>JALBCR010000373.1:0-488110 GCA_030710515.1 Abscondita cerata | reverse complement strand
AAGAAAGGAAGAATATTAAAATAAATTAGACTAGTAAAACATAGAACATCAGTGGAGTACATCAAAGTAAGAACAAAGAAAAGAAGGAGGAAGACATTACTGAAGAAATGTTGAAAGACCAGTATGGATGAGAAAAGTGGTAAAAAAAGAAATGACTAGAAGAAAGAAAAAAGAAAATTGTTAAAGTTAGAAGAAAATATGTATAATTTAATTGTAGTTCAATAATAAATATTAATGGAACATAAAGAAATACTTTGACATAAATTATAAGATACTGTAAAGATAAATAAACTAAAGGAGGTAGATTTCGTCCAAGGAGGTTTGTGAAGGTAGGGTTCTAAGGACACTTGCTGCGTTTCGTCTTTGGATAGCCAGACTGATACGTTGCGTGAAGTATGACTTAGATCTTGATTCTCTTGTGACATCCCGCAAACGGTTGCCAAGATGAGTAACAAACTGAACAATCATCACTAAAAGATTCCAAGGTCTCTACTGGGAAGGGGACAAAATGATATGCGTCATTTTCTACAATCTCCTTATATTTTCTTCGCTTGTTTGAGGGGCCAAAATTAGAGGCACCACGGGAAACTTTGGCGAAATCGGCGATGTTAAATGGGGATAAAGTGTCCGTGCCCGTGGCGTTCCAAACTAAAAGCTTTTCACTTTTCCAGGGAACGAGGAACATTCCATCTGCTCGTTTTCCATCATTCCTACAGATACTTGGTTCCAAAACAGAGGGAACGTGAGCAGAACCAAGGGTTTTAGGAATGATTGAGTTGAGCTCTGAATGTCTCGGAATGCGACCGGCACTAAGAGGGCAAGAAAAAATATGAGATCCTATCGCGGACACTTGTTCTCCACATTTGCAAAGGTGAGGGCGGCATATATTACATCCCAGACGTAAAGCGGTGGCAATTTGAAAGGTTGTGTTACCCAAGAAGGTACCTACTTTAAAATTAGGGATTGCATCTAAACACGCAGCAGACTCCGGCAATTTCAACGCTTCCCATCGAGTTCTGTCGATATCAGAAGTAGGTTTAACCGTGGAAAGGAGACGAGTGATGTTTTGTAAATCCCATGATTTTGTAAATCGTCAGATTTCTTAGCTCGTCCCATGCCTTTAGTGCCTGATTGACCCCAGCAATCGGAGACTCGTTGTTGGACGTTAGAATAAGTGATCCTAAACTGAAATGGTAGATGAGAGGATGTCCTGTATTTTTCGAATTCCTAGACTACCATGTTTCACAGGCAAAGCAGCAATCTGCAAATGTTGTTCAGAGATTTGTAGATTTGTTATTGTCTGTATGGTTTGGTAAACTCAAATTTGTCAATAAAATGTTGAAAATTAATGAGTGAAGTTGTTCGAAGGAGATAATTCAATTTCGGAATTCCGATAGCACATTTTAGTAGAAAATAGGCCGTGTGAGAGTTCAAATCTTTGATTCTTGAAGATAAGCGTTGTAATTCGGTGAGTTTTTGTTCTAAGATGTCTTCGGTGGCAGATTCTAACAAAGGTGCTCTCAGGAGGGTAAGTTGGTCAGTGATAATTTTGATTCCTGGACATACTGAATTGAACGACTAAATGACTTCGGGATTTGGGTTAGATAGAAATAAGAACTTACATATTCCAAGGTTAACTACTAGTCCTAAACGTCTGCCAGCACTGATGACGTTGGTTAGATCTGCTATGACAGATTCAGGTAATCCTCCAAGAGTACCGTTGTCGAGGTACCACTCGTTAAACTCTGAGGTTAATTCCTTAATTAGGTTGTTAATAGCCATGGCACAAAAGAAGTGGTCCACTTGGATCCTCTTGCTGGGCTTCTACTGCTGATGATATTTTGTCTATCCCTTAGAACGAGATGGACTCCGAGCTGTAGCGTTGATGGAAGAAGGGAAACAGCTTAGGACAAGTTGATAAAGCCTCCAAGAGCATATTATCCCTTTTAATTGAGTTAAACGCGTTTTTAAAGCCGATTTTTACAATAACTTTGCTGGTATTAGAATTATTTTAAATGTAGGTTCTCGCGGCATGAACAATAGCCTACCCTCCTATGGTGAAATCTAACTGAATTGTAAGTGTTTTGACTTTTTTTGACTGATTACAAGTAATTTTTAATAAGATAAACATTACAAATAGTTATTATCTTTTTTAATTAGTAAAAAGAATGTGGATAGGGGGTTTACTCTCAGACAGGATTAGTGAGAGTTTTGTACCATGAAATTTTTTTAAAGAGTTATAAAATTTAGGTTATGTTTTGTATTAATTTTTTTTAATATTAAATTTTAATTATGAGGGAAGAATAGATTTATAGTTTAAATGAAAATGATTGATTGATGGACTGATAAAGAATTTCACATAAAGATGAACAAGTAAAGTAATTCTGATGGATAACCAAAATTGGGGACAAATGAATAGCTAGGATTGATTGTTTTTAAATTTACTTGATTTTTAAATAAAACACTGAATTATGTTGTGCTAAAAAGTTTTTTCTTGTAATAAAGGTTTAAATATAATTCAATTTCTAGTATAAAACCGACTATGTTTTAGGTATAGAACCGTTTCATTCGAACATAAAAATTTTGGATTTATCTTACAACAACATCTCCCAAATAAGCAAACATTATTTTAATCCGGTAGAAATTTCTTTAACACACTTATACTTCAGCCATAATTTGATTTTAAACATAAGCCGAGAAATATTTGGTAATATGCCACATTTGCAGTGGATCGATTTATCATTCAACAGACTATTAGAATTTGAATACGACACATTTAAAAACACGAGGCACCTACAAGTATGCGTTGTCGTCCATTCCGTTATATCTTTTACAATTAATTTTATTCCAGGTTATTAATTTGTCACACAATTATATCGCCGAAGTTCCCAAAGATCTATTTCGGTCGTTATATAATTTAAGAGTAGTCGATATGTCGCATAATAGATTAAAGTTTGTACCTGATAATTTATTTAAGGAAGAGGGTTTGGAACGTCTAGATTTGTCAAATAATCAATTAAGTCGACTGCCACTGACAAGTTTATCTACAGCAGCAGCTTCAACCCTTTGTGAATTCGATTTGTCATTTAATGGTATTTCCTCTTTAACACACGGTGAAATGTTGTCTAAATTTGAGGTCTTTATTACTGTCTGCGATGAAACATAATTAATCTTTTCGATTACAGAGACTGGCATTTTTGGATCTATCATATAACAGACTAGTACAAGTGGACCCGGGGGTTTTCGGAATATTACACAAAATAACTTACTTAGATTTAAGTCATAACTCGCAATTGTCTATCGAAAAAAATGGAAAAAAAACTTTCAAGGGATAGAAGATTCGTTGCTTTATCTAAAGTTAGATAACCTTTCTTTGATAACAGTAAAATAAGCCATGCATTTTTACGGTAAAATAAAATGTTTTTTATTGTAGGTACCTGAGTTACCCCTGCCGAACTTGGTTTATTTATCTTTAGCGGAAAACGCTCTTTCGTCGATACCATCGGAAATGGCAGGAAATTTAACTTCATTGCGAGAGTTAAATTTGGCTAAAAATAATTTAACGGTTGTTCCGGTTGTAACTCATACTTTAACGGATTTAAAACGATTATCTTTATCAGGCAATCCTATCGGTTCGTTAAGTAATACGAGCCTATTGGGTGTCGCAAATCATTTAGAAGAACTAGATATTACAGATTTACCACTGCATGTTTTTGAGGTGCTGCTCAAGATTTAATTAAATTCTTGTTTAATTTTGTTTTTCAGGCGGGTGCATTGTCGAAAATGCATTATTTGCGAAAACTGAAAATAGGAGCATACAATGTTAAACATTTTAGCATACCGAAGATAACCGAATTTAATTACGGTTTAAGGAGTATCGAAATTGACGTAAAAAGAGAAACGTCGTTGATATCGGAGATGAACGGAATTTTACCCTTGAAACTGAGAAGTTTAATAATTAAAGGTAAATCTATGAAAAATTTGAATGGCGACGTCTTAGATGGGGTTAGATATCCTCATCTGCATTTTGCTGTTCACAACACCAGTTTGATGAATCTACCTAAGGATTTATTTGAAAATTTAAATTGGGTCCGAAATTTGAGTTTGGATATACAAGATAATCCAAGCCTTCAGTACTTTGGTAATCCTCTGACCGCTTTGAAACCAGGATTACGAAGAAAACGTTTGTCATGGATGTTACGATGCAAAGGAACAAATGGAATTGTGACTGTAGTTTGAGGTATGTAACTTAACTGCTAACATAAAATTTTACTTGATTTGCAAATTGATTTGCCGAATCGTTTTCAAAATTGATTAGTTGTTTTTGAAGTGACTCAAAAGTGGTTTTGTAATTGTATTTGTCACAAATAAAAACAAAAATAACAACTCGTGTAGGCTTTTAGGTGGTAGGTACATTTTTTCCCTAATTTTGAAAAATAGGTAAGTACAAAAAACTTAATTGAACGTGTTTGATAGACCAGTTCCAAAACAATCTATTTTTCCTAACCATTGACGAATTGAAGTTGTAATTTTCATAACTAGATATTGTTTTGATCCTTGTTTTGATTATAAAATATACAAGTTTGTATGTCAAAAAGAAAAAAAATATTTGCGTCTTGTTTGGAAATTTTAAAGGTACACTAGTTTTTTTTTTTTTTTATTTTATTAATAATAATGACTATCCTTTACTGTTCAGTTGTACCAAAACAACGTAAATAATATGAAGTTTACCAAACGGTAATAGTTTTGTTACGAACAAATACCATAATTCCTGCCTGCCCAAAAATTCAACAAGTCGTTAAACGTATGTAATTTCAAACATTGCGAACCATTGCGTACGTGATCGCTAACACGAGTCGACACTAGATGTCGCAAATCCTACAATCACAATTAATGTTTAATCCAATTGTTAGACTATAACACAAGTTTAGATATTCTATCAGGTCAGATTGTGTGCTACAAGTCTTTTTTTGACAGTTTGAGATCTCAATCTAAACAGTTAAAACAAAAACGTCTTCAGGGATTAAATTTTTACATCTTCTAAAAAAGTGTCTTTTTTCCTAGGAATAAGTTTCCCACTCTCTCTTCTCAAGGAGTATATCGTATTCCTTGTTCATATGGTTTAGTGTACATAGGTGAAACTGGCAGCCCTATTTGTACACGTATTTTGGAACATAACCGTTGTGTTAGGTTAAGACACGGTTTCAAGTCTGTCGTAGGTGAGCATCATTTTGATACTGGCCACAAGATAGATTTTGATAATTCCACTTCAATTGCCAAATCTTTTTTTCTTTTTTAATAGGAAAACCACGAAGACTATAGAAATCATTAAGCATCCCAACAACTTCAATCGTGACCGCGGTTTCGAACTTTCGCTTTTGTGAATTTCCATCATTAACACCGCCCCTTTTTTTATTTCAAACCAATAGTGCTGAGGATAATGACCCGTGACGTTTATCTTCTATACAATGCTGAAATATTTTCCTAATTACTCAAACTTTTTTCAGTCTAGAATCTGGCTTTGCTGGAAAGTTGATTACCTGACTTTTAGTAGTCTATCTTGAAGTTCTCGGCATGATGAAACCTCTTACGATAAATGACGAAACGTTGGCAACTACGGTTACCATTTCGACACGGTCTAATCCCGGAAGACGTTTTTTAGTAGTATTAGTATTTTTAAAAACAACTAATGATAATTTTTCACAAAACAGGCAGTAATCGTGTCTTTCTAATTTGTAAAATCGTTACGTTTTGTGTATCCGGGTAAAAAGTAATTTATCGGCACCTGTAGCGAAATTTATTTTGGCTGCAATTTATTTATTGCTCTGGTACTGTAAAGCCTGGTCCAGAGGCAACATTTTACCTGCACAGTTTAAAACGTTGCAGACAAAACGTTGCATCTGGACAGGAAAAATGTGCGGAGACGGCACAGTTGCAGCAGTAGCATAGGTCGCGGGGCATAGATATCAATGATTAGCGCAGACAAGACGGAACGTATAGACGCTCACTCCGTTTTATATACCTTTATTAGTCGTTTTGTGAGAAATGTCAGATCTTCGGCAATGTACCCGAGAGTTTCTTACTCAAATTAGTGGGTTATATGAAAGTTTTTCATGTATTTGGCGTAAAAATTAAAAAAAATATAGTGACAGAAACCAAAAAACACAGGCATATAAAATTTTGGTAGAAAAATTTAAAACCGCAGACAGGGAAACGGTTGTAAATAAATTAATTCGTTGAGGAATATTTACCGAAAAGAATTGGAAAAAGTAACGAAATCGCATTGATCTGGGGCTGGATAGTAATACCTCCTCCATGGTCCACGTCACTAAAACTGCGCAAAAATACACCGTTTGGATTCTTTCTTACCAAGACATCTAGAAAAAGCAGAGCGCTATCTTCTTCCAACTCCATTCGGAAATGAATATCTGGGTGTAAACTATTGACGTGACTTAGGAATGTCTTTGCTGCTTTGCAATCATATAACCAAACGACAAAGGTGTTGCCGACATATCGAAACCAAATCTTAGGCTTTAAGACTGCTGACTCCTACGCTTTCTTCTTACAGACTCTCATGTACAGGGTGTCTTGTTTTCGACACTTTGCAGGGTATCTCCGTTATTATTGCAGTTCGAGTTTTGGGGTTTTAGCGAACCTGTGTCACTTTTTTGTAAAACAAACGATGGCGCAGACAGATTTATCATCGCTCTTTTGTTTTTGAAATACAGAGTGAAGTTGAAAAGTGTACATTTTCAGACACCCTCTGTAATTCAGGTATCTGATAAGTTATCGACTAGGTAAAAACGGAATCTTACACATTTTTTTATGCAGAATCCAGTGACGTGCTTAGTTTTTTTCTAAGTGTCCCCATTTTTGTGAAAGTTACCAAAGTTACGATTTTTTAAATGGGACACCCTGTATGTCAATTTGTATTTACATTCTACTTATTAAGAGCTTTCCAGAAATCTATAATAGTGGGCACTTTGTTCCCAATCGAAGGTTAGAATCTCATTTTTTTTTAAATAAGCCTAGAAACTAAAAGCCAAACAGATTTATTTTTATTAAACTTATAGTAAAACCAATAACCAATAACGCGTATATATATTTATAGGTGTTGTTCAAAATGGTTGCCAATTTCCCTAATGCAAAATTAGCACTTTTAGCGAAATTTTGTTCAAGGCATTAAAATTATTATGGGGTGACCTATAAATATATATACGCGTTATTGGTTATTGGTTTGTTTTACTAAAAAGTGACACAGGTTCGCGAAACCCCAAAACTCGAACTGCAATAATAACGGAGATACCCTGCAAAATTGTCGAAAACAGGACACCCTGTACATGTTTGCCATTGAGAGGAATAAAGGCGATTTCATTGTTACCTCTTCTGTTTGTTCTTAGATTTGTCTTGTAAAAGTGAAGAATGTCGAATTAAAACGCAAACTTTTGCTAGGTTCGCTAGGTTTTCAGCTTTATTTTTCGTGACAAGTCTGTGTCGTAACACTTCCAACGCTTCATTGATGGGTATCTTTGTAAAATAGATGTTACATAAAAAGTTAATTAATATTTATTGTTAGGTTCCAACTCTAACATTCTTGATGATCAAAAGTTTTTGGTGTTCTGCATTTCCTAGCAAGCTTTTAATTTTCTGGGCAGCATATTTGGCAAACCAATTAACCCCCCCACCAAAAAAAAAATTTCATTTTTCCAACAAAACAAAAAATTTAAAATTCAAAACTTTTTACAATTTATTTTACTTACTTTTTTCCTCCATTTTATTCCAAAACCAAAAACCTAATACCCAAACTTCCTTTTCTAATTTATTTCTTAAAATAATTTAATTTTATTCTTTTTCACCTTTTAATAATATATATCTTATTTATATTAAATTAACTTTTACAAAAAATTATAACTCCAAACTAAATTTTTTTTCCAAAACCTTTCAAACAACCCAACAACAAAAAATATTATTTCTTCAAAAAAAAAATAAATAAATATTTAATTAAATAAAAAAAATATATAATTATTTTTTTTTTCTTCAAACACCTCCTCTTCTTCTTCCAACCAATAAACAATATCTTCACACTTAGTGATAATTCCTACCAAAAGAACTAACTATATGCAACTTAATGTTTTCTAACAATGTCTTGCTATACCATATGAAATGTAGTATTCATTTATACATGATTGGGCACACAAACGAATTATTCATTAGCATCAAAACGACAAATAATTATGATACCAAGACTACTTGAGACCACATTTTAAAATAGTCTGGATTGTTTCGGGTACTCCAGAAATATGTACCATATCGAATGTCATTACTTTAAATGACACTCTATATTTTTTTAATTTCTGAGATAAACAGAATGATTTGTAGACCCTCCAATTACAATAACTTTAAAATTAGTTAGATCTAGCAACTTCGCCTTACATCACCTTACTAAGAGCTTGCAAAATCTTTTTTTGGCCTCGTAGACTGTAAAGCACATTTTTTAGTTATTCATACTTGTTTCGTGTAAAGTGACTTTACGGCGCTCCAGCTAAACAAAGCTGTCGCGCCGTAAAATCCTACTTTCCACACTCTAATGCAAATAACTATTTCAATATTCAGTATTATGTGGTGATGAACAGGATGTTTTTAATACTACCGCATAGGAATACTTTTTCGTAATAGTATTGTTTAATGTATAGCACAATTCAGTCTTAATAATTATTTGTATATTAAAGTTGTAAAGTTTACTTAGTATTATGCGGGGATATCAGAAACACCCTGAACCTCAAATATGATAGATAATGTTGGAAAAATGGATGTTGAAAGATCTTAGTAGGATAAAGTTGCTTGTTCTTACTTATTTTGAAGCTATTATATTTTTTCAGAAGGTCTGGTCTATTTATGTTAAAGAATTCAAAATAAAAAAAATATATAGTGTTCCATATAAAATAACCCAATTTTGATGTGGTGCGTATTTATGGAACACCTTGTACAATCCAAAATATTTTAAAAATAGTTTGATTGAAAAAAATGTAACCAACGAACTTTTAGTTTATATATTATGTGCATTTTTTTTCAGATTAAGATTTAATGTGATCTTCGGTTGTTTCTTTTGCTTTGCTTTCGATTTTATCTTTCTCATGGATTATCTACTGCTATTTAAATGATTAGTTCTTCTTCTTCATTCTCGAAGAATATCGTCATTATTTACTGCCTGAATTAATATAATTTTAAATGTTATCAACTTTTCAATCAAATACCAATATTTATTATTTATTTATTTTAATTTTGTGAACCACATATCTGTATATAAAACTAATGTTTTCAGTTGGATCGAAATATGGCAAAGAAAACGTAGACAGTACATATGTGATTCCGATTTCGTCGAATATCCAAACTCGAAATCGTTCCACTATACCTGCAGACACGTCGAAGACGACATCAGAAATTCAAAATGTGCAAACAAAGCGAATAAAAGTGTGGTAGAAGTACTTAAAACAGACATCGAATGTGATTGGAGCTCGTCCATAACTAATCGTAGTTTTACAATTGTTTATATTTTAAATTGTTGTTAGTTTCTTGCGTGTACTATAAATAATTTAAAACTTTAATTATGTTAAAAAAAATAAATTATGAAGCCATAATATAATTACTGCCGTAGATGTTTCATATTTCGAAAAAAGTCAGTGACGTGTTGGTTTGTTATTTTAAAGTGCACACTATTTTGTTTGAATTATAAAAAAACATAAACTATTACAAAAGTGTAGTTTGGACTTTTTCAATTAGCAATTAATTTAATACATAACAATTAAGTTGTATTCCGTATGTATTAATGAATTAGTTATTAAAAATGAGATATATGCAATACGTTTTTGAAACAATAAAATGTTTGTGTTGATTAACTGCTATTCAACAATTTTATTTCTTTATATAACTAACCATACAATGAATTAAAATAAAAGAAATGTATATGAGAAATGTTGAAGAAAACGCTGAAGATAAGTAATGTAAAAATATAAATAATAACAAACAAAATTTTTAATTATTGATTTTATTTGCGTATTTTTACGATGGATACCGGGAACTGCTATATAGCTGTATACGGAAAAGTATACATGGAAACAAATTGAATATTTGGAGAATGACTAAAACCAATAGGGCAAACTCAACTAAAATATTTTCATTTATCGCCTTCGGTGTACCAGAAGTCGACATCAACTTAGTTATTTAAATAGAACACCCTATATATTATGGCATTTTCAGATTTTACCTTAAATTTTAGGGTTACTTTGTATAACATTTCCTGTATCTAGGAGTTATAGATTTCGACATATTAATTTTGTAGTAAAATTTTTCACAGATGCAAAAGTTCACGAAAATATCTGTAACTTTTTTTCGAGAACTCCATATCGGGTTAATTTTTGGTTTATATAAAGAAAATGGACTGCAGTCCATATTAAAAAATGTAATACTACGTGTTTCATATTTGCTGTTACATTTTGACTTCTTCAAAGAGCACTAACTTTTTTAAATCTAATGGAACACCCTGTATTTTTTTAAACTGTCGGGTGCAGGTTGAAATTTTTTTTTAAATCATATAAGCATTGTTAGGATTACGGCTACTATGGTCCGTAAATGTAAGATTCGTATTTTCAGATTAGCGCTTCATTCAACTGCCACAGGTAGAAAGTATATCTATTTCGTTTCCTCCTACAGCGTATGATGTAGGCAGAAAAAAAATAGAATGTTTTTAACGCGACGGGTGGTGAACTAACACCTTCACTACACGTAACGAGATATCGTACATTTAAACATTTGGTTAGAAAAAAGACAACAAAACGAATGGTATGTTGCAGTTTAACCAGTAAATACTCACATAAATTCGCTTTAAAGCGGTATTGAAAATGTTTCTAGCGTAAAGTGCATAACTTGTAATTCTAAATATATTTATGTTAATCATTTGAAACAATGCTTTAATGACCTTTTTCTAAAAACAAATTAGATAATGACGTTACCGTAATTATTTCTTTTAATGAGTTACACATATTTTTAAATACAGTAATGACATTAACCTTCATTTATCTTGGCAGAAAGTATAAATTCAACTAATGAAGTGAATTATTGTTTACTTATTATTAAGTAAGTACATGCTTACTAATAAAAAGTTAATAAAAAACCAAAGTTACGTTTTCCAAACATTCAAACTGTTCAATCTCATATTTATGATTTTGTGTTAATCCAAATAAAAGTTTAAGTAGTAAATATTTTTAATCAACCACTAAACAACAGTAGTACAACATATCGTACATAATTATAGAAATAAATATTTACAAAAATTACACAAAGCATTGATAAATAGGTACAAATTAAAAAACAACATATGTTTTAAACCATGTCCTCTGTTCTGCATATAAATCATCTTCCGAATCACTGCTTCCAACAGAAATGATTAATGGTGTTACCTCGACATCTAATAATTGCTCTCGTGACCACCCCTGTACTATAACTTTTCAGTATGTAAATTGTTTTTTCCACACTGCACTATCACACTGTTGCAGAGATTCTTCCCACGTGTGTAACACACTAGCATCGAATATCCATCTCTACCGATGTGTTTGTCGTAATAGGACTTGCAGATCCCCAAATGTGTTCAATTGCTTAAATTGACAATGGTAGGGGTGGTAGTCGAAGTAAAGTGACCATGTTCTTGAATAATGTTGTCCTACTGTAGCGTTTTCTATTGCATGTTTCTTTGCAAGATTCAAAAGATTTATCTTTAAATCTTTTTCGGAAAAAGATATATTTTTATTTTTCAACCCTCCTGTTTCTTGTTTTCCAAGCGTCGACGGCTTCGTTCCATAGGCGGGAATGATAAAACGCGTTGTCCTAATTATCAAAGACGGTTGCATAGCTTTGGTAGTAACTGTTGCCTGTTAACCATTTTTCAAAACCGTGAGTCCTATTATCGTTGTAGTCTGATGTTTTAGATTTTGCAACAAATACTAAACTGCACCTATAAAACCTCAAAATTTCCAGCGTGCAAAATATATACCTTTTCCCGTTGAAGAGATATTGGGCATTTTAAACTGATTTGGATTATCATCTTGCCAGTCTTTTAGGTGTCCTCTGGAAAATATCACGTTTCATCCAGAAACACAACAGATAAAGGTGATTCTGCATTCATGTTCTGTATATATTGTTTTGAAATTTAACACGCGCAAATACAACACTGTTCTTTTCGCACAGCGCTCTCCGTTACGTCTTTCTTATACTTAAACAATATCATAAAATCTTACTTATGGTCGGTCTAGATGCTTCTAACAAGCCTTTAACATGTAACGTATGTTTAGCGCATCTAACGTGACATGTTTCTTTTTGCGTACTGTCATACAGTACATCCCTTATTGTATGTTTTAATCCTTCTGGTATATCGTAGTTTTATATTTTTCCGACATCTCTTGTTCCTTTTAGGCAATGGGTGTTGTTTTTTCACTAGCAATGATCTTTTTAATGTGTCAACTGATATTTTTAAAGCATCACATGTTCTTCGCTGCACTGCCATTTCACTACATAAAAGCCACTGTTATCTTTTCTTCTGCAGAAATATTCTGTACGTTAAGAACTAATTCGCGGCACCGTTCTTTAAGCTTTGCCAGGCATCTTCGACGTTTTAAAGAAAGCACGAAGCAACACACAATAATTCACTTCTTAGTTGAATTTATACTTTCTGCCAAGATAAATGAAGGTTAATGTCATTACTGTATTTAAAAATATGTAACTCATTATAAAAGAAATAATTACGGTAACGTCATTATCTAATTTGTTTTTAGAAAAGGTCTTAAAGCATTGTTTCAAATGATTAACATAAATATATTTAGAATTACAGTTATGCACTTTACGCTAGAAACATTTTTCAATACCGCTTTAAGCGAATTTATGTGGTATTTACTGGTTAAACTGCAACATACCATTCGTTTTGTTGTCTCTTTTCTAACCAAATGTTTAATGTACGTATCTCGTTACGTGTGTGAGGTGTTGTTCCCCGTCGCGTTAAAAATTCTACTTTCTGCTGCCTGCTCTACGCTGTAGGAAAGAAATAGATATACTTTCTACCTGTGGCGTTGATGAGCGCTATCGAAATCGATCTTCTTTTACGGCTTCTATTGGAAATATTTGTAATTTTCTACTATTGGGGCATATGGAATATTCTACATTTGATAAATTCAGTAACGATGCAATATTTTTTGTAGTTTTAGAAAATTTGTGTTTTCATCTCTTCTGGTTAATATCTGAACCTAGATAGTACAGTATGATTACTAAAGTCTGCATCATATAGGAAGTTTTTCTATTATGAACTTTATTCAAAATTTGACTTTGGCATCATTTTGTGCTTCGATCAAAATGAAAATTGATTAAACTAATTTAAATGTATTAAAAAAAATGCATATGTCGCGTTATTCCTCAAAATATTGAAAAACATTATTTTTCTAAATGCAATTTTTAACCCATAGGTATGCAAAAGCTACATAAGATAATTTAGATGTTTTGTCTATTTTTTGTAAATTGCAACAATTATTACAATTCTTTTTTTATTTTAACAACAACAAACGATTTTAGTACCTTAAGATTAAATTAAAACCAATTAAAACAAATATAGAATTGCATATATGTATGCCTTGCATTGCATTCAATGTTGTTCTTGGCCTATCTTTAAAAGGTCAAGGTTTTGAATTTAAGGCTCTTTATGTCTAATTTACAGTTTCGAACTACAGCTTGTGTTGTAACATTATTATTAAGTACGGCTATGTATAAAGAAGCAGCGCCAGCTAGGAGTTGAATATATATATATATATAGATAATGGCTGCATTACACAGTTTTTTAGTTGTCAAATCATATTGTGTTTAACTTAACCCATTTATTCCCAGTGTTGCGATAACGCAACACTTTTAAGTTGAAGGTTAGACGCGCCCTGTGACTCACCGCACTGTTAAATAGTGCAATCTTTTACAGGGATCAAAGCGTTAGGGTTTGTGCAACCATAACCTTCAGTTCTGTCTTATGTTTCATATAGTGCGGATGTAAATTATTATAATCTGATATAAATTTTCGTGACCCCGCCGCTCTAACTGTTTGTGTTTTTCGTATCCGTAATAACTGCTGTGTTGGTTGTTCTGGTTTCAAAATTGGATCATAACATCTTCAAACCTAAAGGTAAGTAAGGAAGGTGAAAAATAAATACGCTTTACTACGTTTGATTTATATAGATTAGAATTAAGTGGTTGCGAAAACGCAACACTGGTCTAAACTGGGGTTGGACATGGCGGCAAGTCGTATTTCTGCGTCATGCAGTTTGCGAGTACATAAAATTATGACAATGCTAGAGGAAACAAACGTGGCAAAACATGCTACGCATATAGATTTGTACATTGCACCCCCAATGGAGGGAGTTCTTGCTGATGAGGATAGTGGTGATGAGGACGAGGGAGGAACCATTAATAATTTGACTGTTAGGCAACTAGAAGCAGAAGCTGAACTCGTTCTTCACAGATTTAACACAGATGAAGTCCGAATAGGAGAAGAGAATATGCATATATTTGAGAATGAAGACAATATCGAAGTGCTGAGTGATCATAATGCTGAGACATTTTGTGAATCAGCAGATATAGGAGAAAATAGTGAGATACTATTATCTGCACAGAAGAAAACAAAAACATGAACAGAAAAAGAGAAGAGTAACGTACTAAAAAACGGAAAACGCTGAAAGGAAATGGGTTGATCGTGATATGCCAGAACACAATAAATTACGTTTATCAATAGAAAAAGAGAAGTGTGTAAAATTTTCAAGCCGCTATTTTTATCCCGCCCATTAACTCCTCTCGATTTTTTCTATTTATTTTTGACGATGAAATGTTTACCCTAACTGTGAAAGAAACTGTAAGATACGCTATGGAGAAAGGAACGCGCCTTGTACTAGGAGTTGATGAAATGAAATTGTTCTTTGGAGTTCTTTTGCTGAGTGGTTATGAAAACAAAAGCGGGGATCTTTTTACTGGGAAGAATCTGACGACGTCTTGAATATTCTAGTATCTCAGAGTATTCGGAAAAATAGATTTAACACTATCATGCAGTTCCTTCACTTCAACGACAATAATAAAATCAATAGAGAAAATAGACTTTACAAGCTAACTCCTGTAATTTGCAAACTAAAGCATGCGTTCCTTGAGTACAATATTTGGGACTTTGAATCAAGCATAGACGAGGCTATGCTTTCTCACTACGAAAGGCACAGCATAAAGCAGCATATCCAGCAAAAACCCATAAGGTTTGGGTACAAAGCTTGGTGCTGGAACAATCGACTGGGATATCTCATAGACTATGAAATTTACCAAGGAGCCAAGGGCATGGCAAATAACTTCAAAGAGGAGTACGGGGTTGGGAGGAAGAGTAGTTCTGCAGTTTTGTCAAGAGATACCTAATTTGCGTAGTGGTGAGTTGATGCGGACTTCATTGTATGCAGATAATTTTTTTACCTCTCTGGGTCTCGTGTACAAATTAGCCGAAATTGGTTACACGGGCACCGTGAGATCCAATAGAATCGAAAAGTGCCCATTGAGAGGGGACATAAAAAAGACGACTAGGGGACTACTGATTATAAATATGATGAGTACAATGCTCTACTTGTCTGTCGGTGGAATGACAATTCCGCAGTTACTGTGGTTTCCAATCATTTGGGAGTAAACCCTTTGGCCAATGCGAAGAGAAGACGTACCTGATCAGCCTAAACTGATCGTTGCTTTGCACGAAAAATGTTTCATCCGATGTCATAACGAATGATTATTTGAACACGAATTTTTTTGTAAATTTTTTTAACTGCCAATTTTTTTTCTATTTTATCGTTTAATATTTTAGTTCGATCTAGGTTTAAGAATTTATTTTAAAATAAGATAAAACATTGTAATACAAATAGCGTAAACTTATAATTCTTTGAATAAAGTATACGTTTTTCTTGAAGAAGTAGACGTACACAATCTTTTCCAGTGTTGCGATTCCGCAATAGGCCTTATCAAGTCTCCAAGGTCATATCCAAACAAACAAAAAATATTTCTGTTATATTTGCATCAAAACTAACTAATTCTGTGGTTTTTGTTAATTTCTGATAACATTGGAGTTCTGGGAAATAGTGGGTTAATAAAACGATAAAACATCCAGACTTTTCAATTAATGTGAATCACAAGAAGAAACAAACCATTCAGTCACAACAGGTTGGCGACGAGGCTGTGGATTTTTTCGTGTTTTTGGTGTAACGCAAGATTTTTAGTTGTAACAATGGCGAGGGTCAGTAACATTAACTTTATTACGTATTATAAAACTGACCACGTTTCAAGTATTCAAGTACAAAAGTAATTGCGTAACTTGATTCCCATTCTTTTTTTCTTCAACTGTAAAATATGGATGCTGATGTATTAAAGCAATTACTGAGAGCAACTCTTATGCACTTCAATCGGTTCTCTGCATTACAATAATTTATCAGCATTTATGGGACCGGAAAAGCCGGTAAAGGATCTCAATTATGCCGATCTTGTAAAATTTTTTTCGCAAATGTTGACTCCCAAGAAAAATATCGTCGTGTCACAACATTATTTTCTTTCATGCTATCAAGATGAAAAACAAACAATTGCAGAATATGTCGCTACACTGCAAAGAAATTTATCAGAATGTGATCTATTTGTTACGTGCGAATGTCAAAAAAATGTTTCAATCGCTGAAGTGTTTTTAAGGGCTCAATTTATCCGCGGAATTCGCGACAATTGGATCCGAGAACAATTACTCCAATCAGATACCATAAAGTTCGAAGAAATCTTAGCAAAAGCTACCGCGTTAGAAGCCTCACGCATACAAAGTAAAGAACTAATGAGCAAACCGAGTTCATCAATGACGATTTTTTCCGAAAATGAGCAAACTAACGTAAACAAAGTGTCACAATTCAACCGATCTCGTCATGAATATTTCAAAAATGAAAATTCTTATCGTCACCGTGGGAAAAGCCCACATTACCAAAAATATTCAAAGTATCGTTCTCAGTCACGTTCTCAGTCACCAAATTATTCGCAGTCACGTAAATATAAAATTGACTATAGTGCACTTGGAATAGATAATTTGTGTTTTAATTGTGGAAAAGATAACCATAAATCAAATGAATGTCGCTGCGATAGGAAAAAACTAAGATGTGAATCGTGCAAAAAAGAAGGCCATGTCGCAAAAGTTTGCATCAAAACTCTATACAAGAAAAACGCAGAAAGGAGACAAGTCCACCATATCTCAAATAGTTTCCCAGAGCACAGTGAAACAATTTCTTCATTCGGAGTAAATCAAATAAGACCGGTTGTAGATCAAAGAGATATTACTGATTTATTCGAAATTCAATCAGGTTCCGAAAAATACATGATCACTGTTTCAATTAATGGACAATCACAAGAAATGGAAGTTGACTCAGGAGCAAGGTATTCAATCCTACCAGAAGATAAATTTGCCGATTTAAAATTAAATGTAACACTAGAACCCTCTAATATACATTTTCGCACATTTTCGAATAATACTGTACCATGCAAGGGGCAGGCTACCGTAAACTTAAGTTACAAAGATAGAACGGTTATCGCAGATCTATATGTAGTTCCAAAAGGTCATCACTCTTTAATTGGTCGTGATTGGATTAGGAAACTTGATCTCGAATTAAAGCAAATAGACAAAGAAATGTCACAAAGTATCCAGAATCAACAAGTAGTAACAGATATATTCGTAGTACCGCGGAAGATATTATACAAGAATTTTCAGAAATTTTTGAAGGAAAAATAGGTTGTGCTCCCAATTTTCAAATATCTTTAGTTCTCAGAAAAACGAAAACCTACATTTACGAAAGAAAGAAATGTACCATATGCACTCAGAGATCGTGTCGACAAAGAGCTAAATACCTTGGAACAAGCAGGGATAATTACTCCCGTAGCCACAAGTGATTGGGTTCTCCATTGGTTATTATTCCCAAACCAGATGGAGGTATTCGACTTTGTGTGGACTATAAGTGCGGTGTAAATGACAGACTAGAATCAGCAAATTTTCCAATTAAACGCATTGAAGATATTTTAAGTAATCTCAGAAATTCTACGTATTTTTGCAAATTAGATTTATTTAAGGCATATTTGCATTTTCGAGTTGATGAACAAAGTAGTATAATTCAAACTATCTCGACGCACAGAGGAACTTATCGAATGAACAGACTAAGCTTTGGTATTAAAACGGCTCCTTCTGAATTCAATAGAATAGTGACCCAAATCCTGCAAGGCCTTCCCAAGTGTGATACATATTTTGACGATATCATCGTGCACGGTGCCACAAAAGAAGAATGTGCTACAAATCTCAGACTATGTTTACAAAGACTTTCTCAGTATAATTTACATTTAAACAAAGAAAAATGCTCATTTTTTAGAACTCAAATTGAATACTTAGGCTACATTATTGAAATGAATGCAATTAAGAAATCACCAGAAAAAGTAAAAGCAGTGTCGGAAATGCCGCGTCCCACGAATGTAGACGAAGTACGAAGATTCCTCGGTATGGTAACATATTATTCAAGTTTTATCCCTGACTTCTCATCAATAACATACCCACTGCGAAAATTATTGAAAAAACAGCAACGTTTCTATTGGTCATCTTCCTGTGAATCATCATTTTTAAAATTAAAAACTGAATTGTGCAGCGATCGTATATTAGTACCATATGATCCAACATTACCTACCGTACTCACTTCAGATGCAAGTCCAGTAGGCATAGCCGCAATCCTTAGTCACATTATTGATGGAGAAGAAAAACCAATCGCTTACGCATCAAGAGCTTTAACAACTTCCGAAATGAATTACAGTCAGTTAGATCGGGAAGCCTTGGCGATTGTGTTTGCAGTTAATAGATTTTACAACCATGTATATGGGAAGAATTTTTTATTGGTCACAGATAACGAACCGCTTGCAAGAATCTTCGGACATAATCGAGCATTGCCACAGATGACTTCCGCTCGCTTACTCCGTTATGCCTCTTTTCTATCAGGATTCGATTACACAGTCAAATATAAAACAGGAGAAGAAAATAGTAATGTTGATTGCTTGTCACGTGCACCTATCGTGCAAAAGTGTAAAACATTTGATATACTTATTAACGAGGAAGTCCAAAACCTATATTGTGAGTCACTATTTCAAATTTCAAACTTACATATTACTGCTGACACTATTGCTCAAGAAACTTCAAAAGACATCGAATTGCAAAAATTTATAAAAACCTTAAATCTAACTCGGAAGATACACTATTTACTATCCTAGATAATATACTATTTAGAAAAGATAGAGTAGTAATACCAAAAATTCTTAGAAACGTGATTCTAAATGAACTACATGTCACCCATATAGGAATAACCAAGATGAAGCAACTAGCCAGACGTTATGTATATTGGGAAAACATAGATCGAGACATAGAAAACCTAGTAAAAAGTTGTGAAGAATGTGCAAATCTTCGTAAGAATCCGCCAAAGGTTGCTATACACCCATGGGACGAACCAAGTGAAAATTGGGAACGTATACATGTAGACTACGCTGGACCTTTTGAAGGACATCACTTTTTGATATGTACCGATGCAAAATCAAAGTGGATAGAAATACGTATCCTTAGAAACGCACCTACAACAAATTCGACTATCCAGCTTTTAAAGGATGTTTTCTCAGTGCACGGTTATCCAAATACTCTCGTCTCTGACAATGCAACAATTTTTACAAGTACTGACTTTAAACAGTATTGCATAACATGTGGAATTACACAGAAATTCATTGCTCCGGGACACCCCGCAACCAATGGTTTAGCAGAACGGAACGTTCAAACTTTTAAACACCGATTAAAAGCAATTACAAATGAAGAAGGAACACTCACCGAAAAAGTGCAGAAAATTTTATTTCGATATCGTGCCACTCCACTTGCTTCTGATAAAACTCCGGCAGAACTTTACTTAAATAGAAAAATTCGAACCAGATTAGATGCAATTTTTCCAAATCATCCGAAGAAATCTAATGTTAACATTTCCCACATACGTTCCTTATCAGTGGGGGAGAGAATTCAAGCTCGTATGTATGTTAACAACGCAGAAATTTGGCAGTTCGGGATAGTAACACGACGTTTGGGTTCTCGACATTATCTTATAAAATTAGACCACGGGCGAATTATCAAACGTCACATAAACCAGTTAAATTCAACAAGAGTGTCCTTGCCAAAATCCCGAATAAGTACAACAGAGAAGAATGGCAATGTTTCCAGGCAACCATGTGTCATTTTTGACGTACCCAGAATTGCAAGATCACAAGAACCATCAACAGCGGATGACGTACCACCAATGGAAGAAAGTTGTGAACCACAACCGCTGCCGCTGCGTCGTTCAGAAAGAAGCCGTCGACCTCCAGCGTACTTAAGAGATTATACATTATAATTACTAAGGTAGAATTTTATACTTTTTTTTATGTTGATTGTTTTTCTAAAATAACCCAAATTAGTGGGGGAGATTGTTGTAACATTATTATTAAGTACGGCTCTGTATAAGGAAGCAGCGCCAGCTAGGAGTAGAATATAAAATATAATAGATAATGGCTGCATTACACAGTTTTTTAGTTGTCAAATTCATATTGTGTTTAACTTAATAAAACGATAAAACATCCAGACTTTTCAATTAATGTGAATCACAAGAAGAAACAAACCATTCAGTCACAACAGCTTGCAAGTAAATATTAATACAAAATATTTTTTTTACAAATAGTTATTTTATTCAAACAGGCTAAAAATAAGATATGATAAACTTTGTATCACATGTGTTACCTATGTTCATATTTAAAATGGCTAAAAAGTAAATGTTCAGGAATGATATTGAGTTGATAATTGATTAATAAAGAGATGATTAAATTTTGGTGCAAAATCTTTAGATCAATTTAATCTTTACTCCTGTGGAAAACTACATAAAAACATTGATTTTCTCAGAGTTATTTAGTAGATTAAATTCGTTTTACCGGTTAGTTTTACTATTTTTTGACTCATTTTATCATTAATTGAATGTTACTTACAAAAGAGTTTGATACTAAAAGCTTATTTCTCATTGAAACAAAACACTGACCACATTAGACATTTACATTTTATTTGGGTTAATTCAATTGACCAACCAAGGTTTAAAAAAAATATTATTAAGAAATTTACGGATAGCTAAAATTATAAGTAATATATTCATCTGATTAAGTTAAATAAATTTTTAAAAACTTACTTTATAAGTTAGCGAATCAAGATCTCAAAAAAAACTTTCTTGTGTTTTGATATTGTAGAAAACCAGCAACAATAATAATTAAGTGTGCAAAAGTAGTATTAATTCATAAAAAAGGAAACTGACCTAAAGAATTACAGACTTATTAGTCTGTTAAACCACCTTTACAAAATCCTAACTGAAGTACTGAACTACAGACCAGACCAGACTGCTTGACTTCTACCATCCACCCGAACAAGTGGGCTTCAGAAAGGAATTCAACAAGGCAGATCACCTTTAGAAAATGCAAAGAGTTATCGAAAAACTACCGAGTAAACATGTCAATGTGGCGTTTAGGGTGTATACTGTAGACGCCGGGTTGAACCAGAGAAAGAATTTGGACGAGTCGGTTTTGAGGTAGCGTTTATTATTAGACATACCGTGATCGAGCTATACTACTTAATTTATGAATTATGAAGACGGTATATGTCAGCACATAGTAATTGGCGTACTATATGCGGTGCGGGAATACCTGATCGTGGTATCATGTGTCGAGCTGAAGATCCGAGACTGGGTTGAATTGGACCAATGAGTTCGTAGCGGGCCGATACTTCATCTGATGATTTGACTGGACTCTACTCGTAGTGATGAACTGTTATCGTACCTACTTCGTTTTATACGCGCGAAGTAGGTTAGTTTGCTTAGTAAGCAAGGCCGTTAAGAAATGCTGACCGCGCTTGCTTACTTGCAATCGTATGTTTTTATTTCCGCGTTTCCTACGTTATACGCAGATGTAGAATTTGTGTTGATTGGGATGGGGTTGAGACGTCAACCCCACAGGGGTCCCTCCTTAGTAGATTGATCCACGATAAAGAGTGTCGAAGATGTTACGCGAAGATAGGTAAAAAATAATTATTTTGCGGTTGTCTTCTTGTTGCGTTGTGGCGCTGTTGTGGGTGCTGTCGTTCGATGCGCTCTCGTTGGCGCTGTTGTGGATGCTGCGTTTGGTGCGCTTCTCGTTGGCGCTGTTGTGGATGCTGCAATTGATGGGTTTGTCGTTGCTGCTTTTCGTTTTGTTGCTGTTGCTGCTCCAGGGGCAAATTTGAGCATTATGTGTGCTGTATTCGACAGCTTGTGTGCGTGTGTTCGTTGCTCTGCGCGTCCTGTATGTGACAGGAGAATGGACGTCAGAAGCAGGCGTCCAAACTACGTGACGTGTGTGAGCGTGCATGCGGCTCCAGCGCGAATGTACGTCGAAGACATGGGTCTGTAGATTTCGTGACGTGTGTGCGAGTGCGGTTGATCGTTGACCGCTATGTCGTCAAGACGTAGTGCGGGTCGTGATCGTTTGTTCCTCCGAAACAGCGGTCGTGGCGTTTGTGGTCGTTGCAGCTGTTGTTGCGTTCGTGGTTGTTGCAGCGGTTGTTGCAGCTGTTGTTGCATTTCATCTTGGCGGGTTTTTCTTGGCAATGGCGTTGATGAAACGTCTTGGTTTGAGGTCCATCAGCCCAAGTTCATGTGCGTTACATCATGGAATGCGTGAGAAGAATGTTGGCGACGACGATGTCCATGGCGTACGCAGCGATGACACGTGTTGTGTTGGCGGGTGTCGTCATGGCAGGCGTGATGTGGCGGACATGTCGTTGACGAGCATGTCGTAGCGTAGATATAAAAAATTTGCGATTATACCTGATGTTGTTGCCGTGTTGCTTCTCGTTAAATGTTTGTTCTTTCCTGATTAATTTAATTTATTCATTGTAATCGTAGATTATGAAAAAACATTTGATTCGCTAGAAATAGAGGTAATAATCAAAGACTAAACAATTGTCAAGTTGATTCAAGATATGTCGAACTTAACCAAAGTATCTACAGAGAAGCAACAGTCACCGTAAGATTAAATTCCGTAATCACGAATCTAATAACAATTAACGAGAACGTAAGACAAGGGGACGTATTATCTTCTAATTATATACTGTTGTGGTGCAAGACATATTTAAAGGATTAAACTAGGAAACAAAGAGCCTGAACGTAAATGAGAAAATGATAATAATCTCCGTTATGCTGATGCAGTAGCACTAATATTGCAAAATCTAGAAGACTTTGAAACGATGCTGAAAGACTTAAACGAACAATAAAAAAAAAGGCGGGTATAAAAATAGACATTGAGAAAACAAAAATACTGCTCCCAACTCAGTATTTACCAATAAAACTAATCAGTATAGATAACGAAAGAGTGGAATATGTCATTAAATGTGTCTATCTTGGACAGATAATTAAAAATGGTAAAAAATCAGACTACAGAGAGAAAGAGGACGATTACGTTTCAAAAGGTGAAAGTGTTTAATCAGTACATAGTAACGGTACTTATATACGGCGCAGAAACCTGGGCTTTCACCAAAGGTCGCATTAGACAACTTCAAGTGACCCAAAGGAAAATAAAGAAATTAATTCTGGGAATTACCCTGAATGACAGATAAACCAATTAGTGGATAAGAGACAAGACAAAGATGCTAGATATTGCAGCAGTTGTGGCAAAATAAAAGTAGAGTTGTACTGACCATGTGGCTAAAATGGGCGCAACAAGGTGAACGAAAGAATTGTAAACTGGCGACAGTGTACCGGTAAACAATGTGCGGAAAGCAATAATGAGGTATAGGGGTGACATTAAGAAAGTGGCAGGAATTAATTGGATGTAAAGAGCACAAGACAGGTTAAAGTGGAAAATTCTTGGAGAGACCTAGTCCAAAGATAGACAAGTAACGGTTGATATAGAGAAAAAGAGATTTGATGACTAACACTTTTTGTAAGAAATATAAAGCCTTTAGTCTGCTAAAAGCATATCAAAACTTAATAGTAATATGTTCTTCAAATGTCAGGCTTTTTTCAAACGTAATTTCTAAATTCTCTGCCCGATCTACTATTGGTATCGGTTTTTTGTTGAAGTATATTGGTTTTAGTTAGTTGGGCAAATTGTTTTTGATGTGTTGGTTGGCGACGTAAAGTACCCTTAACTTTTTAGGATTCAACTGTAGCAACCAATTTGTCACGTAGTCAGCTATAGATTGCAAGTCTAAATTGATAAAAAAGCTACCTAGCAAAATATCATTTGTGTTGCAAGAGTAATATAACTAAGTGTCGTCTGCATATTGCTTAATTTTTCCATGCTTTATCATACAATCAAAATTAAAAACATATATGATGAGTAATAGTGGCCCCGAAACAGAAACTGGTGGCACTCCTCAACATACTGTTGAGGAGTGAGATAAGATTCGAATTATATTATTGCATAATGGGATAAACCGAGATAATTGAGTGACGCATAGTGTTGAAGGCTTTATGAAGTCTAGGAGGGTTAAAATTATGCATTTAGAATCGTCTAGTTACAGTAGTTAACGCAGTTGTGGTACTGTTATTTGACCTGAATCCGAATTGTTGTGGCGATAGAATAATATTGTTGTTTAGAAAACACGTTTACTACTTGTATAATATTTTTTTAAAAACTTAATAAGGAGCACAAAATGCTGATACGACGAATATCATTGAGACTTAGTGGATTTGTTATTTTTGACATGAATGGAATCAAAGCCTTTTTCTACTGAGATGAGTTTTCTTAACTAGGGTGTTAAAGTAAACGTATTTGTCTTTATAGTGCAGATTGGTTCTTACATATCGGTATTCTAGGACACCTTGTATACAATAAGTCAAACGCTACTAACGTAGTGTTGATAACATTACTGCGTCACACATTATGATTTGAACATATAGTGTAATTTTTGTGGGTATTATTAAGGAGGTAAATAAGTAAGCCTATCAGACATGGTACCGGGTATAAAATATCACAACTTCAAACTAATTTTAAAGATTTTAAAATTTTTCAGCATTTTTGTGACGAACAAATAATTTTTGTCAATTTACTTTATGAGAAGATTGATTCTTTTCTCACTCATTTTGTCCTTTTTTTTTAAATGTTAAAGCCACTTTAAAACACAGCGTGTTTGAATCGTACGTTTTAACGCCCTGTATTGGATAAGCAATTGTGTTGGAGGCACAACAAAAAAAGAGATTTTGAGATGTATAATGTAAAAAAGTTGTTGTCGTTGTTTTTGCCAAAAATAAATGGGCCTGTGTCGCAAGAAAATAAAAGTAGCCTTTTCGATGCGTCGCCTTGAAGCAACGCCGGCCACGGACAGTTCTGGGAAGAGTCATAAATTTAATTAAAATAACTTACCTTAATTATTAAAATTAAAAAATTAAGTAATTTTTTTTAAATTTATATGAAAATAAATAATTTTTTTTAATTCGCACCTATAATAATCGCTGGTTTGTTTATAACAGTTTTATTAGTTCAAAATTTTAATTTTACGTAAGAAAACTAATTCTCATATTTACTGAAATTGAAGTCAATTTTTTATTTATTGGTTGTACATATTAATAATTTACTGAACAGAGAATTTGATCCATTTACATTTTTCCCTGAGAAACTTAATTACGTTTTTTACATATTTTACTGTTATGCATCTATATACATATAATACACTTAACAATAAATAAATTGGTTTACAATGACTACTTATACCAAGCTAAGAACAATTCTAAAATCAATAATATCTTGGTATTAGTGACTAATAAGAAAAATACGCATTTTCACGTGCAATTAAGAATTACAAGTTTATATACTTATACACAAACACAAATATTTGTTTCTTAACTCTAGTATTATCACTTTCTTAAAATTATTTAAAGGTCTTTGACAGGTGGTAAAAGGAAGTCTGCTTTACATCTTTATCTGTTAAATGTCACCTTTGCTTATAGGCATTGATTGTTTATTATCAAAATTGTACGACAGAGAAAAGATAGATATTATACATTCTATATGTTTTCTTAAGGTACTGGAAGCCATTTTTTTTAAATTATAACCGCGTAAGTCAGAAAATTATCTTGAATAAATCTTAAGCCCCAAATTATAATTGAAAAATGAAACAAAATATATTTATTTTTACAGAAAAGAAACGTAATTAAAACTGACTGGCACCAACATAATTGACTACGTACTAAAACTCTTTGTTCTAAAATGAAAACACTTACTAAATCAATTTGATTCACTATTACTGTTTTCGCTATTTCCAAGATGTGCATTATCAACATGATTGATGCTGCTTCTGTTGGGAGAATTTCCGCTCGAACTTCTTCCACTTCCATTGTTAATTGGTTCAGCAGGTATTAAACCTTCTTTCATGCGTTTTTTCTGTTTCATTCGTCTGTTTTGAAACCATATTTTCACCTGAGTTTCGTTAAGCTGAAGCGCGGACGCGATTTCGATTCTTCTGGCTCGCGTCAAGTACTTATTGAAATGAAATTCTTTTTCTAATTCCGTAAGTTGTTTGTTGGTAAAATTCGTGCGGCCCGTGTTTAAACAATTTAAACCAAGAATCGTTGAACTCAATGACGATGTTGATCCCAAACATGGGTTGCGTTGATTTATGTTTGTTGCTTCTGCGGTTGTCGTAAACTCGTTTAAGTTCGCCGACGACAATTTTGGACCTGGAATAAGAATCATAATTACAATTCGTTATGGCGTAGGTACATAATAATAAATAAAATTTAAAGGTGACCGTATTCTTTACGCGACAAACGTTTATATTGATCTCAATAACCCTTTGGGGGTTTGAAGGGGTGAGTAGGTAATCTGATGCAATATTGTCTTGTATCAGTTAATCCAAATGGACGTCCACTGCTTGACCAGCTGTTAGCTTAATTGTGTATGTTCACATGTAATCTTCATAAAATGTTTGAAAATCCTTTGACTTTAAGCTGACCAAGTAAATAAAGCGTTACATCAACAACAATGTCGACAAAATATATGCAAAAATAGAATGTTATATTTAGTGTAATGATTTATTTGATTTACAGTAATTAATTAAATGCAAGATGTAGGTACACTCATGAAATTTAAAACTTGGACACCACAATTTCTGTAAACAAAAGTTTGCACATTGTGAAGCGGGCTTAAGGGTATCATTTACAATTCTAACAGCAGGTAGTCTCAGCAGGGGTTATCTTATAGAAGGACTGTAGAATGAATCATTACACTAAGCACGTTTTAGAAAATAGGTAATTTACGTTGCTTACTTAATTTTTTCTTTAAAGAATATATTTGAAGGTATCGCTAATTAAACACCATAGCTCGATTAATTATCGAATCAAAATTTTGTTTAGGAAATGTTTACAAAATAAAATTAGAAATAATTTTGATTTAAAAACGTCTACAAGCAATAACTTTTAAATTAAATCAAAAACTAAACATGGTTATTTGGGTTGACTGATTATTACTTATTTTTAAATAAATCTAACCTACTAATTATTGTAAGTTATTAAAAAAATCATTAAACTCTCTATTCATAATATTTAGTCCTTACAAAATGTATATTTTATGACGTTTCATTTTTTCTGTAGTTAATATAAAAAGTGAAAATAAAAACTAAGGCAATTCTTATTGTCAACGTATATATTTAGTTTTTTGACAAGAATTTATTACATAATTATAATTAAGATACCAAGTTATAGTTTAAAATTAAATGAAAACGTTTTTTTTTAAATAAAGGTATTACTATATAAATAAATATAAGAAATCAATAATGGGTGTGACCTCCATTATTATTGATACATTCTTGGAGGCGTCTGCTCATTGACGCTATCAAGGTATCAATATAATTTATATTAATCGTTTCCCATGCGGTATCAATGGCTGCAATTAGTGCATTACGGTTTACTGGTATAAAATTTGGCCCTTGTTGTCTTCGGATAACAGCAAGTATTCGAGCCCAAACATTTTCGATAATGTTAAAATCTGGGCTTTTTGCTGGCCAGGGTAACAGCTCCAAGTTTTTTGCTTGTATCGAATGTTTCAAGAAAATATGTGTAAATGGAATCTACTAAAACGTTAAGTCGTTAATTATAGTTACATAACTCTTCTTTCATAAAATATAGTTCATATTAATATGCTTATTGTAAAGCTTCGTACACACCTAAACAACGAACCGAGGAACATACAGAACAACGAACCGAATGGCAATCGGAACATTAATTTGGACGGTGCTACGTACGAATTTTCCCACAACTTGTCGGTTTTTTCTCCGACATCAAAGAAAATGAGCGCGAATGCGTTTGCAGGTTTGGACGAATCTAAACAAAACGGCGAACAAACTTATGCGGGAGAATTAAATTATTTATTTTTGTCCTCCCTTTTGTGGGTTTGTTGTGTTTTAGGTAATATTATGGAGTTGACAGAAGAAAAATGTTTTAAATTAATCAGTGTTTAAGAATGCAAGAAAAAATGATGTCCCTATTAGCATCATTTGGGCGGAAATTTCCAAAATAAAAAAAGCGAAGTAAATTATAATTTTTACTCTTCTTTGTGCGTAAAAATTTGGTTGGCACTATCTTCTTGTTTTCCGCAATTTTCTCTTCTCAATAATAAATATATATGAACTGAAAACTACTGAAAATAATTATGGGAACAGCACAAACGTTCCGTTTGTTGTTCGGATTGTGGAAATCATAAAAGATCGTTTGTCGTTCTGTTTGACTTTCGGTTCGTTGTTATGTTTGTTGCTCGGTTTGTTGTTCAGGTGTGTACGAAGCTTTACAACTTAAGCAACAATTTTTGGCGAATAAAGATTAGTTTGTGATGTAATATTACAATATTCATATCAAATTTATGACAACTTAAAACCAAGAACGTGTATGTTATTGCTAAGAAATTATTAAGGAAAAAGCGCAATTGCAGTGTAAATATTTATAATTAGATATTTTCGAAAGTTTATAAGTCCTCTATTGTAATCTTAATACTTAAAAGAAAATCCTGTCCATTAGCATTATAAGGAAATGGCTTTTACTTTATGAATAAGTTTCAATAACAATAGAATATCCTTGCTTGTTTAATTTACTTCCTTTGAGTCATATTGCTCTAAGGGTTGTTACATTGGTCATTTTGTAAACATTTCCTAAACAAAATTTTGATTCGATAATTAATCGAGCTATGGTGTTTAATTAGCGATACCTTAAAATATATTCTTTAAAGAAAAAAATTAAGTAAGCAACGTAAATTACCTATTTTCTAAAACGTGCTTAGTGTAATGATTCATTCTACAGTCCTTCTATAAGATAACCCTTGCTGAGACTACCTGCTGTTAGAATTGTAAATGATACCCATAAGCCCGCTTCACAATGTGCAAACTTTTGTTTACAGAAATTGTGGTGTCCAAGTTTTAAATTTCATGAGTGTACATATAGAACTTTGGATTGAATAATGTTAATACTAGAATCAAAATTTAAATAAGGATATTATTTCAATTATTTTTAGCACGTAAGTATCTTATCCTTAACAAATTTTTATGTCACCAAAAACTTTAGGTTGGATTCTTGATTCTTACTAATAAAAAAATTTTTTAATTTTTAAAATTTACTTCTTAAAATTTTTAATAAATAATTTTAATTAATTAACTTATAATTCTGTATCGATATAATAATTTTTTGGCTGTGATTTATTCTGACTGTGATTTATTGTCATAATTTTGTTGTTTCTCATATAGTCACAATACTTCACAATAAATAGCAACCTGATGAACAATCGATTTTCAATGCAAAACTCGCCATATACTCAAAAGGCAGTGTTTTCTTCCGTCCTCTAATTAAAAGGGTCCGTGGACAATTTCTACACCAAAACAATGCATTAATGACAAAATCCAATATGGTGCCCATTTAAAATAAGACAGTGGCTATCAATACCTCCAAAACCGTTCTTGCGATTTTTTTTAAAATATATTACATATGGTCTTCAATAGTGAAAAAACTTTGGTACAAACTTTTTTTAGCTGGTCTAATAAGTAAAATAAATGATATTCTCGATACGTTTGAAACGGATTGGAATTTTTGATCCTAGTTAACGGTATATAATCGGAACGAAAAGCTGTACAACATTGTCAATTTAACCAAATGTTTACAACAAAGATACCCATACAATACTACTCAATTTGGGAGACACTGTATATTGGCCTAATACCTTAATATATAGATTTTTTGCAACTAAGCTCTCTACATCTAAAGTATTTGTCATAAATTTGGTTAATCTAATAGATTTTTTTGGCAAATCGAAAAATATAGTACATGAAATCGGTAATTCACGCTCCAACAATGACTCGAGTAAGATTGCCAACTTCTCCCTGAAAAGTTCAATAATAATTCAAATAAAAAATATGGAGCTGATTAGTAGTTATCAAGAAAATCATAAAATTTCTGAGAATTACTACTCACAGTTGTGTCGAAAGTGTGCTTCACATATACAATTGTCAACTCTGCATACCACTGGGCAAGCTGTAGTATTTTAAAGTTTCGTAATAATAAATTGATATAATATAATAAATTAATAAATGAATAGGTTTCTATTAACTTCCATGCCCTAGGATATAGTAAAACAATGAGTTAATGTAAATAAATATAATATAATCATTGTTTTTATATTAAGGAAATAAGTAAAGCAAGAACATTTATTTACAATTAAAAAATGGCTCTTAATTTTGGATAATGTCCGGACAATTATTAAAATAACGTTACTGAACTAGACGTTCAAGCACAAAAGTCACACAAATAGTTTTCTTGTTTGTCTGAATTAATACATTCTTCATGGGTCCACTTAAAACACTTCATACAACAAATGCAGTTCTCACATATACGTCCATGTCGGAATCGTCATCTAACACTGGCTCTTTCCTTTTGTTTTTTCCCGCAAGTTGTCTTTGTCTTTGTGTCTTTTACAACCTTCTTTTTATTAGATTCCGCTAATTCAGGATTGACTTTCGGTTTTTTGTCTTTTCCTTTTACACTGTGTTTTCTCTCTTGCTCTCGCATGCTTTGTTCAAGTTCACCGCTAGAGCCCTGCCTTGGTTTTCTTCCCTTACTGGATCCTGAAGCGCCACTATGGGAAGGTAAAAGCCCGTAATGTCCGCTAGTCTTAAGATATGTTTGTTAGACGTCTGAATGATTTTTAGAGTATTTTATAGTTTTGAAGATGTTTTTTCATTTAGTTCTGATCGTTGTTCAGTCAACACGTCCCTTGGGGGAGTAATTTCTTTATTATTTTTGGGAATATCAGGTGGTAGTGGTGTTCTCTCTCTTTGTCTTTCAATTACCAAATTATAGTCTGAGAATCTATTCCTGTTAAATAGGCATATAACAGCTTTGCGAAATCCACTGACCAAAATCTTTGCAGTGGCACTTTTTAAATAAGCAGGGCACATAAGTTTACAAATCTGGTAAGAGTCAATTATTCGTCTAGCCATTGTGTAAAAATGTGGGTTTGGATCCAACCTGATGGATGGCACGCCTCGATATACCCTGAGAGCGCTCCATCTAGCAACTCAGCTTTTATGTTTTTCCTGCGGAAAATGAACATAGGAGGAACAAATTCACCAGCTTCATTTATACAAAAAACGACAGTCACAAGTGCGTCTCTTTCAGCAGCAGTAACCGCTCCAACTTGCCTCTTTCCCTTCAGAATTATAATACGAGTATTTTTGGATTGCACACTAGTTTTAATATAAATTGAAAACTTTCGCAGGATTATGATTAATTTCTTGCATTTGTGGTTGAAGCAGATCAAAAAATTTATTCACGTTTTCTAGAGTAAAGTCAATTATTCTCGCTTTGGAGATGTCTTGCGGTTTCCTGAGACTTAGATTTAGATGGCGTTTAAAAAAACCTTTTGTCCATTTTTTACCAGCAAATCCCTTCCCATAAAAAAAGGATGACGTAAACTATTTCTTATGGCTAATTGATAGTCAAGTATTTTAATATTGCTAATACCGATGCCGTAGAATCTTTTATCCATTTCCAAGCAATATGAAACTAAATCTACTTCTAATTCAGGAGGCAATACCGGCTTTCTTCCAATTGAAACTGCCACTAACTGCTCAGGAGTTTTATTGGTTTGTTTAACTTAATCCTCTAAAGTTGATTTAGGAACATCAAACTGCTTAGAGGCTTTAAGATACCCCATTTCTTTACCCCGGACTGCAGTAATAGCCAATTTCATTTGATGGGAATCCCATTTCTTATGTATTGTGTTTTGCTCTAGAATTACAAATTTTTTACGATTATTTACTCTTTCTGGCAGACAGGTGATAATAAAATTATTATTGGGTTCCTGATTTCGGATATCCGAAATAGCGTTGTCCTTTGTAAGACAAGGATAATTAAAAAGAGATGGTTTGTTCTACCAATCTAGGGATTTTAAGAAGTAACTGTTAGTTAGATCAGTAAGACACCCATAAGAAACAAAAACTAAATAGAGGATTCTACATTTTTAGTGATTTTTATGAATTGTTGTTTCTTACACTGTGTTGTTCTTGTTTTAAAAATCCCTAGATTGGTAGAACAAACCATCTCTTTTTAATTATCCTTGTCTTACAAAGGACAACGCTATTGGGAACCACTGACTGTCCGAAATTAGGCAACGTCACACTTTTCAGGTTAGGTGCTTATGGTATCATAGATTTCAGAAATAGAATAATTTGTACCAAGTTATCATATTAAGTAACATTTTAGCTTACCTAGGTCCAAACATCAGATAAACAGTAGTTATTTATGTATCAATGCACTAAAGTTTGATTTTTCATGACGAATGTGTTTTAGTTGCAGAGGCGATAGATTATTACCTAGAAATTAGCATTATTTAATTAATGTGACATATTTCAAAAGTTTGTAGTGATTTTTAAAAGTAATAAAAAATAAAATAATTAACTAAGCTGTTCAACCTGTTTTTTATAAATACTACATTGGTAACCCCGACATTGTCAACAAAGATAAAAATTCTATAAAAAATAAAAGTGAATCTTTTAAAAACGTGAATGTTAGGAAACAAGATAAAGGTATCATATCTACATCATTTCAACCTCTATACGAGAGACTCTTTCCAGTAATCTCCAGACATAAAAATTTTTTTAAATACTAGTTAACTTAAAAGATAAAATGATCTCTATTGATAGACTTAAACCCGCGATTAAAATATTCAATTCTATCCAAAACATTAAGTTCACAAAAAGTAACCTTCAACCAAAAATAGCATATCAACTTGGTGTATTCGCTCAACAAACATATTTTTGTTTTGACTTGCTATAGTTGCAGTCTTGCATGAAGCTTTGAAAACTATTTTCAACATTCTTGAAATAATTTTTTTATTCCGTCTTTTGGCAATATATGTGCTTGATCAGACTGAAAAAGCGTTTGACAGAGTACAGTTGGGAGATAAAATACATTAAAGAAAATAGAAGTAATTACTAAAATCAAAACATCCAATAGCACATTAACTAAAGAAATATCGACGGAGTCACTGGTATACCTCATCAATATAGTACGAGTCCACTACTTTCAATTATGGATGAGATCTTAGTTGTCGTAAAGGAGGAAGAGATAAGGTATCGGTATAAAATAGAACCTTACGTTAACTAAGCGGCCAAACTACTAACACAAAGTAGAGCACAGTGTCGTATATTGATACCTTTATAAGGTTTTATTAAACGTAATAACACACGTCAAACTACATTAAATTAAAACAATTCTCTAGTAAACGAGATTAATGTATTACATTCACTACCACGTAACAGTTATTAACGAGACACAATATAATCTTGCAAATATCGAGGTAGTTTCCGTAATCTAACACTGCGCCTCAAAGTTGAAGAAGAAACAACAGTAGTATTATCTACAGAATTCTCAGAAATAGATTTTGCATTCTTTTAGAGATGTTTCAGCACTTGATGCTTTGTCTTCCGCAGATTTGTCGGATGCGTTGCCTGGTTGTTTAGCTGGTTCGAATTCAGATACATTATCTGGCTCTTCAGATTGGTTGTCATTCGCTTCCCTTTGATTTCCAGTTACAGAAGCCAGATGACGAACCGAAACCGTCGACTCGGTTCCATCTGGATGTCGGATAAGGGCATAATCTGCGTTACTATCGAGGAGAGTTACTTCTTTTACAAATGATTTAAATTTCGAGTTCCGAACATGCTGTCGCAGATATACAGGTACTGGTCCAGACTGTATTAGCCAAGAAGGAGTAGCTTCTCTATTGCTGCTACGTCTGATATGTCGGAACGTTCTTTCATGGGGTGTTTGATTAGTTGCTGTACACAGTAACGACCTTATTGAGTGGAGAACTTCTGGAAGTACCGACTCCAATTGAGTGATAGGTTTTTCAAGAGACTTCAGAGCCAATTCAACAGTTTTTCAAATTATTCCATTATAGCGCTCAACTTGACCATTACTTCGAGGATTGTAAAGCGTGGTCCTACTTGAAGCGATTCCGTTTGAATTGAGAAAAGTTTTTACTTCATTAGATATAAAAGAAGAGCCTCTGTCAGAATGTATGTACAAAGAAGAACACATTTTTAAGACCGTCTTTGCAAGGGACTGCAAAAGGAAAACGTGAATATTCATCGACTATGGTCAACATAAAACGATTACGGGAGAAAGAAGGAAGAGGGCCTTTGAAATCAATGTTTAAACGTTCAAATGCTGAAGTAGCTGTAATTAGTTTTCCATAATGTTTGTGAAATCTAGACTTAACTTGACAGAAAACAGGACACGAAGACACACCTTTTTTTACTTCTTCAAGCGAAAAAGGTAAGTTTTTGCTTCTTACCCAATGAAACATTTGTGTAATGCCAGGATAACACAAAGATTCATGCAGTCCTATTAATCGAACATTATTATTAGGTGATGCGGCTGAGCAAATGCGAGAAAACATATCAGCCGCAGCATTTTCGGTCCCCGGTCTGTAAACGATGTCGTAGCTAAAACACGATAGCTCCAACTTCCATTGCAGTATCTTTTCGTTTTTCACGTTGCTCGAACTTTTAGTATCAAGCATAAAGGCGACTAAACGTTGGTGAGTAATAAGTCGGAAGTGACGACCCATGAGATAGTGACGCCATCTTCGAGTGGATTCTATAACGACATAAGCTTTCTTTTCAAAAGAAGCATGTCGACGTTCGGGCCAGAGTGTTTGCGAAAAAAACAGTACAGGTCGTCCAGACTGCACAAGACAAGCACTAATAGCTTCTTATGATACATCCGTTTCAACTGTAAACATGTCTTCTTCATTAATAGGAGTAAGTACAGCATTTTCAACATTCCTTTTGAGATCATGAAATGTTTTGAGGGCCTCAGGATTTAAAGGAAAAATACAATGAGTAAAGTGAGCTATCTGCTTATAAAATTGAACTATATATGATGAAAAATGTGAAAACATTCCTACGATTCTCTTTAATATAGTTAAATCTTTTGGAGGTTGTAAGTCTAATAACGACTTTATCCGGTCAGGATCCGGGCGAATAGTTTTATCAGAAATCCAGTACCCAAGTAAGCGTATAGATCTCAAAGAAAACAAACTTTTTTCGTTGTTTAAAGTCAAGTTGTAATTTTGAGCAGTTTCCATAAATCGTTTAAGATTCATATCATGCTCGTTCTGATTTTTACCACACACAGTCACATTATCCAAGTAAGCATAGGTGTCAGTCAATTTCTCGATGCGTATAATCTTGTCTAGAACTCTTTGAAAAACAGCAACCTCTTGTACTGGAATAATTGTCCACAAGCTTCAAAAGAGTATATGGTTTCTCTTCTTCTTTTATTGGAAGCACTTTTTAAATCAATCGTACTAAACACTTCATATTTTGCAACATTGTTTACTATACTTTCGATTCTAGGCAGAGGGTAGGCGTCCAACTGAGTAAACTTATTAATAGTTTGAGAATAATTAACTACCATTCTCTTTTTGTGATGATCTGACCAAATTACCAAGACTTGAGCTCTCCATGGTGATTGACTTGCTTCAATCACATTCTCTTCGAGAAGTCGTTTGATTTCAGCTTGAATGAAAGCAGCATCACTAGAAGTTTGTCTTCAAGCTTTCACAGCGATCGGTCTACATTCAGATAACAAATTTTCGAAAAGTGCTACTGGTTCAACGTTTGCTACTGCTAAACTACAGATATTTAAGGATGATTTTTCTCCGCCAAACTCTACTGTTGTTTCATAATATCATGTCCAATTATTGCATCAGCGCAAAGATTCGGGAGAACGGAAAGTCGTACGTTTGTGTACGTATGTCCTAATATGCAAAGATCAACCAGACACTGGCCGGATATGGAAGAACGATGCGACATCGATGCCATAGTAATTTCTTCTAATGATGGAAAAATTGTTAACTTAATTCTTTTCGCTTATGAAACTGCATGAACTTCCAGTATCCATTAAAGCACGTAATTCTATCCCATTGACTTTTATAGGAATAATACTTTTCTTAAGGCTTGACAAAACAAGGATGAGAATCGTACCCACAAAAATAACACTTACTGGAACTGGCTGCTAGGGTAGGCATCATTAATTTGTGTTTGTTTCAGAAGAGATGAAACAGGCGAAGTACAAATAGAATTTACCATTGGCGAATGAACGTAAGACTGAACCTGTTTTTGAGCTAAGAGCTGGTGTATCTTGTGCGACACTGCTTTGTCGTGAGCATCAGTTAGAATCAAAACAGGATTTTCGAGGAGACGTTGTCTGATGTGAGAGTCAGACAAGCCACGGATAAAAACATCTCTTACAAATTCGCCTTGGTGTTGTTCAGCAGTGACGGCTTTAAAGTTACAAACTCTTGCTAACAGGTTTAAAGTTTGTAAATATTGATCTACGGATTCTTCGAGTTGTTGGAAGCAAATTGCGAGCTTGTGACGATTGTGAACTTTATTGTTAGGTTTTACATTCAAACTCTGCAGAATTTAAGTAGCATCATTGAAAGTATTGGCAAAACTTATGTGTTGATATACTCTTGAAGATACATAATTAAGAAGCAGTTTCAGTTTTTCAAAATCGGTTCTACCAATAGTAAAGTTCAGAAATCTTTTGTACCAATGTTCCCATTCCAGATCTGCCATCGATGAATCCAAGACGATAACTAATCTTTCAGTCGCGAGAAGTTAATCCATTTTCTTTATTCAAAAACTTTTACTTTTAATAAATTTATAAACCTTTGTAAGGTTTTATTAAACGTAATAACACACGTCAAACTACATTAAATTAAAACAATTCTCTAGTAAACTAGATTAATATTACACACAGGTGAAGAGTAGGGAAAAGCTACTAACGGGACAAATTGCCGTTAAATAATACCCGAAGCAAATCGGAAATTTTAATGGCAGACCAATTGGCGGCTATGCGGAACTGCCCCGGAAACAGCAATGAGCTGGATGAATTGTTGGGGTCAACAAAATGTTGAAAACTTACCCAGTAAGTCCTTAAGGCTCAATATATCCGGTATCAATAACGTCAGATAGTCCGCGGGGTTTATAAAAGGAGGAGGCTACTTCCAGCGCTTACTTTTAAAAAAACAACTGCATATCATCAATCAAAACATAGTGTATGATATCTATAGATCCGCTAGTCCGATTTTAATGAAACTTGGCATGCAAAAAGATTTGATTTGTTTTTTGGCAAAACGGCACTTACTCTACATAAAAAGGAGTGTAGAAACGAAGATATATTTATCATGATCACATTGAAGCAGATCATCAATCTCCTTTAAAATCAACAAAACTTTGCAAACCTGCACATTTCTTTAGATTCCTTCAATAATTGATAAATGATCACTTACAGAGCGAGGTAGATATATTCTAAACTAGTGTTTAGAAATAAAATTTATACAGCAAAACCACTGACTGCAAAGTGTTTACAGCGACTTGACCAAGTATGTCAAACAACAAGTTCATAATTCATCAACAATATCCGGATACTACGAAACAAACACATATCCTTAGAATGTAAGACCAAAATTGAAAAACGTACAGAAGAGACCAGACCGGATACAGTCTACTCACTGTTACATAAGCAGCGAAATACAATCATTCAAGAACAATGCAAGATATGCAATGCAGTAAGGTGGACAATGGAATAATCATATAAAAAGAATAAAGATGGTAGCAAGAATCGAAGTGACCCACTGGAGAAGACGTCAAGTTAGACCTTAAAAATGAAGGAAGAACAGTTGGTCATCGATATCATAAGACCAAAACCAATGACAGATGTAGAAAAATAAACAAGTAATCGGTAAGATGTTTCTCTCTACTATTTACGGCGACGTTTCGCATCAAAAATCGATGATTCCTCGGTCAGGTGCTAAAAATAATTGAGTTTATCAATCTACTTAAAGCTTGATTATAATTAAGTCCACATATGTATTTTTTGGTCATTAATTAATTTATAAACTGAAATATATTTATAATACACCTCAAAAATATATAACGGTATTATTATTCCATTACTTTATCATAACAGACGTTAAGAAAATCTATTAACGTAAATAAAAAAAAGAGTCCCAAAAGATGTTTCTTATAGAAATTGGCTAATAGTCACCAATCTTATCTTTTGCACACTTCTTGCTTTAATTTAATATTTTTCGAAATGTATCTGGTTTTGAAAGCTATATTTGAAAAACTGTCGGAAAAAATGTTCTACAAGTTTTACAGTGCATTGATGAACTCTTTATTGTTAGAATGAATAAACTTATTTTTTTTAAGTTTACTGTTTTTCAATGTGACGGAATTCAATGTAAATAAACCCTTCATTTACTGCTTCTTTATATGTTGATAACTTTTGTTAGTTATAACTACATTATTCCGGAACTAATTGTTGCAATTATATACGTTATTTGAATAATAACCGTGGTTGAAGTCGTTGGTATTTAAATGCATAAATATTTTAGAGATGTGAGCTTTTTTAAAGTCAAGAATCTACTATTTTACTTTTGATGCTTTATTTAAATAATAAATTGTTTAAAATTAATAATAATTTTTGTTTAAATTGACAATCGCATCAAATTATTTTGCATTTTCACAGTTGTATACAGTTATTTTCCAATTATTATTACGAAACTGTTTTTTTTTGTTACCAACTGCGTTGCTCAATTATGAATTAATTAATGGAAGTTAGTATCGCAATCGCCAAAACTAAGCTTTAGAAGCAGTACCCAAATTGCAAGCAACTCTGTTTATCAATTATTTAAATTGACAGTATTGGTCACAATGTTTAAATTTATCATAAATCGCTCGTCAATTTATTCAGCGTAAGACCACACTGAATTCTTAATATCTTTTAATCAATTTTTACCACATTTCTGTTGACACTTACAAAGTAAAATAATTAATTAAATTAATTTTTAATCTAAAGCATATCTGCTCTTCGTACTTGGTTGCGACAATAAAATTTATGAAATTGAGTAAATCCACTGCATTAATTGTTGTGTTGATATTAGCGGACACATACACGCTGAGATAACTGGAAACTAATAAAAGAAGACAGATTGGACTTCTTATTAGCAACGTGCATTCAGCCTCACATCCTGCTAATTCAATCTTACCCTCCATTCATCTTTCTCGTTGACTGTTTCAGATACAAGTTTTAAAAGTTCTACTTGCTTTCTTGAAAATTTAATAAAATGAAAGTTTTTATATGTATTAACAACGTTTTACGAAACAAATTCGTTTTTAATTTTAGCGCACGTCGCTGTTTTTTCGTATGAAAATGTGAAATTATCTATGAATGTAATACGGGACAGTCTATAAAGATTTACCATCTATTTTGCTCCATTACTGAAATTGAGAATGAAATTTAAAACCGGTGCATTAGAAAGTATGAGTTTTAGATAAAGAAAATATTGGACTATGCTACCTAAATAAACATATTATGCGAGGAAGTTACTTTAGGTATTATGGATTTTTTTAAAAAGTTTAATCCAAGTAATTGAATATTTAAATTTTTGGTTTATTAGAATTTATTCATTTGTATGATAAAAATACCAACATAATTTTTCTAATTTGGACATATCAGGTGTCAAAAATATGTACTTTTGTAACTTGTTACATAAAAAATAAGTGGCGAAATGCATAATTTTTGTAACGATTTTGTCATGATTTATATATCAAAATTAGAAAACATTTTATGACAATCACTCGACAGTTAAACATAGGATAATTAAACACATGCATTTAATCAAACGATATTTAATCACACCGAGATTTAAACATGCTGACACTTAATCACACAGAAATATAATCACGTCGACAGAAAAACATTTTATTATAATTATAAAAAAATATTAGAGGAAATTGAAATTTACAGTAACTATTATTGAAATATGTCCAGTAAATTCGCAGTCAAAGTAGATATTATAAACAAGTTTACGCTTAACACGTAGCGTTGTTGTTGTAAATTTAGTGTATTATTGTCGCCAAGAAGTATACTACTTAATGTGCATTTCAATTGTTTACTTTCTGTCGTGATTATTCTATGTGATTAAATGCGTGCGTGTTTAAACGTCGACGTAATTAAACGTCGGAATGTTTATCGGTGTGACTAAATGTTGGTGTTATTATGTAAACTTATGTTTATATGTCCGTCTTTAAATGTCCCGTGATTAACTGTCGAGTGACTAAGTGTCTGAACACCATCTTTATATGATTTTTAGATGGTCCTTGTCTTATGGTTAATTATAGTTTTTAGGATTTTTTTAGCAGTATCCTTTTAAGTTACATGACATTTAGACATTTAGATTTAAAAATTACAATTGGACGAGTGGTCTAAAAAAATATTGATAAAGGGTAGGAAAATTGTCAGAAGAATAATATGATAAAAACCTAGATAGTAAAATATAATTAAGTAAATAAAATATTTTATTTAAAATAAAAACAAGATATGTATGCATATTTAATTTATAATCAACAAATTAGAAGAAACAAGTTTATGCATTTGACACCCAACATAGAACAGGTTTTATGGCGATGGATATAAAGCACAATTTAAATGGCCGAAAATAATAACTCGTTCTACAACTAGAAAACAATGAAAAATGTGAATAAAACTATGGTCCAATTATACCTCAGATACAATCGTTTAAGCTTGTAATTGTATATTAAAAACATAGAAAGCAAAATTAAAAAACTAAAAATATGTCACTTTATACAACAGAATGTGGCAAACATGATGATATACGTGAAAATAAAGAGATAATCAAGAAATTAATATTAACAAGAAAAAAATGAAGGACATGAAAATGATAGAGGTTTATGAGAAATAATAAAAAATGTGTAATGAATGAGACGAAAGGAGAAAATTAAAGAAAGACGACAAACACTAAAATAAATGGTAAACTACAATTAATAACTCGTTCTACGAATACAGAAAGCAAAAGAATATAAAAGAAAATATACATTCTTAAAACAAAAACGTCTTCCACAATTAAATCGTGTCGAAATGGTAATTGTAGTTACCAACGTTTTGTCTATCGTAAGGGGTTATTCATCAGGGCAATAAACGTGTGTTTGTTTCAAGTGTTTTGTCCTGAAAAGCCCCTTACAATAGGTTTCCCGAAAGGCGTTTTTGTTTTAACCATGACTCCGGCAGTCGAAGCCTTAATTTTACGTAAATATAAATGAACGATTTAAGATAACGTCAATAAAAATTGGTATGATACCTTTCCATCAATAACCTCTACCGGATATTGACAGCAGTGATATAAACGGACACTACATAAAAGCAATAAAAAACTTATATAAAAACCTGAAAACCAAAATTAAAATGGGTAAGGAGTTATCTTAGCCAATAACACCAAACAAAGGCTTGAGAAAAGGATGTTGCTTATCCCCAACTCTTTTAAGATATATATCAATTAAGTACTTACATATTGATGGAAGGCCTTTACATACGCTACTTTTTGCGGACGATTACATTATTATAGCGGGAGATGATTATGATGCAGATTACATGATAATAATAATAATAATATTTAATTACGGGAAAATCCCAAAATACAAAAAAAATAAATGAAAGTATACAACTGTAAAACAAATTTAACATTTTCAATAGAAATAAAACAATGATTTAAATACAAAATAAACAATAAAATGAATAATAATAATATAAAGGAGAAAAAAACGAGAAAGACAAACAAAAATATTTACTAAAAATTATAAGAAAAACAAAGTGAACACAAAATATAAATTAAATTATTTAATAATATTATAGCTAACTGGTTAATAATTGTTCTTATGAAAAGATGCATCAATTTTGCATAACTCTTTTTTGAAGAAGGTTTTAAATTAATGGAAGTATATGATGAGGCAGGACTAAAAGTGAATTTAACTAAAAAAGATACATGGTTATAAATGGTGATGCAATAAATATAGAAACTGACGGAGGGTCCATTGAAGTTGGCAATGATTATAAATATTTAGGAGTGACGATTGCTAGGGAAGGGTCCAGCAAAAAGAAAATAATAAACCGAGTACACCAAGCAAAGCAAGCAATAACAAAACTAAATAATATTATATAGTCCAAGAACGTCAGAAAAATATCAAAAAAAGGATATATAACACAATTATAAAAGTATACTTCTTTACGGAGCAAAGACATGGGAAACTACACAGAGAGACAGACAAAAATTAGAAGCGGTCGAAATGGATGTACTAAAAAAGAGCTGCGGAGTATCAAGGCTAGACAGAGTCACAAATGAGGAAATAAGAAGACGAATGCCACTGTAAAAAAATATTACAGAAGAAATAGAACAAAGACGATTGAAATGGTACGGACACGTAAACAAAATTAGAGAAGATAGATGGCCAAAAAATATCTTAAAATGAAAACCACAAGCAAGAAGAAAGAGAGGGATACCACCTGAAGATTGGGAAAAGCAAGTCACTAAAAATATGAGAAGTAGAGACTTGGGAGAAAAAGAATGGAGAGATAGAATGGCTTGGAGAAGGGAATGCGAGAGACGTCGATAAAAATTCTTGCGTGGATAATGTGCCTACTAAAACACATATACAATAAATAGCTATTATTTATTTATTTGAATAAAGAATTGTATACAGGATATACCCAAAGTTTACAACTACATATTTAACACAAAAATATAATATACTTAGTAATACTAAAAGCAAAAAAAGTTGGAAAAAGAGAGAGAAGAAAAGGAAAAGAGAAAGATCTACACAATATTCAAAAATTTTTTTCTAAATGATGCGTAACTAGCATTAAATATATCAATTCCAATCGGTACATTTTGATTATAAGTAGAACATAGGCGAGGAATTGGTGAATATTGATATATGTTTGTTCTTGTCAGAGGTAGTGAGAACAGCTGGTAGGTACGAGTATTATGAGAAAAAACATTAAATCGTATTAAGGACAACAAATTAGAGTTATCATATAGACTATTTACAATTTTATATAAAACTAAGATGTCATTTCTAATTATAATTGATGAAAGTGGTCTAAATTTAAAGTGAGCACAAAACAGTATATAGTTTGTGTAGTTAATACCAAATGAGTAACATAGAAACTTAAGAAAAACTTTTGTACTTTTTGGACCGAATTGGTCGATATATATATGATAATGCGGGTTCCAAACAGACGAAGCATAATTTAATTTACTGAATACATAGGCATAATACAATGATGTCCAAGCTTTTAGAGAGTAAAAATATAAAACCTAAAGACCGGAATGCGTTATTAGTAATTTTATCCACATGGCTGTCAAATAAAAGCTTGGATTCAAAAACTATACCTAATTCTTTTATGTGATGAACTCTAGTTAGCGTATGATTATTTAGTTTATAATCACCATGAACATAATTTTGTTTAGGTGTAAATGTAATTGTGTTACATTTAGTTGCGTTTAAAGTTAGGCCATTTTCAATGCATTTGATGTTAGCCGATTTAAATCATCTTGCAGGCGAAAAGACTTGCACAAAACACTTTTAGGTCATCTGCATACAGCAAGAATTTGCTGTGAATAAAACAATTGCTAATATCATTTAAATAAATGTTGAACAGTAAAGGCCCTAAAAGTGATCCTTGAGGTACCCCAGATGGTATGCATATATAATTAGAATAGTACTCATTTATAACGACTGCTTGACAGCGATTTTCTACATATGAAATAAACCAGCGATAAAGATTCCTATTAATACAATTTTCGTTTAAGAACATCATTATTAATTTTTTCGAAAGCTTTAGAAAAGTCCGTATAAATGGAATCGACTTGAGCACCATTGTTCATGGCATTACTAATAAAGTTAGTGTATTCAAATGATGAGAATAAAAACAATAGAAGCAATTAATTATTGAGTTGACCAAATTGAATTGATTGATTTATTTTAAAATTCATCAAACTCGATTAAAATTAAAATTAAATTAAGTTAAAAGTCGAGTAAAACCAATTGTAAAGCTAAATTGAGAAAAAATAAAAAATATGAAAATTAATGGAAATTTAAATAATGGATATGACTTAAGTAACAGTCAAATAAGAATAAAATAAAATCAATAATGTAGAGAATGCGATTTAAAGCAGAAATAGATACAAATTTAATTAAATTATATATGTACAAACAATTAAAAGAATCAAATCGCAATAATGTGAAGGTTCAAAAACAACAAAAAGAAGCTTTAATACGTGGTTAAATCAATTTTCATTGTAATTTTTATGGAAGAGTAGAAAGTAGACAGTGCCGATTCTAGCTCAATCCTGTGATTGGTTAACGGTTATCGAGTAAACGTTACGCGAATTTTAAAAATTAAAATCTTTAAAAAAAAAAAATTTTAAAAATTTTTTTTTTTAATTTTTTTTTTTTTTTTTTAAATAATTTTGGAAAAAAAAAATAAAATTTTTTTTTTAAAAAATATTTTTTTAAATTGGTAATTTTTTAAAAAAATTTCAAAAAAAAAAAACAAAAAAAAAAAAAAATAATATTAAAATTCTTTTGTTAATTTATTTAAGAAGTGTGAGCATGGAGATTTGAAACATATATATTAGTCTAATGTGAATTACTAACTAAAAAAAAAAAAGTTTATAAGCCAAAGTAACCCACCTGGGAATCCCGACGCGTTTAGAGGAGCCTGCTGCTGATTTAAAACAAGTCCCCTCTAATGTTTTTCACAATTTAATATTCAAGCAACTTGTTATTGTTACTAAAGATATTTATAGTACGTGAGTAATTTATATTATACTTAGTTGTAGAAAGGTAAATCCTTTCATCTAGTAATTTTATTTTTTAAATTAAGTTGATTTACTTTCAATTAGGTTGCTTTTTTCAATTGATGAAGTTACGTTTCTATATTATTCAAACAAGGGATTTAAGAAAACCAGCAGCTAAATAAAAAAACATACAAAAGAATAAACAAAAACGTATTGTCTTAGTAAGTAGTTTACATAAATCTAAATCAAAAATACTAATAAAAATTGATATATTTTATTCCTGTTTTCTGTTGGAAATAGGTTGAAAACATTGTACAGTAAAAGTTAAAACTGAAATGCATCTGTAGTAAGTTATTGCATTCATTTCTCATATATATATATATATATATATATATATATATATATATATATATATATATATATATATATATATATATATTATATATTTCAGTTCAGTTCAGCACAAAAGTTATTTAGTTAACAAACACGGGACCCCTGAGAGTAAGTGATCAATCCTGTTACGACAGGTTTCACATCCATATTCACGCATTTAACATTTTTGTAGCTTTTATCAAGGATGCCAGCTAAAATTATACATCTATTTTCCCCTAAGCTTTGTTAAAATTCAAAACGTGTATATTATCAGAATATTTTAATGGAATCTTCTATATACAACAATATTACTAAGAAAAAGTAGCAAAACAAAATGTTACAAAAGAATTAGGTAAATATTTGTAAATTTATTATTTAAGCAATGTTTATGTATAAAGCTGAAATGTTCATCTCAATTTTCAGAATCATTTGCCCATGCGAAAGACGTATAATAATTAGAATAAGGAACTATGTATTTGTAATAAAATTCCGTCTTTTGTTTAAGTATTTCACAGCAACGGTTTATATTGAAAATTGATGAACAGTGAATTATGTTGGTCACATCAATTACCTGATGTGATTTCTCAGAAAATTTCCTCCTGATGATTTGTTTTAGATTTTTATATAACTCATACAGCTCTCGAAATTTGAACTTAAACATTTTTTCGTAATTTTTAAAAGTAACTAGTGCAGGCGGATTTTATTGAAAAATACAACTGACAGCAGATGGTCCAGCGAGAAGTCCTAATCTCACAACAATGAATTTTTATCTGTGTGGTCGTTTAAAACAAATTATGAACAGTGAGGCACTAGACGATAATGAAGAGCAATAAAACTCTTGGGGGTTTGAAAACGATCAGGGCAACTCAAGAGAGAAATTTTCTGAGTAACCAATCTTCTTTTAAAATCGATCCGGTGACATGCTGTATAAACTACAAAATAAAAGTAGAATTAATGTTGCACAAAGAGCACTCCGCAATTTTCAAAATAAGCTAGTATTTACAACACAATTGTACACAACAACAATAACACAAAATTTTGTTGAAATTATGACAATAAAATTGTTTTACAGTGTGTGAAATCAAAACCTGAGAATTTACTGCTAAAATCAAACTAGTTTTCTACAAATGTTTTTGGCAGTTTTTGGCATTTGGATTGAAATGTAAGAACAAGAATATCGAAATTCGATGCAAATGCATTAAGAATCGCACATAAATATATTGAGAGTGTTCTAAATTGTTTCATTTCGTGGGGACGGTAGAAAAATGTGTCTCATAAAGGAACAAATGAGTGCTTGAATTACTTTACATAACAAGAATATTTTATTTTTTGTAATTTGAGTAAAAAACAATATTAAAATTTATAACTTTAATTTATAAATAATTAATAATTTCAAGTCTTAATGACCACAAGATAGAGAATTAAGTAAAATCAACATAACCGTAGATGAATTATACGCGATCTAGTACAGTTCAATTAAATAAAGAAACAAAATGTTCTTTCAAGTTTTTTAGAATTAAGCGTATTCTTTGTGATGTTTATATCCAACGATAGAGGGAAGTATCTACTATAATTTATAATGTGTACAATGAATGCAACTCCCATTCATCAACTTGACAATTTACTACTAGTTAATTTAAATTTGTAATTAAACAGTTTGTATAGTTTCAACTAAGCTATCGTAACCCCAGAAAATTCCAGAATTAAATATTCAACGTAATATCCATTACCCAATCATATCTTGTTTGACACTCAATATACTCACAGTAAAAAATGTTTTGCCCCCATTAGTTAAAATGGTTGACTTATAAATTTGAAATGATTACTAATACCAACCCTGATGGGAAAATACGGTTATTATTGAAAGATGCTCCTATCTCTACTTTTTTTTGCAGCTTAAAAAAAAACTGACTGCGCAACAGTAGGTTTTCTTACATATGCAAGAAGAGGAAAACACCTTTCCTAGATGTACGTTATGTACAATCGATGTACTAAAAAAAGTTTCATATTAACAAAGTTATGGATTTTCAAATTTATTTATAACCATTACCTTTAAGCATTACGGTTTTAGGGTCACTGCTCATTACATTTTTGTTACTTCAGTAAAAACATTGAACACCAAAGTAGTGTCTAGTTATTTTTTTAACATAACAAAGATGCGGTTTCCAAGTTTTCATTCTTTTAAAAAACATATTGATAAATTGTTTGCAGTCAATAAATCTTACAGGAATTAGGAAGTATTGATACGTAGTTAGTGTGTGCCAAACCCTGCAATTGTCGGGCAATTAGTTTATGCATAATTGAGATTTAAATTTTTTAAAGCAATATATTTAATCGAGGCTGAATGCTTGTGTGGTCGTCCGATTGTCAGAAATAAAAAAAACTGTGAAGTCAAAATAGAAAGGAACAAACGTATATTTTCATTTTTTGATAAAATGATACTTAACACGCACAAAATGCATGCAAAGATGACTTGAAATGACCGAATGCAAGAAAAGAGAGAAGTAGTGGGAGTACCCGTCCGCAGCGTGTTTATATAAATTGCAATCCCCCCAAGGGCGTACCCTACTCGCTGTTTTCCCACAATCGGTCATTTTCAGTCTTCTGCATGCATTTTTGGTGTTAGATATCATTTTATCAAAAAATGAGAATATACATTTTGATCCTTTCTATTTCAGTTTCACAATTTTTTTATTTCTGACAATCGGACTACCATACGAGCATTCAGCCTCGATTGAATATATTGCTTTAAAAATTGAAATCGCAATTGTGCATAAACTAATTTCCCTCCAATTGTAGGGTTGTGCACACACTAAGTTCGTATCATTACCTCCTCTTTCCTGAAAGATTTATCCTACATTTCAAAAAATGACGGATCTACAAATTTTAAAAGAAAAACCCAAATATTTTTCTTTTTCCGATTTTTCTCGGAAAGTTCTTACCTGATTGAGTCGAATTTGTACTCATTTTATTTGTACAACTTCTACAACTTTTTTTAAACCATTAACATTGGCTTATTACGTTTCACTCAGGAAAAAAGTTGAGAAAAAACACGTTTCTTGGCACTTAAATGCTAATTAACTATATAATGACAATTCATTTTCGGTATAAAACATGAATACAAGGTACTTTATACTATTTACAATTACATAGCGCAGGCGGTATCCTACTATTATTTTTGTCAAAATTTTACTTAATATTTGCTCTATTGACTGGGGTAATAGAACCCGACGTGTTTAAGTAAAATTATTATTCAAAACTTCAAATTCTCATTGATAAGATGTCCTTACTAAACAACAAATACGAAAAATATAAAAATAATGTGACCGTAGTTAACGAGACTTGGTAGTACTGGAAAAATACTTAAGAGAATAGTAGTCACTATAAAATTTCTTGCTACACAAGATTTAGCATTTAGAGATTCCAATGAAAATATGGATAGTCAAAACAAAGGAAACTATTTAGGTTGTTTAGCCTATCTTGCAAACTTTGATCAATTTTTTGTCGCATTAAATGTGTGACGAATTTATTCAAATCTATGAAAAACCAATTAATGAAACCTTTTATAGAAGAAGTGAAAACAGCAAAATATTATTTCATCATTGTAGACTCAACCCCGACATAAGTCACCAAGACCAACTTACATTTATTCCTAGATATGTACACAAAGAAGAAGTAATTAAAAGGATTTTTGGCTTCATAATAATTAAACAACACACTTGGAAAATTTAAGTGAAATGAGTAGTCGAGAAGATTAAAGAACTAGGGCTAAATATAGAGAACTGTCGAGGTCAGGATACGATAATGCTAACATGCAGGCAGTATAATAGACTCCAAACAAGAATACGAAAACTAAATTGAAAGAAGGGGGCCCAAATTTTATGTGCGCCCGAAATCCGAAAAGCTTTAGAACCGTCACTGAGTTTATACAAAAATTAAATTGGTGTAATTATTATCCTGCAGTGTACAAAAACAAAATTATACTCAGAGAGAAAACGGAATGATCGTATTCTTCTGGAGAGAACACTCCATCCATCACAAAATAAAGAAAGTTCACAAACCTTCTCTCCAAAGAGTTTGCGATGCACGCATAATATTCTAGTCTAGAAAGGATTCGCAATCGCACAAATAATTAGCATTCTTAATTCTCGACTATTTCGGTAAATGAAACCAAAAGTTTTGTTATCACTTGCAATTAAGGAGGTCGCATGGCTAGAAAATTGTGGTTAAAATCAATAATGAAAGGTACACGATGTAATTGAACGCCATTAACTTGGTTTTGGTTACCTATATTAACTGTGTTGCTTGTTTTGTGTAGGATATGATTGAAAATTCATCAACATTTAAGAAAAATCTGCTTTTCAGTCAGTACTGATAAAGTGCCGAAGGCAAGTTTTGAATCATATAAATCGATTTTAAGAAAAATTGGAATAAACTGAAACAACAAATTTTTGGCAACCATACAAAGATCTATGTTGTTAATGAAAAAACACATACAAAACCATAAGGTAAAACCACGTACAAGGGAATAGAAACTACAGGAGTTAAGTTAAAATATCTTATAGAGTGAGGTTTGTCAAGTAAACATTGAACCCGGACTTAGAAACTAGTAAATAAATAATATTATTCGATCGAAAGCTTTTCTAAAATAACCCATCTGTCTTCTCAAATTAATGGGATTAGTGTAGAAAGTTTTCCACATTAAGGAGAAGGTTGAGGTGTTAAAATCAAGTTAAAGAAGAGTATAGCAAGATTCTTGCACAGTCGTATCAGTAGGTATCTGTAATTTTACAAATGTAACAAAGACAACAAAAAACTGTACAGGAAACGATGACATACTAAAGCGGGAATCTTAACTAAATAGGTAAAGTTCAAGTACAGTTATCAATTTTTTTACAGATAGTTAGTACTTAATAATTAGATACATGTGTTTTATATACTCGATTTGGCTAATGTTTTTTTTTAAATGAAACTTACTCAAATAAAAAACAAAATAAAAAACCAGATTTTCCTTCGAATTGGTCGTCACTCGCCTCGAAATGATAGATGTTTTGGGATGCCATCACATGTTAATTAAATTTAGCAGAATGTGATAAAAACCAACAATAACGGAAGATTCCCGAAACACCTATTAAAAACATTGTACACAACTATTTAAAAAAGGAAAAAAATTCTGCATAAAGTCATAAAATAATTTTTGTAATAAACAAATACATACATTTAAAAAATTTACTTAGATTACATTTATTATTTTAATTTGGTTTCAAATTTCGTCAAAATGAAATACTATCATTAATAAAAACAAACGTTTTGCGCAGCCCTCTTCATCGTTCTGATACTAACAAACATGTAAAAGAGTATCGAAAGTGAGCGGCGATATAAAACATTATGCTCGAAAAGTAAAATCAACGTCTAACAGGGTCGCAACTTAATAACCTTCATAGAAAAACAATATCTTGTAGCAAAAAAACACATTTAAGAAGGAAATGTGCAATCAAATTATTCATTTTAGTAACAGCCAACAATTGTTAAATGTATTTAAGTGATAAGCGATTTTACTACCATTCCTACGTCGGGACAAAACGAGGTATTGTGCCTCCACTTTCCTTTTAAGACAAGTTCTCTACACAAAGCGAAAATAAAAGTCGTGTTTTACAAAAATATGGTTCAAAGCTTTAAGCAATAAAATATCCAACAACTTTTTTCTCATAACTTTTTTTTCTATAATTGATATTGGTGGAGATATTGTTACACCTGACGATCGCCAATCTTGTGTTTTCCTGCAAGAAATATTACTGGCTAACGTTTGCCAAAACCTCTACGTAAGGCAAATCATACGACGATTTTCCTGCTGGTTCCCGGTCTAAGACGATATTCTATCACTACCTTAATATTGGATATTCACTAATTTTTTTCAAAACCAAGATGAATATAAGGTATCCGTACAGGAAAATGATGCATAAAATAGCAAAATTAAAACGGTTCCTCTCAAAACTTAAATCTTTAAACTTTTATTTTATTGTTTAAGAATTTAATTTTTTTGTCAATTAATTTAAATTAATTGGTATTTTGAAGACACTGTATAATCGAAAACGTTGTTGAAGACGGAAAACGTAAAAATTTACAAAAAAAATGTACAACAATTTTTGGAATAATTTACATGAGGTTGCACAAACATTACAAGAAAACAAAGACAACGATCTTCACTATACTTTATTCAATCCCATGGAGTACCTGGGGTAAATAAACACTATAATGCGTGATCAACAACATGTTTTGTACATTCCTTGCACCGGATTGGTTATACAGTGCTTGGGCGGTCGTTTTGCAGGAGCGTAATCAAGTAATAACAAAAGAAAGCAGTTCCGAATTTTCAGACCATATACTTTTTATTACAATTTTTTACAATTACAACATTGTTAGTTCATGCTTGTGTTAAATAAAATTCATATTTGGTATTTGTTCACGTGAACTTCGAATGCATTGTTGAACTCCGTCTTGAAACTGAATGCAGTATAAGGCGAGACACTTTGTATTATTTAACACATTTTCATTGGCTATTCTGGACATGCCTTTTAAAATTTTGTTAAGCACATCTTACAAAAATTAGGTGAATTTCTAGAAAACAAAATTAGCATCAACAGTTTTGTGTTTGAACAGCTTATACGGGTATTGAATAATGCTCTTGAAACTTACCCCTTGTATACAACGTTCGTTCGGTTTAAACACTTTCATTAAACTGTACAAAATTTTATATTATAACATTATGCTGACGACTAGAAATCGTTAACCTTTTGTTCACTAATGCACTAAACTCGTGTAACAGTGATAATAAATTAAATTGACAGGTGATACAATAATGAATTTGCATTTATTCTTATCATAATTATCGACACAAACTTAGATCTTGCCAGAGAATTAGAAGTATAAGTACATTAAACAACATGCTTACAGAATAAAAATAAGTTTCTATTTAGAAAAAAAACCAATTAAAAATAAATACCTACGTAATTATTAAATAAATAAATAATAGATTATAACGATTAATTAGAATCGTACGAATTGTTTTCAGAAAAGTAATAAATAACATAGCTTAAATTGTTTTTAAATTGATTAATTTAAATATACGTGAACGAGAAATGTACAAGAATTAAAAATATAGATTTAATAAAAAAAGTTTATTCCGATAATATGAAATGATTACGCATGAATGCTAATTATATGACAACTTGATTAGTTTTTTAGGGCTTCTCTACGAACACGCGAATGTATGTACACGCACTTAAAAATACGTTCTAATGAAACTTTTGAGGTGTGCGTTTTTCGTGCAAATGCATACACGCCACATTTACAATTATTACTAGCAGTTTTTTACCAATCTCTATATTGAAGTAATATATTGCTTTTCGTTTTTTATTATTTTACAATCCAAGTCGTTTAAGTAACTGAAATCGTATAATTGAGGTCGTAAATTTCCCACTTTTTAGCTAACTGTTGCCATCTGCTTTTTCTGCTATTGTTTATGTTGTAATAAAAATTAAATTTAATACTATGAGAAATTCGCAACTTTTTTTGTCAGTGGTGTACTTTTTAGTACTGCTACTCTAATCCCGATGTTCATTAAATGCAGAGGTAAAACAATCGGAAATGGAATGTGGATCACTGAATGAAAATATTTTATAATGTCTACATTTTCTATTAACGAAAACAACCGTTTCGCGCAAAACTCCACTTGGCACCGATACTAATAAACGTGTAAGGAAAGTGTTTAATTTATTTAAAGATAAAGTTTATACATTTGTCTAAATATCCCAATAATTGATAGATTTTTTAGTTTACTATAACACAGCTCTCTATCTTATTTAAAAACACATTGATTAAAATAATGACATATTTTTAATTAAATTTTTATTCTACCGTTTTCCAAATATCGTCGCTAATTTTAGCCCTTCCCATTACGCTATTTAAGTCACTCTTTATTTATTTTGAAAGCGGCACTTATATGTAAGTAAGTAAAGTAAAGTAAAGTAAATTTTATTTTGTTTTGAGTGGACCCATACAAAAACGCATTTTATAAGACGAGTACAGTTTACGAGTTGCAAAAATGCCTTCTGAAACGAATTCTTTATACTATTTTTTCTATTTTGGGCTTTTAGAATGACTTTAAAATAAAATTTTGCGAGTTTTTAAATTTAAGGAATTTTGAAGTATAATTGCTAGGTGGCAATATTTTTATTAAACTTTGGTTTAAATGCTAGTTTAAGTTTAATTAGTACATTTATTATTTGTTTAATTTAAAAAAAAAATAGGTGGAAATAAAAATAAGTAGATAAATAAATCTACTGAACAATTACGATTTAAATTAACGCACGCGGAACCTAACAACAGCTTTGACGTTTAATATCAAATCAGTGTTACCACCATTCGGAATAAAAATCGTTCTATTTCTGTAAAAGAACTCAATTTTCTAAAAAAGAACTCCTTTGGGGGAGCTCTATAAGCGACCCAAAATAGAAAAATAAAACTAAATTCGTAAAAAATAAAAATATGAGCAATTAATCAAACTAAAGACAAACATTAAATATAAAGGTATACGTACATAGAAATAAATAAACACGTTTACTCTTGCATACTTATACAAAAATTTCTGTACTTTAAACAATTTTCGCCTTTATGTATTCATGTAAATATTCATAATTCATAATTTAACGGATGAAGCTATATTACGGCTTACGAATCTGAAGGACATCTGAAGTTCAGCAATATTTTGTATTCTTGTCCTGATTATCTGTGTTTCCAAAATTTTGTTTTGTTATTTCTTTAACCTACTATTTTTTTTGTCACTGTCGTCATGCAATGGCTGTGTTGTTATATTTTATGTTCTTATTTACCTTCTATTCCTTGGGGGAGTCTGAAACCTCTACAGGACGCGTTCGCAGGTGGAAGATAGGGAAAAGCTCTCGAGATATGGGGGGTAGGAGGGAAATAAAATACCTCCCGCGGACTAACAGACAAACAACAAGCTGCTGATTTGCAGTGAAGCGCTAAATGCTAAAGCAAGAATACCTTGAGTAAAAATCTCCCGGTCCTCCAGGTTGGGGGTTGAAAAAACGTACAATACCAAAAACCTATTAAAACTAGCCTCGGAACAGATGAAAATTAACGGAAACGACTACAGCAAAGGAAAAAGATTATGAGCTTTGGAACATGGAACGCTCAGGGATGTAGAGGAAGGCTACTCGAAATTGCCCAGGAACTAAAATTCTTTCACGTCAATATAGGAATACTCACCGAAACAAAAAAGAAAAGCAAAGGAAGCGAGATTATTGATGACTTCATACACCTGTTCAGTGGAGTGCCCAAGGAAGAACGACCCAGGAGAGGTGTGCCTATACTTATCCGCAAAAAATTAAAACAAAAAATTGCAGATTGGGAAGCAATCAGCGAAAATATAATAATGATTAATCTACACATAATGTAATCAAGAATAACAATTTTTTTTTATTTGTTTGCCGCAATTTTCTACGGACTCTTTCTCATAGGACGGAAATTTGAAAAGAAACTCTACTTCAGTTTTGTTGCAACGTTTCGCATTGATAGTCAAATCTTCATCGGGCAGTGCTGAAGTAAATGAGTTTTTAAAACGGTGTTAATTGGAGCTGATAAAACGCGGGCACCATTCATTAGTTGATTATATGAATTATAGTTATTAAACTACAAATTCCTTCATGTTAATACGTACAAGTTTTAAATGTTTAAATAATTCATATAATCAACTAATGAATGGTGCCCACGTTTTATCAATTCCAATTAACACCGTTTTAAAATTTATTTATTTCAGCACTGCCCGATGAAGCATTGACTATCAATGCAAAACGTCGCAACAAAACTGAAGTAGAGTTTCTTTTCAAATTTCCTTCCTATGAGAAAGGGTCCGTAGAAAACTGCGGCGAACAAAATAAATATAACATAAAAAGGAAGACCATCTCACCAAAGAATAACAATATGTGACGTATATGCAGTCTTGGAAGACACACCAGTCTTAGATAAAGAAATCTTTTTCAACAACCTTAATAATATGGCAATAGGAAACAGTAGAGATATAATAATCTTGGAAGATTTAAATAGTAGAACGGGAAACTCATTGAACAGTCGAGTGATTGAGAGGAAACGAAGAATGACAACAAAGAACGCTTAATCGAACTATGCGAACAGAATAAATTAAACATTGTTAATGGGTTTTTTCCACACAAAGATATATATAAATTTACAGGCACCCAACATACCCGGAATCTGAAATCAATTATAGACTATGCCATTATAAATCAATCAAGTAAAATATATGCCACAGATATTAGAGTCCACAGAGGAGCATCCAAAATATCAGACAATTACCTGTTAAAATTAAAAGTTTTGTTCCCCTATATACATAACAACAATGAAAGGAAATCACACCAAACATCGAAATTGGAGAGCACAATGTGTACAATTTAGAAAGCCTGCAACATGATAGTACAAAACTGCTGTATTAACAAAGACTGGATAGCAAGCTAGACGACATTACAGAACAAACACCAATAACTCAGGTGTATGGTAATATGATTAAAAGTATAAAGGAAGCTGCTAGAAAAGCACTTGGAGTAAAAGAAAAAAGGCTACATAGTAAGAAGTATTGGTGGGATCAGGAATTTTAGGAACTGGTCAAAAGGAAGAAAGAATTGTGCATAAAGTAATTAAATACTAATAAAAACGAAGATTTGCAGTCTCAATAAAATTAAGAAAGAAGTTCGTAGAAGGGTTATAGAGAAAAAGATAGAAGCTTGGGATGGAAAGTGTGGAGAGATAGACACCTATCTGGGCGGGAAAAGATGCATGGAATCGTGGAGATTTATTAATAAAGTCAAATCCTCGCAGAATAATAATGTGAATATACAAACAATTCCAGTCAATAAATGGATACAACACTACAAAAGCCTTCTAACAGAAATGAGAAACATGTATGAGAATACGGAGGTGCAAATTACAGCAGAAGGAGAAAAGATTACAATAAATCTGGAAAGAGTGCAAAAAACGATTAGTTGTTTGAAAAATGGTAGATCTCCCGGACCAGAAGGTGTAAATGCTGAATCATTAAAATGTGGAACATCGAAAATATTCAATCTCCCAAGAGAATGGAAACTGTCGTATATCAGTCCTATACAAGATGACACAGAAAAGTGGATACAGTCAATATCTTTTTTTCTATTGAAGATAAAAATTTGAAATTTGGAGAGTTTACTAAAGACGACCTTTTGAGCTTAATGGGATAAAAATGATTTTTGTGTCACTTCTGGTTAAACCGGAAGTGACTCAAATTTTTGATTTTTAAATGGGACACCCGATATTTTTTGACATTTTCGGAATCAACGGATCATTTTACACACGATTTGAGTATTTTTTAAAAATTTTTCCAAAAAAAATTTTTAGGAAAAAAATTAAACGCCGCCTATGGCCAAAACTCATTAAGAACCTTCTAGTTATGCCTAGAACAATTAGAAACCGCAATTTTTTAGCACGTGAATTAAGCTATACCTTTTTAAAGTTTCCTAAATCACTTTTATCAAATGTACTCAATTTTTTCAAATGTAAACATGCCGGGTACATCAGACAGGAGTGAAGACAATTTTTTTTCCAATTTTTTGACACCAAATTTTTGAAAATCGGCCGAGAATAACATTACAGTAAAAAAAAATACAAATTAAAAAAATAGTAACCCTTGGAATTGTTGACAGTTTAGCAACGCGGGAAACAAAAGAAAGTCGCGATTTCTAAAACTCAATAATAATTTATTTATCAAAACAGATTGTCATTCCCGTTTTGAATTTGCACTTTAAAAGTTTTTTAGTTTGATTGTTGTTGATAATTATTATGAATAACATTAATGATAATAGGGCTATTCCCAAAATGAAAAAGTTAACAAGTTAGTTTACGGCGAGTGTAGAAAGAACGGCCGTCAAGCGCAACAACTCTACGCAGAGCAGTTTCCCGGTAGGCGCCAACCATTTTTTACGTACTTCCAAAAGCTAAAAATTTTATGAGAAGGAATCCGGTAAGAGAAAGGGAAGATCGCTTTGTTGGTTGTGAAGATTTGGTCGATTTCAAGAAAGATTTGGAGTCAATGTTTGGGCGGGGATTCTTGGAAACCAAATTATCGGTCCGATTTTATGCCAAGGCACGCTGACTGGAGTTCGGTATTTGGGTTTCCTACGAAACCAAATCCAGGAAGCACTGGATAACCTGCCTTTACGGTTGTTAGCCCAAATGTTTTCTCAACAAGACGGTGCTCCGCCACATAATTCTAGAGACGTCACGCAGCATTTGTTAGAAAGTTTTGGAGAGAATGTCATCTCTACTCATGGGCCAGTGCGTTGGCCAGCACAATCCCCAGATCTCACTTTTCTTGACTTTTATCTGTGGGGTCACATCAAGGGTATTGTTTATGCTACACCAGTTTTCAATCTTGCTGAATTGGAAAAACGCATTTTAAATGCATTTAACGCCGTCACTCTAGAAATGTTGGAAGGAGTAGCAGAAAACAATATCAGAAGAGTCAGGGAATGTCTTGCTCAAAATGGTGGTCACTTCGAACAATTACTGTAAACGGTTTATGCCAAAACAAAACGGTTCTTTTTCAGAGCCACAGAATATTTTTAAAAAAGAATTTACAATCCAAAGGTTGCTATTTTTTCTAGGAATTATTTTATGATGATTGCATACCTTAGATTTTTTTATTTTTTTTACTTTTTACCAACAAACCGAACTTCCCTTTCTCTTACCGGATTCCTTCTCATAAAATTTTCCAGCTTTTGGAAGTACGTGAAAAATGGTTGGCGCCTACCGGGAAACCGCTCTGCGTAGAGTTGTTGCGCTTGACGGCCGTTCTCCGTACACTCGCCGTAAATTAACAACATGTCAACTTTTTCATTTTGGGAAAAGCTCCTATTATCATTAATGTTATTCATAATGATAGCTTAGTGAATTTATTATTAATTATCAACAACAATCAAACTAAAGAAACTTTTTAAAGTGCAAATTCAAAACGGAATGACAATCTATTTTGATAAATAAATTATTATTGAGTTTTAGAAACCGCGACTTTCTTTTGCTTCCCGCGTTGTTAAGCTGTCAACAATTCCAAGGGTTACTATTTTTTTGTTGGAAATGTTCTTATTGCTTTTGGTCCATTTATTGTTGTCATTTTAATTTGTATTTTTTACTGTACTGATACTGTTGGTGTCAAAAAATTAGAAAAAAAATCGTCTTCACTCCTGTCTGATATACCCGGGTTGTTTACATTTGAAAAAATTGAGTAAATTTGATTTAGAAAACTTTAAAGAGGTATAACTTAATTCACGTGCTAAAAAATTGCAGTTTCTAATTTTTTTAGGCATAACTAGAAGTTTCTTAATGAGTTTTGACTATAGGCAGCGTTTAATTTATTTTTCCTAAAAATAATGTGTGTAAAATAATCCGCTGATTCCGAAAATGTCCCATTTAAAAATCCAAAATTTGGGTCACTTCCGGTTTAACCAGAAGTGACACAATAATCATTTTTATCCCATTAAACTCAAAAGGTCGTCTTTAGTAAACGCTCCAAATTTCAAATTTTTATCTTCAATAGGAAAAAAGATATTGATTGTACCCACTTTCCTGTGTCACCTCGTATAAAGGATCATTGATGGTCGATGGTAGGTTAAACATTTATGGAAAACGGGGCATAGGAGTCATCTGAAAATTTGGCTATTGCCATAAATAGACACGATCTATCTTTCTAAAATATTATTATTTTGGCGGTGTTGCCGCTTCTACTGAAAAGTAGTAACAACTTGTTAATTTTAAATAAAATACCCTAAATATTATTCAATTTTTAGAATCGCAATTTTTTATTGATAATTTTTTCGGAATAGTTTCCTATACCTATCTACACTTTATTTTTTTAAATGAAACACCCTGTATATTATTACTTGAAATTTTACTAGATAATTAAAATGCCTTCGAGTTGATATAGCATAGTGGTATAGCTAACTCGTCAACTTTTTGAAATAATCGAAATAATGATTAAAAATCACATTGTCTTCGCGTAATTTGCATTAGTTAGCCATGGAACGCCATGTGATTTGACAATTATTCACTGTGTTTGACAGACGTCAAAGTTTTGAGATTCGGCCCACTTATTTACCCTGTCGGTCAACATTGGTGTAAATAATTTAGCTACACAGTTTGTAATAGCTATTCCTCTATAATTAGAAGGATCATTAATTTCTCATTTTTTATATCAATAAAATAACGAAATTTCTTTCCAATTATCAGGAATTGTTGCATATTGAAATGTATTGTTAAACAGATTCAAAAGGTAGTGCTCCCAATTGGAAGACATCAATTTATAAATTTCATATGGTGAGTGATCTGAACCAGTACTTTTGTTTAATTTACTTCTTATAATTACATTTTGAAGTTCCTCTTGCGTAATTAAATTGTCTAATTCGTAAACTGAATTTGTGAATAAGGTTTCACTGTAGATTGTAATTCCTCCTGTGTAAAAATGTTTGTAAAAGAAAGCAAATTGTTCAAACAAAACTGATGTTTCTACTAAATTTGAAGTTTTATATTTTTTATTGTAATCCAAAAGTTTTAGTGTTGTTAACATTTGCTAGAGAGTCTAAAACCTGATCAAAATATAATTTTCTTGCTTGAGTGATATAAATTTTGTATTGTTTTTACTACTTAGCAATAGATTAAAACTTCCATCTGAATAACCACTGCGCTTCAAATTGTTATAACATTACCGAATATAGCTTTTCTGCATTGATCATTAAACCAAACTGTATTGTAATTAAATATGGGAGTATGTACATAATAGTCCGTGGGCCCATGACATAATGTGTCGGGAAACTTGTATGTCAGCTTTTTATATCTTAGGTGTAGAATGCTATGAAACGTACAGATCCGCGACATGAGGCCCAATAAAGTTCACGGTTAGATTTGGGCCCATACAATATTGGATGCAATATATTTTTTCAAATTGTACGTCAGCTTTTTTGCAGACCGGTTTCTAAGGTATGGTTTAGTTACCAAAGCCAAAAAACCTGACGTTTTTATCCAGACTTCAACGTTCATGCCCATACAATTCTTATTGTAATGTGCATTAGCAATTGTATCGTCGCCCTTTTTGTAAATTGTTTTTTTTTTGATCAAATATCATCGAATTTCAAAAAGCTGACGTTTTGGTTGAAGCGGTGAAAAGTTAAAAAGAAAATAAATGCGGAAAATGTCATAATTCAATTTTTTTTAATACTCTGCCCCCTCAAGTCCCAATTCGATTAAAAAAAAAGAAATTCTTGTAATTATTGGTAAACAACGTAAACCAACGTCAAATTCAGAATTGATTTTCAGGAAAATCGGAAAGTTGTTATTTTTTTCATTTTCTTTTTAAGTTTTCAACGCAAATAGACGAAAACGATTATTGTATTGTTGCTTGCGTTATAGAGGGTCATTTAATATGTCACTGTTTGTATATCACAGCAATATTTGAATTTAACAGAATATTGCTGTAATTCTACATTTCTATTAAATAAAGATCAAAGTATAGATAATAGCGATAGTTAAATAAATCAATTAAAAAGTGGTCGTAGAGTAATCAATTGAAGCAGCAGTGTCAGGCTTCCCTAAATGCCTAATAGGAAACTAAATCAGATTTTTTATCTCAGGTACTATTACCGTTATGTTTTTTTACACTTATTTGTCTGTTGGATTAATAAACATATTATTATTAGTATACTGCGCTAGCTTTTTTTCAGCAGCTTTTCTTTCCGTCGTTCTTTTTTTGGGGCTTTTTTTACAAGCTTTTTTTTCCCGGTATTTTTTCCGTGGCATCGTACCTACAGAATATTAATTAAGTACGTACCCAAAGTTTAAGAGGTTATTCCTTACTAAATATAAGTGTTAAACAGCTTTGTTTTTATTAAACAAAATATTAAATACTAATCAATAAGTTCACGCCGAAATGAGCTTGCGTCGAGATTATGTCTCGTCAAGATGAGTTCGTGCCAAAACGGTGATGTCGAGATGGCGGTGTTAAAGTGGCCGCGTCGAAATGAGCTGCTTCATTTTTTCAAATACCAAAGAAATTTACCTTCAGTGGGAACATTGAAATGTTTCGTAAACATGATTCTCTCCTCCAATTGAAAATTCAAGATTTCTCTTGGAAAACCAAACAGAAAAGTACAAGACATTTTCCTGCATTGATACGGTTGGAGGCATGTCAGAAATTTTGTAGGTACTGAATCCTTTTAACTATAAGGGTCATTGTTTTAGAATAACATCAAATAATTTGCAAGAGACGTAGTGTAGGAAAACACCAAATGTGGGAGAAAGATATATTGATAACTGAGTTATCAGTAAAGTTGCCTCTTGATATATCAGCTTGCAAACATTGGACTAACTAACGATAACACGTGTCGCCTTTGTTAGAAGAAGAATAGATGTTCATACTTTTGCGATACCTACCCCTCTCAGGGGTAGGTTATCTTAACGTCGTAGTGCGGAAACTAACCTCAACTAATGCAAAATAAAATTTTCGAGGCAAATGTCATGAACAAACTATAAAATTAGACTACTACCTCGCTATATAAGCTGATATTTTTAATCTTAGTTACCCTATGATGATATAGTATCTTACCTATCAAAACAAGGGAATTGCAAACTCAATTTTATTAGTTTTATAACAATAATAAAAAAATCCGTTTTAGAAAAAAACATTTAACTAACTGTTAAAAATGATAAATAAACGTGTAAGAACCTATGAACCGTATAGTAATTTGTAAAATGTAATTATAAAATTCAGTAACCGCCGAAACTTCTTTAAATATACGCAACTATTTATCAAAGCATAACCCTTATGACAAAGTTAAGCACTAAGTACGGGTTGCCTCCTTCTTCGCGGCTAAGTTTAAGCGTTTGCTCCATTGAACACAGTGTAACCTTTAAATTAAAACGTTTTTCTCGCAAAAGGTAAAAAAAAATTGCGTTTTAGAAAAAATAGTTTAAATAAAAGTCATAGACTTGTTTGAACGCAAGCAAAATCAATGATGTGCAATTAATTTTTTTAAATCTTTTAGATTTCGTCGTTGGTTAACGTGTATTTTTGATTTCAAACACTCCCACAAGACAAAGTTCACGAGCACATCGAGTATGGGCTTCAGTGATCCAAAGAGGATTTTTCCTGCTCCACACTTTTAATAAAAAAAATAATTTGGCGAAAGATACAACTACAATCGCAATTGAGTTTTGAAAATTTGCAACGACATATGGTATTTTCTGTTTTTAACACACACGTAATACTAAAAAAAACTTCATATTGTCTGTTGGCTTTGTTTTAGATGTTCTTGTTCCGCCTTGCATTTGAAATTTGTTTATGTTCTTGTATTTATAATTCTTACCTTGTGCCTAAATATCTGTGTTGTGGTTATAAAAAACCAAGTCTTTAGATACGTAGGCCACAATATTCTTCTTCTTCTAAAACTTAATTTACTTTGAGTTTTCTCTTAAATTATAATTTTTAGTAGGTATTATTATTCCCTTTGTTTCTCCCATTCTTCGTAAAATTTTGTCATTTGTGACCTTACGTAAGATTCATCTACATCCAGCATGAGAAATGTTTGCAGCTTGAACTATGTACTATACTTTTCCTGCGCCAACAGCTAAAAACAAGTGTTCAGAAAACAAATTGTCAATGTGATTAAATTTGATCCGTCAATTTGTTTTTAAAGGTAGGTAGGTATGAAATATTTTACGTGATAATTACTAGTAGCACCAATCTGGATAAAGAAATATAAATTCGTATTATGAAAAAACCCAGTTACAGTGTGAACATAACCTTTTTCATTAAGTGCTTTCATCACTGAACTATTTAGTCGGTCATAAAAAGACGACTTCTTACCAAATTAAATTATTAGTTAATGACTATCGAAATTATCTTAATTTTATCTCCAATTTGCGTTTTTGGACAATAATTTAAATTGATTAAATATTAGAGAGACAAGTTGTTAGTAAAACGAGATGAGGATGTTCTCACGTCATGTTGTGGTCCGTCATTAATAATTACCGGTGTAGCGTGTAGTTAACACCGCCCTGTCAAAACAGATTAATGAATGTCTCCCTAGACTCGCGTCTTGCGACAGGGGCAGGACCGTACGTTGTTATATCAAGATAACTTTATTACGTATAAAACCGTAACTGTATATTGTTAAATTTTATAAATTAATGCTTTTAGAAGTTAAATAGATAAAATCAAAAAGTCAAATATATCATTCGAGAAATTAGATTTTTTATTTATGCATCATTAATACCATTAATCTAATCTTAACGTTTTATTTATTTTTAATTTGCTTTTTGATTTATTACGCTCTGCGGTCAGATTTACTTTATTAATTGTACAACTTAATCACGGTACTTAAAAGTTTCTAATAAAATTATTTGAGCACGGCAACTAATTTAAAAAAAACAAATACATATATTCTTCGTCACTAAAGAAGATATTGTATGCTTATATGCACTTAGTTATTACAAAATATAATATAACACCTTTTCTGGAATATGCAACAATATAAGCAATATTTAAAACATATACACCATCGACTAAATTTATAAGAGCATTTTTGCACTCAACAAGATTTTCAGGGGATAATGTGAAATCAGTAAATTTGCCTTCTACGAGCTTTTTAATGCAATTTAAAATTTGACATCCCTCAATATTTTATCGTGTTATTAATATTTTTTTAAATTAGGAAAAATTTTCCGTGACCAGTTTACACAATTTCTTAAATTTTTCAACTAATTAATCGACCCCAACTCGGTCATGCTCATTTATATAAAATAATATCTGATAAGTGTTGCGACACAAAATTAAGCGAATTAAGATTGTTATTTTTGCCAACACTTAGTTGGCTATAATAATCGAACAATTGACTTATGTAACTGCTTACACATTTGTCGACAAAGTTGCTTTAATGCAAAATAACCATTAACTTAATAAAAATATTCGGATTTCTTTGGCTATTCTAGTTTAGCATGAACTAAACTATATTTTTGGAATTTGGATAAAATATTTGAAATTTTCTGTTTTTGTACAAAATTGCAATTTTAAATTATTTGTTTACTCCAATTGTTTTACTTGTATAATTTGGATCTAAGGCACCCATCAGCAAATGTGCAATATAACGACCACAACTGCATGTTGTTCTGTCTAGTGTAATTAAAAATTATCGCCAAATTTTTCTTATTTCATAAATTGTCCTTTAAAAATTCTAAATTAATATTATTTTTGCGAAAAGTACGTTCATCCTGAACATTCACTTTGACGATGGAATGTTCCCATTTTTCCTAAAAGTACGTGCCAAACATTGTGCTTTCAGATGCTGGGGTTTGGTAGCATCGTCCAACTTGGCGGATTTGGGTAATATGGACTCCGTTCTTCGGTGTGTTGCAGAATATTAGATTTCCGATTAGAAGTCAATTAAGAAATTAATTAAAATCTTAGAAAATGTCTCTTAACAATTTTGAATATAGTTTTATCCACAGATACATAGTATGCGGTGGTTTAGAAATTTTAAACATCAGTTTTCCAACACTACCATTGTATCCACAGATAATTAATTCACCGAAATGACTCAAAATAATCAGGTAGGCTAATCCATTAGATAAGAACAGGTAATCAATTTCTAAAATAATAAGCAAAATGGAAATATCAATTTGCACGGAACTTTCACATCTGTATTTATGTATAAAGGGTTTTGCCAACAACTTATTTTAAGCAAAATTTTTATCGCATCTGTTAATAGATGAAATAAAACATAAAATATGATGGAAAATATGCGGTATATGAAGACCACTGTTAAAATATGCTAAAACTCATAGTGCATATACTCCTTTATTAATCGCATACTATTTATTTAAATTAAATTAGAAACGAAATTGTTTCTGCAATTAACATTAAATAGAATTAAAAAAATTCTGAAAAGACACGACATCATAACCAAACCAACCAAAAAGATTCAGCGAACCATCAGATCAACAAAGTACGTACGAGACACTGTTACAGTAGCCGTAGAACGATAGGAACTAGGCTTTAAGACCATGAAACCATCTGGAAGACACCAAAAAGTCAGTGGTAGCAGAACATGCGCTTGGCAATGGGGAGCATAAAATACTCTTCGAAAGCTTCTGATTGCTAGCAACGAGTATTGGTTATAACAACCGGTTGGTTAGAGAGGCCATGCAGTTTCATGACTTCCAGAAAACTTCAACAGAAAGAAAGAAACTCGGAGGTTTAACAACATCTGCAATCAGATCCTTAAGAACACTTGAAAGTCACCTTATGAAGATCCGCATTTGACCGGCGCGAGGCAAACGCTGCCCTCTTTGAACCAGTATAAATACAAGCTACAAAACAGAAATCAAAGTTTACTTCGAACATCGAACATCAAAGGACCTTCGAAGAAGCTAACCACTTGTGTTAGCGAAGCATTAAGAAGAAATTTCAATCAACAATGGTTTTTAGACCTGAATCTAAACGACACTAGTTCACTAACAACATACCACAAAATCTAAACCAATTTGTTAAAAATTATATTGAGAAAACAAATGTATCGTATTAAAAATATTTAAAACTACAGATGAAGAAAAATATAATCGCTTTTAAATGAAAGGTAATAAAACCATATAAAGTGAGTATAATGGTTCAAAATTAGAATAATCTAAAGTATTGTGTATAAACGATTAAGCGTTTATTTAATTATTTATTTATTTTATTTTTTAGTTTCAACAGAGGAAGCCCCATACATAGATCTAAATTATACATTTTTGTGTAGCAATTTCACAAAGTTAACAATAAAATTAATTAAATCTAATACGCATCTGTTTATCTGACTATCTCTATTTTTCAGTTGAGTCTAATCAAGCCCAATTATTTTCACGTGCTCATTCATATTTCAATAACAGCTTAGATATCTTACAAACTTGGTAAAGAGAAGATCTATACAGAACAAGCCAATGGGCAGTACTGTTACATAGTTCAGATAACCTAAAAACTATAGTTTTCTTTGGTAGCGCAGGATTCATAAAGTAATAGCTATTAGTGCTGAGCCTCCTCGGAGAAATTTAAAAATCAAATTTTTTCAAAAGGTCGGGACAATTAATATAGTTTGCTAAAATTTTGAATGCAAATAAGATATCAACTCTATCTCTAGCCGAATCCAAAGTGCTAATGTTGAAACAGTTTGTAAATTGATGAAAAGTTATGGCCTGTATAACGTAGTGCGTTACCTGTCTTGAATACAGCATATCTGAGAAAAAGAGTATCAGTCAATTCCATCTTTCTTATTAGACCCTCCTCATATAGTCTCCAAACCGTGGCGTCGATGCATACATTAGCTTCGAGTGTATATAGGGTGCCCATAATCTATCTCATAACATGGGTAACTTTTTTAATATGCAAAATAGGTAATCGGTTAAATTAGGAAAGTTGGGCAGAATTACAAGCAAAATGTTAAACTTTTTCAAATTTGACATATGTCTTCAACTTTTGAAATTTTGTGAAAAAACTGAAAACAGTCGATTTTTTTAATGTTGTCCTGTTCCACTACTACTTACTTTAGAACTGAACTAAAAATGACATCTTATACATATTTTTACGTAGAATTCGATAAAATTACTCAAAATGTCATAACCCTCTTGATTTTCGAGATATAACACAAACTTACATTTTTTAAATGACAATCATAGTTGGCTGTGATCTTATTAAATAGCTTTTGTTTTTGCGATTTCATTGATATAAGGTTCGATATACTTTACTCTTACATTTTTTTGTAAATGCTAAAAGTAGTTTATTGATACAATTAAGCTGCAAAATAATACACAGGCAGGCTATGGAAACAAATGCTTCAAACAAAACCTGTTGAAACAAAAGCCTGTGTCGTCAACTAAATAATTTGATTTACATAAGTAAGTTGTATTATTCACGGTGATTTATTTTAAAAACATAAAATTCTCAAAATAAACAATGTATTCAAATGAAGAGAGAAACGACATGCTTTTTTGTTATTATGCTAGCAACAGAAATAGTAATGAAGCCAGTGAAATGTATTTGCAAAGATATATGGAAAGAAGACAACCAGATAAAAGACTTTTTTCCAAACTGGAAAATAATTTAAAACTATACGGATCATTTATGAAACCAAAAGCTAAGCAAAAGTTTAATCAAGAAGACGAAGAAAGAGTTTTGGCATATGTAAATTATAAACCAAAAACATCTACCCGTGAAATTGCAAGTGAGTGTGGTACTTCTACAGAAAAAGCTCGTTTAATTTTAAAACAAAATCGATTCAAGCCGTATAAATTTCATATCGGCAACACCTTGTATCCAGCCGACTCAGAGAAGATTAAATTACGCTCCATGGTTTTAAGAGAAACTGACAACGATCCATATTTCTGGCGCAGAATTTTTTACTGACGAGGCAAAATTTACCAATAACGGTGTATTTAATAGACATAATAATAACTATTGGTCTGAGAACAACCCTCATGTTACTGTTGAGAGACGAGATCAACATATTTTTCAATAAATGTGTGGTGTGGCATCCTCGGTAGCAGAATAATTGGTCCGTTCTTTTACAATTACCATTTAAATGGAAGGCGATATTTAGAATTTCTTCAAAATGACTTGGAAGACATGTTAGATGAACTGCCATTAAATGTGGTACAAAATCTTACTCATTTCCAACATGATGGTGCTCCTGCTCATAATTTTAGAGCTGTTTCTGAATATCTTTCCGAACGTTTTCCGAGCTGTATCGGTAATTCAGGTCCTATTAATTGGCCGGCAAGAACACCTGATATCACACCTCTCGATTTTTTCTTGTGGGGAACCGTTAAAGACAGGGTGTACAAAGAAAAACCCAATAATGTAGAAGAATTAAAAGATAGAATTAGGTTGATTATTAGAAGAATTCGTCCTCGCAGTTTGGAAAAAGTGCATAGAGATGGTTAGAAGATGTCAAATGTGCATATTGGTTAACGGGGGCCATTTCGAACATTTAATATGAACTTTTATGTCTTTTGTACATTATTGAAATAGAACATAATTACAAACCATTAATAGTACCTACTTGTGGTATTATATTGTCAATATAAATTTTTGTTTCAAGTTTAACTAACTTGTAAATCATTTGTTCCTTAATGGTATCAACAACACAATTTTGGGCATTTAAATAGAAATACAAGAGTAAAGTATATCGAACCTTATATCAATGAAATCGCAAAAACAAAAGCTATTTAATAAGATTACAGCCAACTATGATTGTCATTTAAAAAATGTAAGTTTGTGTTATATCTCGAAAATCAAGAGGGTTATGACATTTTGAGTAATTTTATCGAATTCTACGTAAAAATATGTATAAGATGTCATTTTTAGTTCAGTTCTAAAGTAAGTAGTAGTGGAACAGGACAACATTAAAAAAATCGACTGTTTTCAGTTTTTTCACAAAATTTCAAAAAGTTGAAATGTCAAATTTAAAAAAAGTTTAACATTTTGCTTGTAATTCTGCCCAACTTTCCTAATTTAACCTATTACCTATTTTGCATATTAAGAAAGTTACCCATGTTATGAGATAGATTATGGGCACCCTGTATATACAGGGTGTGGCGCGAAGAGTTTTGATTAAAAGTAATGGCGGATAGAGTTATGTTAAAAATCTAAAATTACGAACCTATAGGTTTTCGATGACGCCGAGTTCAAATATAATATTGTCCTTAATGTGGCACTTTCGGTTATACCGGAAGTAGACGTCAACTTTGTTATTTTAAATGGAACCTAGTATTTTTATTTTATTTTCGGATTCTACATGAAATTTTAGATTAAATTTGTGAACAATGTCCTATACCAAAAATGAAGTATTTTCGAGATATTTCGATTTTTTAAAAATTTTGAAAAAATCCTAGTCTACATTGAATACCGATATCTCCATTAATAACGAAGCTAGTGACGTGAAATTGTAACTAATAAACAACAAGCGCTTGCCCGTTAACTCCATGTGTCCAACTCATTGATATTTCATACAGAGTGTTTAAAACTTAGCTGCCACCGTGGCCAATTTAAATCATTTATAAGTTGCTTACTTTAAATAGAACACCCTGTATTTTATTACATTTTTCGCTGTATTTTTTAAGCCAATTCGTTTGGTATCAGTATTCCCTATACCTAAATCCAACCAGTTTTGAGATATTTCATTATCTTTGTTAAAACATAACAACACTTAATTATTTCAACATTAGTAAAGGGTAGGCCATGATTTCCATTATTTAAGGTGATATTTTGATATTTTTCATAAGTTATTAATTCTGAAAAGTAACCAATAGCCTGAAAGGATTATTAATTATGGATATCATTAAAAACGTTGACTAGGTATTTTGTATTAATTTAATTAGATAACTTACAAACAAAAATAACTAAATGTAATATTAAACAAATAAAGTTTTATAATAAGTGTTCAAAATTAGCTCCATCTACTTCTAAACATTTATGAATCCTTTTCATTAAGCTACGTCTTGTAATTCTGGAAATATGGTCGGGTGTTAGAGAATTAAAAGCAAGTAAGACTCTTTGCATCATATCTTTCTTTGTCGTAACAGGTTTGGAAAATACCTGATTTTTAATGTAACCCCAAATAATAAAATCTAGAGGAACCAAATCAGGAGAGCGAGCTGGCCAACAAAACGGACCTTGATTGGCAATCCATCTATCATCAAACATGTCGTAAAGATGGTCAGCAACACGCCCAAAGTTATGAGGAGGTGCTCCATCTTGCTGATACCAAGCTGAAGTCGCCTCTCCATTTCTTAAAGTATGTAACGCGGGTCGTATGACTTCTTCTAAAATGTCGCAATATCTTTCACCGTTTAAATTTTCATCATAAAATTTTATTGCTAAAATTTTATCGTCTTTTATTGCACAAAAACATTAAAACTCAAACTATCTTGGAAAGAACGTTCTTTAATAACATGTGGATTTTCATTAGACCAAAAATGGGAATTATGTCGATTAAATAATCCATTTTTGCTAAACTTTGCTTCATAACACCATATAACTTTTTTTATGAAGTTTTCATCCTCTTGGGTCTTCATTAAAAACCATTCACAGAATTGCACCCTTCGAGGAGGATCATCTAATTTTAAGTGCCGCACCAAATGATACGAAAATGGTTTCCATTTGTGTTTTTTAAAAATGCGATGAATTGTTCTCGTCGACAAAGTAAGATCTCTTTCACAATCTCTAATAGAGGCATTTGGAGAGGCCGTAAAATAACCCAAAACATTAATTTCGTTTATGTCATTGTCCACTAGTGGTTTATTTTTATTAATTTGTGTCTTAAATTGACCAAACTGACGGCAGTTTTAAGCAATCTTCTTACAATATCACCAGTTGCATTTGGTCGATTTGGATATCTTTCTGCAAAAACACGACAAGTCCTTTCAACAATTCTATTACACTCGCCGTAAATAATAATAAGATTTAGGAAATCATCATTAGTAAACCCTACATTTGCCATTATTTACTATGAAATACAAACTGGTAAAGAAAACTGTCAAAACAACATAAACATTAACGTTCTAACTATCAAATCTTTGACAGCCATGGCCTACCCTTTACTAATGTTGAAATAATTAAGTGTTGTTATGTTTTAACAAAGATAATCAAATATCTCAAAACTGGTTGGATTTAGGTATAGAGAATACTGATACCAAACGAATTGGCTTAAAAAAATACAGCGAAAAATGTAATAAAATACAGGGTGTTTTGTTTAAAGTAAGCAACTTATAAATGATTTAAATTGGCCACGGTGGCAGCTAAGTTTTAAACACTCTGTATGAAATATCAATGAGTTGGACACATGGAGTTAACGGGCAAGCGCTTGTTGTTTATTAGTTACAATTTCACGTCACTAGCTTCGTTATTAATGGAGATATCGGTATTCAATGTAGACTAGGATTTTTCAAAATTTTTAAAAAAATCGAAATATCTCGAAAATACTTCATTTTTGGTATAGGACATTGTTTACAAATTTAATCTAAAATTTCATGTAGAATCCGAAAATAAAATAAAAAATACTAGGTTCCTTTTAAAATAACAAAGTTGACGTCTACTTCCGGTATAACCGAAAGTGCCACATTAAGGACAATAGTATATTTGAACTCGGCGTCATCGAAACCTATAGCTTCGTAATTTCAGATTTTTAACATAACTCTATCCGCCATTACTTTTAATCAAAACTCTTCTCGCCACACACTGTATATGAAAAGTAGAGAGTACAAAAAGTGGATATTGATTCAAATTTTTTTCAGAATCCTTTAATAAAGTAAATCTTCTTGCGAGTTGTTATATCGAGATATTCCACATGATATACCAACGACATTTTAGAGTCAAATATGACTCCAAGATCCCTAATGTGATCCACTCCTTCTAATAGATTACTTTGTAACAGATAGACAGGAAATGGAATAATGTAACTTCTTCCGAATCTGATAACAAAACATTTCTTGGTGTTGCATTCAAGACCATTCAACTCGCACCACTCTCCAAAGGAGCAGAAATCTAATTGAAGCAATAACGAATCTTGAGGTTACTCGATTGCCTAAATAATTTAGTGTCATCTGCAAACAAGGAGATCTCACTATAATGAATACAATCCGTAATACCATTAATAAATATTACGAACAAATGAGTTTCCTGTCTAACTTCTGATAACACATCTGTTTCACGAGATATAAAGTTTTCTATTCTGACCCTCTGCTATCTTCCATTTAAATAAGATTCAAACCACCGGAGTAAGCTGCCCGTTATTCCATAAGCGCAAAGTTTTCTAACTGGTAAACTGAGATTAACAAGGTAAAACGCCCTAGTAAAATCAATGACCTTGTCTGAATTTATATTATATTTGTGACGGTAGATCTGCCATCAAGAAACCCATGTTGGTTTGAACTGATATATTTTTGAAAATACGGATAAAGCTTTGTAGACACTAAATAATTGAGCATTTTTGCAAAAACTTTATATTTATTAATCAGTCTATAATTATTAATATCTGTATGATCTCCTCTCTTGAAGAATGGTGAAAGAAAAGAAAATTTCTAACAATGCAGATACACGCTCTGTTTCAGTGAAATGTTGAACAAGTCAAATAACCAATGTTTGATCGCATTACTACATTTAATAATTATAAGAGGGTGTATTTTATCAGAGCCAGGGCTATTGTAAGGTTTCAATCTATAAATGAATTCATCAATTTCTTCAGAAGTCAAGATAATATTGTTGTAAAAATCCTTAGTTTCAAAGATGAACTCGGTATTATTGAGATCTCTAATACAATAAACGCTACTAAACTTTCTTGCGAATAAGTTGGCTACATCCTATTTATTATCGGCAATCTCATCGCCCAAATGAAGGACTTAAGGATTGCCAGAAGTTTAGCATGAGCTCTATCTTTTTTAAAACAATTATAATAATATTGAGATTTATATTGTTTATATAATTTCTGTGTCCTTTTTTGCTAATTATTGCTGCTGTCAACTCGTTGGAGAACCAATGTGGAAAACATCTAGTTTTAATCTATCTTCTAATTTCAGGACATAATCATTTAATGATAATTCGTTATTGATTGTGCTTGGAATACTAATATTGCCTAATTGTGTAGCCATATCAGAAAAATGTCCACGCTTATAATCAAATACAAACTCATCAGCAGTATTGAAAACTAATTTTTCAATTGAAAAGAAATAGATAATGGACAGTGAGCATCATCACACTTAATTAGATATTCATCACTAATTTCAGATACAGCATTATAAAAATTTGTAAATGCCAAGTCTAGAGTGTTTTATGAAATGTTTTTTATACTATTTAATTGAATTATTTTATATATCTTACACCAATCAGAGAGAAAGTATGCAGCATCCCTAAAATTAATATTGAGATGAGATCCGTGGGCGGTAGAGTAATTAGACTTAGTTAGCCATTCATAACCGGAGACTACCATCACTTTTAGAACGATCACTGGGATAAACATTATAGCTTAGTAAACCAAGCTCAGAATTTTTTAAATCTTCATTGAGCGATGTTTTCGTGAGAATAACCACTTCGAATTCAAGAAGAACATCAAGTCCAGCCTACCGCGAATACTATGTGAATTTTGATAATGTTCCCTCAAAGTAGAAATTGTTCAGCATGAACGACCTCTGCAGACCGTAGAGTCCACCGGTTGTTGGCAGATTAACTGAATGCAAAACCGTGGTAGTCGTGAAGTTTTATAGGGAAAGGTTCTTAATTAGCCATTCCAGTACCCCCAGGAGTTATCCAGGTATAATACACGATGAAGATCAACGTACGTGGGTGAATGCGGCCGTTTTTAAATTTAAACACTAATTCGATTTGGGAATCTTGAAACACACAGTAATAGTTTATGTGTAAAATTTTAATTTCAAAAGGCACACTTAAACCCTCATGTAAAAGGAAGAAGAGAATGTCCGCTGATTGTCCCCGAAACTTTTGTTAATTTTATTTCCACCAATAGAAAATTAGCAACATGCGCGGCAAATTCGACTTTTGTCGTAACGTGCTACACACGACACACTTTTTAAAAATTACACTTTGTTTGTCAGATGCTTCAACATTAACAGAGTCACGTAATTTATATACCATTATATTACTTAAGCGTGAGCTCCGATCTTGAAGTTCAGCGATAATATCTTCTGATGAATGAAAAGCATTTGTCTGCTATTATATCCATCTGTTCTCAACACTAATAATCTTGCTCTTAATATTATTAATTGACCCCATGATATTTTTATAATTATCGTCAATCTTTTTAGACAATAATTTATAAAGTATTTTAGCACTGTCATCTAATTCATCTATTTTGGCCGATACATCTGGATCCGCGTCGTGTTCACCGTTACAACAACACGCTTCGAAAGTATTACCTCTCTTTAGTTTAGCCCTTCTAGAGCAATGTGAGTTGCAACCAGCACGTTTTATATCATTTTCTCCTAATGAAGCCGGCTTTTAGGGCCCAAGAAACATAAGTACGGAATTTTCAATACGACACTACTCGTACCACGTGAGAGATTAGGTTTAGATAATTTTCCAAATTTTTCTAACTTGATTTGATGTTTTCTATTATTATTCTTACTCGCTTGATGTGTTGCCTATCCTGAAAATTTTTAGCGCGACTGATTTATAAACTTTATTCCTCTTATCTACTTGAATGCAATTTCAGTCTTTAAACATTAATTTCTTAACCGCCAATTATTGAGATTTTTATGATAAATTCACTTAGTTTCTTGCTTCTTTCTCTTAATTTTATATCTTCCACTATTCTTATATTAATGTGCTTCTCCAACTCGATATGGTCATAAACAGACTTTAATACCGAAGCCTTCAAAAACACACATCATATCACAAACTCAAATATTTGTAATGAAAAAACTTAAAGAAAAACATAATTTAGACAGAAGCTGCTATCATACGAATGCATTGTAATCAACAATTTTGTTTACTGAAAAACAATGTTATTTTTCTTTGGTTATTAATCATTGTAATTTTACCTGGTTAACTAACTGAAGCTTTTTTTAATTAGATGCATCTATTACACTTTTACTTAAAAAATCAATTTTATTTCGACCTATTTTTAACACAATTAGCCAAATTTCTGTCAAAATTTCTGATCAATTTTGTGGATACAACACCTACATCATGTATTTATAAAATATTTAAAAGAAAATCCTGATAATCTGCCTATTTACAAAAATTCCTGTTCAAGATTATCTCACAATCATCAAACAGACACTACCTCAAGATGGTAAAGACGTAGGAAGAACATTACTCATACAAAAGTGTTTTTCATCCACTTACTCATAATTCCGCAAGATCCTGTTCAAAAAACGGTCTGTTGTTGAGTTTTTGGTATTTTGAGATTTCTCTATAGCCAACCAGACAATTTGGTGGGGGTGTCTTACTCATTACTAATGGTGTTAGCAAATAATTTATTCAAAATGTGATTAACCGTCGCACACACTCGTCTTAGAATTAAAAAAAAATCACCGCCAGCTATCAAAATTTACACCATCCTTTTAAATTTACAAGTAAACTTTTTGAAAGATCTGCATTGAACCTGTTGAACCTCACAAGTTTTGCCTTTCCCTAAGGAGAAGTTTTACTATCAGTCACTTCACGGTTATATCGTATTTTTTATTCTTACGATTTAATTCAACATTGGTGAAACTAGTTCTTCTATTAAAACGCATATTTTGGAATATGTTTTTATGTCTGCTGTAGTGAGAATTGTTTCAACACCGTTCACAAGATAGATTTTGATAATTAGAGAGAGTACCAAGCACCCCAGTTCTCTGGTCTGTTCCTTTGCTTCTCAACTAAGTGTACATGTTCAGTATACATTAATTTGCTGACTAACTGTGTGCTGTGTGTTAAGTTTTTGATGAAAAAATAAACACGGGATATAAATTCATTTGTGACAAATGCTTGTATTACTTCTTAGACTTTCTGATGATCAAAGTAAAGGGTTCGGTTCAATGTATTCGACTGTAGAAGGCGATATATTAGAAAAAGGTTACAATACGAAAAATAACTACATCTTAAATTACCGTTCCGCATAGTTCTGAACTGCCAATGTCAGTTTCAAAGTTATCATCACCTTTATTTTTTTGACAATGAGATTAGAAAGTACATAAAAGTGCTATCAAACCTAAACTCTAAATAAAAGTAAATCTAAATAATCAACATGTATCAAAATAATAATTAATTTTTGATACAATGTCAAGCATAAATGGAAAGTAACAAACTAAAAGTTATTTATCTGCCGTGCATTGTATAATATAATTCTTGTTTATTTCCTAGATTTATAAAAAAAATATATATTTAAAGAAATACTAGTTGGGGAAGATACTTCAGTCAGCCATTTGTTCCTCAACTCGCCATTTAACAAATAATACCATCAATCAATTTTTACACGATAAATAAATAAGAAACTAACTCAGTTCTGTGATATTTTTGTACCTTTACTTTGGCTTTATCATATTTCAGATCATCTCCAACAGCACATTCCAACAAGACAACGCACGACCTCATGTTGCTAGGGTTTCTTTGGCTCATTTTGAGGCCAATCAAATTGCTTTGTTGTCTTGGCCACCAAGATCTCCCGATCTTTCGCCCATCGAGCACGTCTGGGTATTATGGGAAGAAGATTACTCAATTTACCTCACCCTGCACAAACTCTAGCGGCTTTGCAGCATCAGTTACAGATAGCAAGGGATGAGATACCTCAAGAAGAAATCGATCACCTCATTAGACGTATGCCCAGACGTGTTAATGAGTGCACAAGACATCATGGTGGAGCAACACATTATTAAGTTTTTTGAAGAAGTTAACAGTTTAATTTTTATCAAATTGTGATCGTTTACTAATCTAATTCGTATACACTAGTATACCAAAAGTTGTTCAAATAAATTCATTATTACTGGGTGTTCTTCTTTCTATGTCACTTAGTATAGTTCTTTTATAGAAATAGAACAATTTTTATTCCGAACAGTGGTAACACTGATTTTCTATTAAACGTCAAAGTTGTCATTACTCGTACTCGAAACTGTACTTGTGTTATAAATAACTGAAAAGTGTAAGTTCGCTGATAATGCTAACTTAGATACGGAAACACTATTACTCGAAGTAATAGTTTTTTGTATTTTTTACTGCATATCTTATGAAATAAGATAGGGAGTTCTGCGACGGTTTCCAAACCAAGAATTTTAACACCCATTTTTTTGACTTTACCAACTAATTAGAGTTAGTGCGTTATAATGAAGCCAAAAAAATATTGGTGGTGTAACGGTGAGCATAGTTGCTTTCCAAGCAGTTGATTCCCGGCCATCGCGTAATCAAGAAAACCAGCCGTCCGATTTTTATGAAACTTTGTACAAGAGCCTTATTTATAATTCCGAAGATTAGATTTTGAGCATAATCTATGTTGTCAAAAATGCCGTTAACCTACACAGATTTTTGAATTTTTGAAATATTTAGAAAAATATTCATTTCACACATTTTATTTCAAATAAAAGTTTGTTTATAATTTAATTATACACCACTATTGTTTAAATCATTTTTTTATCCAATAAGTAATTACTGAGATATAATGATCACGTGACACTAATTATTGTAATAATATCTCCACCAATACCAAGTTTACTAAAAAGTTGAGGGAGAAAAGTTGTTAGAAATTCTAGTGTCTATAGCTTTTGTTTGAACTATTTTTTTTCTCAAACGCAATTTTATTTTCTCTTATCACGGGGATGTGTAGTTCTACGGTCAACTCAACCTTCCTTTACTGGCTTTCTGCTCGTATGTATCTCAGTCACTCCTTATAAATGGTGTTAAATTATTGTATATGGGTTCATTTTTTAAAGCCATCAGCATTATAGTAGAATTTGAGGTTTTGGATAACTCAGTCTCCATATATATTTATTTTTATTCTTATAAATACCATTTAACTTTCATGCATTTATTGGAAACTGTGGGTTTTAAAATTAAATGATTAATTGGTTTAGGTTTTTCTGACCTGTTTGAGTGTTGTCTAGATCGTCTTTGATTGGAATTTCTTCTTAACGTTTTGCTAACGCAAGTGGTCAGCAGATCTAGATTGTTCATTTCTGCTTCCCAGATTGAGTTTATACTGATTCAAAGGGGGCGAGACTTGCATCGCGCCGGTCTGATCTGGTTTTCCGTAAGGTGCCGTTCGGGTGTTCTTGAGGATTTAACATCAGATCTGGTTGAGTCTCAGGGTTTATTCTTTTGTGTTCAACTTTTCTGGATGTTCATGGATCTCCTCTCGATGGCTTCTCTACCAATTGTTTGTGATAACCGTTAGCCGCCGCTAGTGACTTGGAGTTCTCGAATAGTATCTTGTGATTGCCATTGTTAACCACATGTTCGGCTACCGCCGCAGACTTTTCAGTGTGTCTCAGGTTGCAGTTTGCTCGACGTTCTTTAAGCTTATAAACAATATTCCTATTCTACACCTTAAATTAATTTATACGCCTACACATTTTTTTATGGCAACTAAATGAAATTTTATTTACATGAAATATTTTAATTGCTTTCTTAAAATAAATTTAGGACGGTTTTCAGAAATCCTTATTAATTTGATACCCTAATTTACTTTTAATTTGAATGGAAACATTTACTACAAATCTTAATCATTTTTCGATTCAAAACAAAAATATTTTTATTATTAAAATACCATTTCACTGCAATATCTTCGATGGATAAGAATCTTTGCTCGTTTGGAAAATATAAAAAGAACCAGGAGATTTTTACTTTTTGTGATGGCTGTTTGACGTGGTTCCACCGTTCTTGTGTCAGTCTCACAGTGGACTAAGTCATCTCCTTTAGACTGTCCAACGAGCCTTGGTTTTGCAACACGTGCGCGACAAACGAAAATATTGCTTTGCTCTTCTGTCCTGATTCAAATAACACTTATAGAGGGAGGAGAGGATTCAAAGTACACGTCGCCCGTAATTACAAAAACAGACTTTCAGAATTCGAGGTACAGGAGGCTACAACGTTGTACACAGCCCTCAAGGATATGGTAAGTGTAACAAACTGTCAACAATTATACAGGGTGTTAATAAATACGAGTTACAGATTTTAAGGGCAAACAGAACATGCAGAAATAGGGTGAAACTTCATATATACATATGCTTTTTTAGCTTTGGTTTCGGAGCTGGAGCTCTTTGACAATGACGTCTTCAGTTCATTTTTTTATACACATCTTCAGGTTTGTGGTGGTCATTTCCAACATTTTGGTAATAATTTTATTTTGTTAATTTTCAAAGCTTACTTTTATATAAAAAATTAGTGCTAAATATAAAACAAAAACTTAAAATAGATTTTTCTCTAAAATGATGCAAATTATGTACTCTAAGCAACAGTACTTTTTTTTAGTAAAAACTTTAAAATTTCTTAATTCATTATCTAAAATGTAAAAACTAAACGATATAAAAATTATTACTGAAAATATCCTTTGACCCCCTCAAATGAGATGCTTATTAGAATAACTTAACCTGCAACAAAAAAATGAGCTTGTAAAGTTAACTAACTCTACCAAGTTTCATATTTTTTTTTAGCGGGAGTTCTGAAGATATGTGTAAAAAAAAAGTATATGTTTTTATGAACTTTTATTCTATTTCTGCTTGTTCTGTTTGCCCTTAAAATCTGTAACACGTAACTCTGTGTTTACCGAATTCCTTCTGTAGTCGAGTGTGACCTCCTACAGCGGTGTAACGAATCATTTTTACGAATCAGCTGCTCCAAGTGATCCCGCTGGGACTACCTTTGCTAGGCGGGTCAAATTTACTTCACTGTAGTTCGAGTCGTCTGCAAAGGTGAAAAAGTGCTATACAAAAGTAACGATTTTTTCTTTCTGCCTTCGCTCTCCTGCATTTTCACAGACAAAGAGCAATAAAACCCATTTTTGTATTTTCATCATGATATCGACTAGATTTTATAGATAAACGAATTTCGTGGTCCCGTGTTTGTAATGTTAAAAAAAACAAGAAATTTTGTGGCACTAATATCTTAGTATTATTATAATAGAAAATGAACTACATGATGCACAGAGCGGATTTACACCAGGAAGAAGTACTGAAGACCATATATTTTCTATTAGACAAAATAATTTACAGAAAGCTTGGCAAGTAGAAAAAGCATTTGATAGAACACCTAGAACAAAAATGTGGGAAATTCAAAAGAAAGTGGAGTTAATGATAAGTTAATGCAGTTTGTATATACAAAGACAATATGAATACAGTAATAGTGAACAACAAAGAATTAGAGGTATTTAAAACTAAAGAAGGATTAAGGCAAGGGAGAAATCTAAGCTCAACACTTTTTATAGCGTATATGGACAATATAATTAAGAAATGTACAAACAGGACTAAAAAGTTTATAATAGGACACTTAAATCTTCAAAGAACGGAAATATTTGAAGGGAAGTTTTCATACGACATAGTGCTTGTAGCACAGAAGTTAGATGACTTACAAGAAAACCTAAACTTATGGAACACTGTTTTGAGAAAATACGGGATGACGATAAATAAAAATAAAACAAATGGTGATTGGTGAGGAAGACAGTGAAAAAAAATGATATTGATGGATCAGGAATACAGCGAGTAATACATATACATTTCAATATTTAAGAGTAATAACAGACGACAATGGAACATAAGAAGCAGCAGAGATTAATAAGAAGAAAGAAAAAGGAAATATTCCGTAAAACAAAAATTAAAGTGAACAAAGCAATATAAAGGGTAGGCCAAAAACGACAAAACAAAGGCAATTGCAGCCACATCAATAATTAAAAAAAAACTCAGACTCGTCAATTTTATTTCTGAGGGGGACATCTTTTTAGCCTGTCGGCATTCCAGTATTACCTCTGGTTTTAACGGAAATGACGTCACATCAAACTTTTTAAAGGCAACCCACAGTTTTTTGTGCAAAATCGGATAGACGACAAAAAATGCGTTTCAAAAAACCTCACATGTTGCTAGTTTCCTTTGGCCGTTCGGCTAGGGCAAAACAAATATTAACCGTCAAAGATAATTAATTTTAGCATTGAAGATTTTTTAGAATTCATTTTGGGTGTTACTTAAAAATAATTTTATGTCATTTCGAAAAGTAAATTAGTGAAAATCTTTAAACATAGGTTTGTGCGCTTCGAGCTTCAATTCATACTAAAAAAACTCTGGGCGTTTTTTTGCAAGACGATTTTGTGGGTTTGATGAAAATCTTCTCAACCTCCTATATGGATTTCGTAATTTTCTCGGCGATTCAAATTCGAAATTTTGCCCCTAATGTCAAACACATCATTGACTACAACGTCTAACCGAGCCAGAATGCCAAACTTCTAATTTTGAGCACAACGTCAAATGTGACCATAACGTCAAATAATGCTCATTTTATACATAAGCAAGTTGATTGCGTTGACTAACGGAATTTATCAGATAGTCGAACTCTAAAGATGACCACAATGTCAAATATAACCTTTACGTCAATTTCCAAATGTGAGTGAAATGCTCTTAATCACAATCACCGCCATGAAAGAAAATTATTTTTTGAAAATTGGACCAAACGTCAAACGGGGCTGATTGCCAAGGATCAGGTACGACTCAAATCACCAAAAAAATCTGGGTTTTACCATACTAATTCAAAAATGGGTCAGAATTTGTCGTTAAAGTCGCATTCAACGTTGTGGTAAATTGAAAGTTTGGAGTCCTGGTCACATCGTTCAGAAAACTTTCTTCATAGCGATAATTGAAGGCGTTTCAAACAAATTCGGAATTTGACGTTATGGTCACGTTTGACTTTGTGGCATCTTTAAAGTTTGATGTTATTGTCAATCGACTTGCTTATTTATTAAATGAGCGTTGAACGTTATGGTCACATTTGACGTCATATCAAAACTGTGGTGAAATTAAACGCTGGCGCTGGGACGAATGATGAGTTTCACGTGGTCAAAAAGTCAAATTTGATGTTCCATTTGAAGAAAGAAGAATGAATTTCTCACACTAATGTACCGTTTTCTATGAGGTTTTGGGCAGCACCAAAGATTTCTAACAACTACTCAAAATGGTTCAAACATAATAACCCATATTTAAAAAAATTTTGCCTGTTTGTAGATAGACGAAAAAATTTTCACTATAATGCATTAATTTATACGGAGTTCTGGGTAGAATGTTTCGCACATCAAATTGGGAAAGTTTTTTGATACTAATATCGTTTTCTACTGATTCCCAGAGAGCACCTTAGAATTTTAAAGATTACTATTAATTTTCGACACGCACAAAGCAATATTTAATAATAATTTTTGTACATCCACTTTGAAAAGTTCTGTCCAGATGTATAAAAATTTTTTTAAAGTGATGCATTGGTTTTAATGGAGTCCTGGGTAGCACTTAAAAGTTCGAACGATTACTTTTAAACCTCAACGCATACAAAACCGATATTTAAAAATAGATGAAATATTTTATACAACAACATCTTAGTACCACCTTAACAGTTTTATTGATTGATGTTGATAGTCAACATCCTTCAATTATTATAGCCAACAAATAACAATCCCAAATCACCTGCTTGTTGGTGTTTGTTATTGTACAACCTCTTGCGAACTTACAGCAGACGATTCGAGATTGTTATTTTTGCCAACACACTGTCTGCTATAATTGAAAGATCGACTTATATAACTGCTACCACATCTGTCGACAAGGTTGCTTTAATGCAATAATTATCTGTTTTTTGTACATCAGATTGAAAAAGCTCTTTATCCAATTTTTTTCACAATAATGTATTGTTTTCTATAAAGTTCTAGGTAAAACCTTAATAGTTATTCCTTGTGCTCGACACGCACCAACCGATATTTAAAAAATTCTCGCCTTTTTCGAACATCGCGTTTGAATAATGTACTAATTTCGATAGAGTTCTGGGTAGCACCTTAGGAGTTCTAACGATTATACTATTATTGTGCTACACATCTATCAAATAATCAAATAGATAAAAATTTAAACTTTTTCGTTCTAAGTAGCAACCAAAGAGTTCTAAAAAAATCAAATAGCAAATTATTAATTTCTACGGTTAATATGATACTGCTGATTTTATGACGTATTGTAAAGTTTGCTCAAGATATGTAATAAATAAGTTATGCTATTTTCATGAAATTAATTTCAGGAAGCTGACTGGGGTCGAATTGTTAAGGCGTGGGCATGTTTCAAATTTTTTTTTATTTGCTCAAGCGGTAGAGTGTGTCTCTACGAATATAAAAGTGTATTTATTTTTTGTTTGCGTTGAATATTTATTTTTAATTAATTTTTCAAAGTAGTCATTTTTAGAGCTTGATTTAAAATTGTACTTATTTACGTCATAAAGAGCAAATTGGACATGCGTATTACATTCTACGACGTTGCAACCTAGTGTGACATGAAAAGTAAATAAATATTTATATCTTAGATATAAGTATTTGAAGAAGTTTAACTACTTGTTAAAAATGATATATCAGTATAAGAAATATATTCGTAAAGGATAGAAAATTAAAATTTTTATTTTAAAATGATTACCCTTAGAACTGGCAACAATCAAGTACGTGTATCGGCATTGTTGTCGCTGTGATATGTGCGTTTTCCCGCGTGCTTTAGGAAGGTTATCGGTTCATGTAAAGTGTTTTCTTCTGTATTGTTAATATTATCTTAATAATAATAATGGTTGTAAAACGGTGTTTTGTGCCATGCTGTTCAAATAATTCATTATCAACACCCAATAAATTGTTTATCAAAGTTCCTTTAGATGAAACCAGGAGGCAAGCCTGGAGTAAAGCTGTAAAGGCAAAAGCTATCAAACCTTCTCAAAAATTGTTTTGCTGTGAAGATCACTTCAATGTAAGTTTTAAATCTGCTGGATCTTGTTTTAATTTGTGTACTATGTAGTTGCAGGAGGATGTGGAAAATTGGGGATATTTTAAGATGGTTGGCAGAAAACTCAGCATTAAAAAAGGGGTGTTACCAAAACCACTGGCAGAAGTGCCCTTAAATTTATCACAGTGGTCACCAGAGTCTCGTAAAAGAAGACTAGAATTTGAACAGCCTTCAACATCATATAATATTCCACAAAAAAAAGTTTTATTGGCAGATGATCCAATCCCGGTAAAAGCACTACCAACGCTTAAAATTCAAAAGCCACCCAAACAATAAAATCAAGTACTGTAGATGTTGGTGTTAATACATTAAAAGTAATACAAAGTACTGCCATAATTGCTAGTGATTCTTCTTCATCATACTATTCGGAACCAAGTTCAACTGATGACAAATCTACAGCCACCAATTCATTGGTCGAAGTAGAAGTGCGAAAGCAAACAAACACTTTCGAACATGAAGTATGGAAAATACAACATAACAGTCGGCTGTATCTTGGCTTGCCAGAAGATGTGTATATTTTACTTACAATTCTAAAAACGAAGATAGAGTATACACATGTGCTAATGACATTAAAAAAAATCAGAACAGACGACTCTTTCAATCGAATGGCAACTGATTTTGTAAGAGCAGTTCACTTATAAGCAAAGTGTTTAATAAGACTGTACCCATATTGGCGGCATATATGAAGCAATTAATATTTTGGCCTGATCCACATGTAACACGGGTTCTTGTACCAAGCCAGTTTCAAGCCTTCCATAATCATGTGGAGAGCATTATAGATTGCTTTGAAATTGAAATCCAAAACCCAGCAATGCATTACATCAAGCTTTAACATGGAGTTCATATAAGAACTGTAATACCGCTAAATTTCTTATATCGTGCACGCCAAATGGACTAGTGAATTTTATTTCATCGGCGTTTGGAGGACGTGCCAGTGATGTAGAAATTGTGAAGAAATTGGGATATTTAAATATCATTCCAAATAACACCATAATAATGGCAGATAGGGGTTTAAGAATATCACCCCACTTTTAATTCAAAAGAACGCAAGCTTAATAAGGCCACCTTCGGTATCTGCAGGCGAAAAAATGAGTAAAGCAGAAGTGCGTCAAACTAAAGTAATCGCAGCATTAAGGATTCATGTCGAAAGACTCATTAGAAGGTTGCGTGAACTTACAATGTTAAAACCCCATGCTTGCATCAATTTAAATTTAATAGGTTTATTAGAATATTGTGTTCTTATTGCTTGTGGTGTTATAAATTAATTTCGAATTAGTATAGTAATTATTTAATTACCTTTCAGATTTTACATTTTGTACACCATGAGCAAGAAAATCACAATTTCTTCTATAAAACTCGTCAATCATTTCATAGTCTATTACACGTAAATTAAACGAAGTTGCCTCTTCAAAATCCGCAAATCGCTTAGTCATGGTATAGTCTATTCCAAGCTATTTGTCCGGTAAAGGATTAACCCTCTTTACATTTAAGGGCGCACACCGCGGTTGAAACTATTGTAAAATGTACAGCCTTCAATTCATTAGCTTTAGGGGAGACAAGATTCGTTATATTGTAGTATTAAATGGATTAAGAAAGGATAGAAACCACGGTGTGTGCCCAAAAGTAAAGAGGGGTTAATCCTTTACTGGACAAATAGCTTGGAATAGACAAAATTCCTTGCACAAAATTAATTTATTTTGATTTAAACAAACAAAACTAAATCGCTGCACTGGATTATAGGTTAGGAGGAGCGTGTTAGAAAATCTGGCAACGTCGCAAGTAAACAATATTTTGTTACTGCTTACTCATTGGTTAGGGGATATGGCGGTAAAATATTGCACATTTAAAGTTAGTAATATTTTTAAACTTTAAATAATAATTTGAAGAACAACCCAAAAATTCTAAAAAATGTTGTTTTCGTAATACAATAACATCATCTATTGATTGTAATAGTAAAAAAATGATTGTGAAATCTTGGAAACATGCCCATTGTCAAGCCACACAGTTTCCATCAGTTGATCAATTAAGATCAAAATTTGATAATTTGAAAACAAGAACTAGGAAGATAGTGGCAGTTAACAAAAGTAACATTTGTGAAAAATACTATAAAATAATATTTTTTTAAATAATTTTAGCCCCCCATAACGCCTAAACGCCCTTTCGCGCCGATAGAAGATGTGATTGACTTCAACACTAAAACAGCAGTGGAAGTTGTAAGGGTGCTGTATATACAACCAAAAACGAAGTGTAGAAAAGTTAGTTGCACTTAAGTAACGCAGTTTGATTTTTTTATTAAATAAAAATATTTTACAGAACGAGAGTCAAAAAACTTCAAACTGGAGCTCCTATACTTCCAGTAAACTTAAATTACAAGTATCGAAGCAATTAAAACGGTAGTTTTGGCTAAAGCCGATTATTACAAAACAAAAACTGCAGAAGCCAAATGCGACATTGCAATAAAAGAAGCAGAGGAGAAACGACGTATGGAGGAACATGCAAAGAAAATGGAATTGTTAGAATTGGAAATTTTATATAAAAAAAAGAACTTAAGATATAATTGTAAAAAATTCTACGTTAATAAAGTTTCTTTACAACCTAGCATAGTGTTCATCAATTAATAATCTCCTAACATTTCTACCACCTGATAAGTTGTGATGCTGTGCCGCTGGAGCATTTTCATTGTTATCTTCAATATTTTCAATGTCTCAAACCATTCTTTAGGAAATAGATCAGTAATTTCTATCGCAATATTATGTAATACTCCAGTAGCAACAATAACCTCCATAGTTGTTCTAACTTGAACCCTCATTGCTTGTGATAAAATTGGAAATCTTCTTTTCCATACTTCGTACTGTCTTTCGACTACATTTCTAGTCCTCAATATGGATTCATCGTATAAATTTTCCTCACGAGTATGGCTTTCTTGAAGTTTGGTCATGAGGTAAAGTTCGATTGCATATCCACTGTCACCAATGAGCATAAATGTTCTGAATCTTTAATTTAGCATCTGATATTGTTTGCACATTCATAACAAAATAACTTTTTCTAGATCTAAATATTCCGGGGTCTTTTCCCCCTGGGGATTTAATTTCAATAAAGGTGCAATTAATGGCTTCAATCACTTGAGGAAATCTGGCTATTTCATAAAATTCCTGGGCAGCTTGCTGCATTTCCTCATTATTATCGTACATTTGAATATAATGTGGACGTAATCCAGTAATTGCTCTAGTTACTCTTTTAACAATTCGACAGGCAGATGTTTTCGACCTTCAGACAAAGTCTCCAGCGGAAATTAGCATATATTCCGTTGCATAAAACCTTAAGGTCAGCAACAATTGGGTCATTGGACGAATAGCTCCACCTCTATTTTTATATGTATAACCTGAATATTCTTTATTAAAATATAACGTATAGGTACGTTAGACAAGATAATAAATGTATAATAGCAAAAATTCAACTGTTCGTTTTGTTAACCGATATCTCTCAAAAAATTCGAAATCATCAAGCTTCTCCACTCTCCTTCGATAACGTTTTACTCTTCGAATAGGCAAAACTTCTTCTGTTGAACTGCTGGAGGAACTTTCTTTTACGTTATTCATCTTGTTTGAGACAGAATAATCCAACGTGAATGCTGTGAAATGTCAAAACTAACACAACCTAGCATACGTCTCATGATGACTAAAAATTGAACCTCGCGTCAGTATGTGTACGCTGATTGGTTAAAAATTTAAACAAGACGGTGTCTAACAACACAATAGGCGTATTCTGATCGATCGATCTGAACTGAACTTGCACATTCTTTCAAATGAATTTATTTACTTCCACTCTGTGCCTAAGTGATCCGAATTAAAACCAACTGAACTCCAGTGAACTGATCTGAACTGATTCAGTTTGAAAGAATACAACTATTATAATGTACTTGGATTGCCAATCTAACGAATTTTAAATAAACTAATCTTAAAGAGTACTTTCCATAACAGTTCGCCCACATAGTTTTATAGAACCAGTCGAGCTTTAACGGTTCTTTAAAGCGGACTTTTCGATAAAGTTGACTTCAAATAAAGCTTCCATTTTGTCAAGTTTATGAAACCGGCCGTAAGACAGGCGATTTTTTTCTACGACAATTGTTCTAAGGTCTCTTGATTCAAATACTCACAATATGCTGAAGTGGATTGAAGCACTATCATGCATGAACCAATTTTGTCACATCTTCATGAAAATTATTTTGATGAAAATTAGTATAAGATTATCCGATCGAACTGATATGATAGATACCAATCCAAACGTTGAGAGCAAATTGTTCCTGATGATGTTTGTTTGTGTCCTAGTTTTTATTATTATTTCATTTCTGTTGAAATACGTTTTGTCAGTAACTACAAGGTTTGAATCATAACATAGGTTGCTTGTGTTTCAAGGTACCATCATCAAAGTTCCATACGCGAATGAAAATTTCTTGGTACTAAACTGTTGTACGTGGTAAGGGCACAACAACAAATATGTTATGATTTTCGAAACCATTTTACGTTAAATAGTTTTGACCTTTTTTTGGAGATGATAGTACATATAAGATTGTACTGATAAAAAAAATTGCCCGATCGTATAGTTAATACTGATCCAAACGTTGAAAAAAATTATGCCTGATAATGTCTTCCTGTAATATCACGGGGATTTTCTTGATCCCAAGTATGACTATTATCTCATTTCTGGAAAAATGCGTCTCGTCGGTAGCCACAACGTTTCAAATAAAACGTTAATTGAAAATAACATTTACAAAATCCCATACGCGGCTGAAAATCTCCTTCCTTGTATGATGGCAAGGACGCCAATATTTTAAGATATTCTAAACAATTTTGTGTTAAATAATTATGACTATTTTGTACCTAAATTTTTTTCGAATGCATGTAAACCTTCCGGAGTTCATTGTTTAGAGGTCTTTTTTTGGAAGTAATAAGTTGATAACTGTGGGATTCAGTCAGAAGGTAAGATGAATAATTTTCTGCCTGAAAAGCCACAATCAGGATGCTTTTCTTGGTTGGTAAGACTACAAAAAAATTCGTTTTTATTATTGCCAAATTATAATAATTATTTGCCATCTTTCACTAGGGAAAACTAATAACAAACTGTCACAGAAAATTAATATCATGTTCAAAACAACAAAACAACAGTTTCTAGCAACCTGCAAAATAAATTTATTTTTTAGTAATTATTCCAAATGCTGATTATGTACCTAATTAATCCATTTTTCGATATTTCTCAAAAAAAAGTTTTGTATCTTGGAAACCAAGCATTTTAGGACACTTGTTTATATGAACTTTCATACTTGAATTTTGATCTATCATTAAGTAAGTGATGTAAAAATTGCCCTAATTAAGAAAAAAAACATACATAATCTTATTATATCTTATTGAGTTTTATTAAGTACAGACAGTAATTATAAAATCCACCAATTAAAGTGTGGGAGTAGAATCTGAAGAGTTTTAAAAATAGTGTTATGTGTAACATTTGAAATAGAGTTCCTTACTATATACATACAAATTAAACCAACTGAAGAGGTAAATTTGATATCGCACATTTTAATTTAAAAAATAAATTAATTGCAATAAATTATGATATGTTCAAAAGTATATCAATCTCTGCCAGTAATGCAAAAATGCATTGTATCCGATGGTGTCAATATTAAAGTAAGTTAGTCGAATCTGATTTATCACGACCTTCTTCATCCGAAAGACGTGACCAGTTTTATGACATCGCAATTTGATACAACAAAAATTTTTTGAGTATCAGTTATATTTCTAGTTTGACAGGAAAGTTAATCTTGTTAAATTAATTGGTTCACTAGGTGGATCAATTCTCTTAAATGTGCTTGTGTTTCCGATTCAACGGCTTTGTAATGAAAACATAACAGTATCGAAATACCAAATCTTTTTAAACATGATACTTCCATTTATACCCATAACCACTTTAACTTTTAAAACTTATGTTGCGCTAGAATCGAACGTGTAAAATTTAGAAAAAATGTTATTTTAGTAACCGACGTATTGGGTAAATTGTGAAGCGAGGTAATGCGCAAAAGAATAAATACAGCTGATCAAAAAGTCAATAACTCGGAAAGTTGTTGACAAGGGCACATCTCTCGCAAGATTATCTCATCTACCAACCTTCCTCTCGCTATGTCAATATACTTATATTCCATAAATATTTGGTTTGAATAATATGATACAGGATGTACATACATCTATACAGAACTCTCATTCAAAGCCACAAAATTATATTTTGATTCGTAATTAAGTTAATTTGAATGAGCGAATTATTTAATTTTCTGCTTTCTAAAGCAAACCATATCATTTATTTCGAAACTGAAGGTTTTGAAAGGCACCCGACCTATAGGATTTCATGCAATGTTTGTGACACATTTTATAAAAAGGGTCGAAATTTCTTAGTTAATTTTAACTTTTTTTTAATTTTTCAATTTTATTAAAAAAAAAAAAAAAAAATTTAATAAAAAAATTTTTTTTAAATTTTTTTTTTATAAAAATAATTTAATAATTTTTTTTAAAATTCAAATTTTTTTTTATTTTTATTTCAAACATTTAAAAACAAATTATAATTTTTAAAAAAAATAATTAATAAAAAATATATATTTTTTAAAAAATAAAAAAAAAAAAAAAAAAAAAATTAATTTAAAAAAAAAATTTAAATTTTTTTTTTTTTTTTTTTTATTAATTTTAAAAAAAAAATAAATTATTAAAAAAAAATAAATTTTTTTTTTTTTTTTTTTTTTTTTTTTTTTTTTTTTTTTTTTATTTTTTCTTTTTTTTTTTTTAAATAATTTTTTAAAAATTATTAAAAATATTAATTTTATTTTTTTTTTTTTTTTTTTAAAAAATTTAAATAAAAAAAAATTTTTATTTATTTTAAAAAAAATAAAAAATAAAAATTTTTTAAAAAATAAAAAAAAAAAATTTTTAATTTATTTTTTTTTAATTATTTTAAAAAAAAAAAAATAATTTTTAAAAAAAAAAATTTATTTAAAAATTAAAAAAATAAAAAAATTAAAAAAAATAAAAAATATATAAAAAAAAATAAAACCGTTCACTAATAATAGTTATTTATACATTAAAAACATAATAAAGCAGTTTTTTTTTTTTTTATAAAATTAATTTATTAAATAACCGGGTTGTGTTTAAACAAAAAAAAAACAATATTAAATTTGCGCTCGAAATGCATTTCTCTATTTCGCATATACAATGAATATTTTGTGAAACTGTTTTGTCAAAAACAGTATCACAAAGTAATTTTTGTGCAACCGAAAGTAGTAATTTTTATGTGCAACGTTGGTAATAAGTACTAGTTCTGGTTTCAGATCAACGAATTGTAACATCTAACCTCAATGCGTGTCATGCTTTATACTCTTTGCATTCGATTATACATTCGGATTAATACACTATTAAACTCTATACAAATTACGGTATTCAGGTAACTTTTTTTAATTACATAAATCTATAATAGTTTTACACATAAAATAAATCAAACATAAAAGGTGAATAACCAATTTGAACTTGACCTCTAAAATAACATAATGAACAATAAAAAAATAACATAAATAGTTTACAATAACCTAGTCATGGTTTATAGTGCAATTGTTATATACTTTAATTGTTACGACAGCACCATCACTTGCAGAAATAGAAATAGGAGGTACGTTCTGAGCAGAGAGCATACTTTCGTTGATAATTACCGTCCCATCTGTTCCAGTTCTTTCAACATCAATTCTTTTTTGAATTGGGATCGACATTTCTGAACGGCTTACTGCAGTTGAAGTGGAAGCAACCGGCTGATACTGGCTTGACAGTACTTGCGCCACTTCACTTTTTCTTTAAAGAAGATTCGATATATCCCTCTGCAATTGCCGATGACTTCCAGCCCCCATGTTTTTTAATCGTAAGTAAATCGCCTCCTTGATTTGCAAGATGCGATGCAGAAGAGCGACGAAAACAGTGGCCAGTATATGTTTCATAATTAGATAGCTTCAAGAATTTTGCTATGTTTTTAGGTACTTCACCAATCTTATTAATACCTATTGGTGAAACAGTACATCGACCTCTACGGTAAGTTAAAAAAATCTGTCGTGTGAAGTATGGGACGGTCTTAATTGAATATATTTTTAAGGAGGGCAATCCAAGAATCTTCCGTAATGACAAATAGACGAGATGTGTTAGTTTTCTCTGCATAAATAGTGACCTGAATTACATCAGATTTGAGCTGCACATTCTTCATCGTCATACGAGTCAGCTCATCCCGCCTACAAGCTCCACAGTACCCCATGATTAATATAGCCTAAATAGAAGTAAATTTTAAATTTGTTACTTAAAATATAACGTAGGACATTACCTTCATTGCCAAGAAAGTATAATCGTCAGCCTCGTTAAGAAATTTAATGATATCATCATACTGTAAAATACTTGATTTTTTTGGTTGATAATTTTCGGATTTCCTTTTCAAAAAAGCAATTACTTTTAAATATTTAGAAATGTCAATATTTTTATTAATCGAGAGACATGATCGTAGCATGGAGTAACTTGACCACATTGTCGATGACTTTTTTGTTTTACTCATTATTTCAAAGTATGCTAATACAATATTTTCGCTGATATTGGTCACGTTATTTTCGTTACACCAAGTACAAAAATTTTGATATTCTTTTTCGTATTTAGGTTTAGATTTAGTCGGTAACAATTTTTGAATTGCGTTATTGGCAATTTCACGTAACTCGGGAGGAGTGCAGGAAAATTCGTCCAAATTGTGAATAGAATCCATTCTTGCGAACAAGGATAAAGTTTCAAGAAAAGGCGACATTAATTTTATACTTACATATTAAAAATAAAGAACTTTTGTTGCGTACCTACCTAATTAACAATAATCTTTGAACAACAATTAACTAATGTCACAGAAAAATCTAATGTCAAAATTTTAAATTTCAAATTACATAGTAGGCAAGTGTTACCAACCTAAATTTGTATATACAAAAATCGCTGCTACATGTTACAATTTTTATCAGTAAATAAAAGCACATTAAAGCGAAATAGAGAAAAATAAAAGTATGAAATATATGTTACAATGACAATATAAATGTTCCTTTTTTTTTTAACCTCGATATACATTACTCGTTGTTTTAATGTTTGTTTTTAATTTTTTTTTTTTTGTTTTTTTTAAAATTTTAAAAAAAAAGGTTTTCAAAAGGGCTAAAAAAATTTATAATTTTTTGTAAATTTGTAAAAAAATTTTTTAAAAAATTTTTTGAAAAACAAATTTTCGAAACCAATTCTTTGAATGTACACTCATGAAATTTAAAACTTGGACACCACAATTTCTGTAAACAAAAGTTTGCACATTGTGAAGCGGGCTTAAGGGTATCATTTACAATTCTAACAGCAGGTAGTCTCAGCAGGGGTTATCTTATAGAAGGACTGTAGAATGAATCATTACACTAAGCACGTTTTAGAAAATAGGTAATTTACGTTGCTTACTTAATTTTTTCTTTAAAGAATATATTTGAAGGTATCGCTAATTAAACACCATAGCTCGATTAATTATCGAATCAAAATTTTGTTTAGGAAATGTTTACAAAATAAAATTAGAAATAATTTTGATTTAAAAACGTCTACAAGCAATAACTTTTAAATTAAATCAAAAACTAAACATGGTTATTTGGGTTGACTGATTATTACTTATTTTTAAATAAATCTAACCTACTAATTATTGTAAGTTATTAAAAAAATCATTAAACTCTCTATTCATAATATTTAGTCCTTACAAAATGTATATTTTATGACGTTTCATTTTTTCTGTAGTTAATATAAAAAGTGAAAATAAAAACTAAGGCAATTCTTATTGTCAACGTATATATTTAGTTTTTGACAAGAATTTATTACATAATTATAATTAAGATACCAAGTTATAGTTTAAAATTAAATGAAAACTTTTTTAAATAAAGGTATTACTATATAAATAAATATAAGAAATCAATAATGGGTGTGACCTCCATTATTATTGATACATTCTTGGAGGCGTCTGCTCATTGACGCTATCAAGGTATCAATATAATTAATATTAATCGTTTCCCATGCGGTATCAATGGCTGCAATTAGTGCATTACGGTTTACTGGTATAAAATTTGGCCCTTGTTGTCTTCGGATAACAGCAAGTATTCGAGCCCAAACATTTTCGATAATGTTAAAATCTGGGCTTTTGCTGGCCAGGGTAACAGCTCCAAGTTATTTTCTCGTATCCAATTGCGCACAACCCGCGAAGTATGAATAGGGGCGTTGTCCTTTAACAACAAAAATACATTATGAAAATGTTAATTCAACAGATCCCGAACTATTTTTGGAGAAAGTATAGTGAAATAAGAATACTTACTTGTTGGAAAATATAATCTTCGTCTGGATAAAACACTTCGACTGAAGGTTTCATAATAGTTTCCAAAATATCTAAATACGCAGCAGAATCAAGACGTCCATCGATAGCCCAACAAACTCCTGGACCCCGCGCGCTAACCCAACCCCACACATTACACAGAAAAATAACCACTTCTGTTTTTAGGACATATGTGATTATTTTCGTAACGAGTTCCTTCCATTCTAAAAACTTTTAGTGGTCCATCGTTGCGGCTATTGAACGTTTTTCGTCGCTAAAAATCACTCGATTCCAAAATTCCAAAGGTTCGTTCACATATCGCCTTGCAAATTCCAGACGACGTCTCATATTTTCGTCACTGAGAACTTCTTTCGCAGCAGCATTATACTTCTTTATTCCCATCTCCTTTAATCTTTTTTGTGCAGTTATACGGCATCCGGGAAAATGTGTATCTGCTATAGCCCTGAGTATGTAGCAAATGGTTGTTCTGTTACGTAATGAAACAACTCGAGATCTTGAGCACGTGTAGATACTTTAGGTCTACCACTTCCGATGGCTCTTTCCAAAGTGTGTTCAAGATTCCATTTTACTCGGTAATGCCCTACGGTGCTTTTTGGTATATCTAACATACGTGAAATTTCACGCACGCTACGGCCCGCCGCTAATTCCGAAACAATCCGCGCTTTCAAATCAGCACCGAGATGAGGTGGCATTTTCACAACACTTGAAATTTTAAACTAAAATGGAATTTACATTTCTTACTTTATTTATTGGTTCACACTACCCCTTCTCAAACAGTAGGTAATTGTTTATTTATTACATACTTCTAATGACCAATGTAACAACCCTTAGAGCAATATGACTCAAAGGAAGTAAATTAAACAAGCAAGGATATTCTATTGTTATTGAAACTTATTCATAAAGTAAAAGCCATTTCCTTATAATGCTAATGGACAGGATTTTCTTTTAAGTATTAAGATTACAATAGAGGACTTATAAACTTTCGAAAATATCTAATTATAAATATTTACACTGCAATTGCGCTTTTCCTTAATAATTTCTTAGCAATAACATACACGTTCTTGGTTTTAAGTTGTCATAAATTTGATATGATATAAATTTGTGTTTCTAATATTACATCACAAACTAATCTTTATTCGCCAAAAAATTGTTGCTTAAATTGTAAAGCTTCGTACACACCTGAACAACAAACCGAGCAACAAACATAACAACGAACCGAAAGTCAAACAGAACGACAAACGATCTTTTATGATTTCCACAATCCGAACAACAAACGGAACGTTTGTGCTGTTCCCATAATTATTTTCAGTAGTTTTCAGTTCATATATATTTATTATTGAGAAGAGAAAATTGCGGAAAACAAGAAGATAGTGCCAACCAAATTTTTACGCACAAAGAAGAGTAAAAATTATAATTTACTTCGCTTTTTTTTATTTTGGAAATTTTCCGCCCAAATGATGCTAATAGGGACATCATTTTTTCTTGCATTCTTAAACACTGATTAATTTAAAACATTTTTCTTCTGTCAACTCCATAATATTACCTAAAACACAACAAACCCACAAAAGGGAGGACAAAAATAAATAATTTAATTCTCCCGCATAAGTTTGTTCGCCGTTTTGTTTAGATTCGTCCAAACCTGCAAACGCATTCGCGCGCATTTTTTTGATGTCGGAGAAAAACCGACAAGTTGCGGGAACGCCGCAAACCGTTCGTGGAACAATCAGGACTTGCGAATCTGTTCTAAAATTCGTACGTAGCACCGTCCAAATTAATGTTCCGATTGCCGTTCGGTTCGTTGTTCTGTTTGTTCCTCGGTTTGTTGTTCAGGTGTGTACGAAGCTTTACAATAAGCATATTAATATGAACTATATCTTATGAAAGGAGAGTTATGTAACTATAATTAACGACTTAACGTTACGTTAGTAGATTCCATTTACTATTTACACATATTTTCTTGGAACATTCGATAATTAACTATCGGGATATGATGACCCTATACTTCGCAGGTTGTGCGCAACTGGATACAAGCAAATAACTTGGAGCTGTTACCCTGGCCAGCAAAAGCCCAGATTTTAACATTATCGAAAATGTTTGGGCTCGAATACTTGCTGTTATCCGAAGACAACAAGGGCCAAATTTTATACCAGTAAACCGTAATGCACTAATTGCAGCCATTGATACCGCATGGGAAACGATTAATATTAATTATATTGATACCTTGATAGCGTCAATGAGCAGACGAATGTATCAATAATAATGGAGGTCACACCCATTATTGATTTCTTATATTTATTTATATAGTAATACCTTTATTTAAAAAAAAAGTTTTCATTTAATTTTAAACTATAACTTGGTATCTTAATTATAATTATGTAATAAATTCTTGTCAAAAACTAAATATATACGTTGACAATAAGAATTGCCTTAGTTTTTATTTTCACTTTTATATTAACTACAGAAAAAATGAAACGTCATAAAATATACATTTTGTAAGGACTAAATATTATGAATAGAGAGTTTAATGATTTTTTTTAATAACTTACAATAATTAGTAGGTTAGATTTATTTAAAAATAAGTAATAATCAGTCAACCCAAATAACCATGTTTAGTTTTTTGATTTAATTTAAAAGTTATTGCTTGTAGACGTTTTTTAAATCAAAATTATTTCTAATTTTATTTTGTAAACATTTCCTAAACAAAATTTTGATTCGATAATTAATCGAGCTATGGTGTTTAATTAGCGATACCTTCAAATATATTCTTTAAAGAAAAAATTAAGTAAGCAACGTAAATTACCTATTTTCTAAAACGTGCTTAGTGTAATGATTCATTCTACAGTCCTTCTATAAGATAACCCCTGCTGAGACTACCTGCTGTTAGAATTGTAAATGATACCCTTAAGCCCGCTTCACAATGTGCAAACTTTTGTTTACAGAAATTGTGGTGTCCAAGTTTTAAATTTCATGAGTGTACAATTATTCAAATCAACAATTCTAAGAAAAACAAATTTAAAATGTTATGAAGACAACTTTTGCTTTTACATTTTTTATCGTAAAGAAAATTGTAGGTATTCCTCAATTTAGAACGTTTAGATTTCAACAGGTATGAACAATGCTTATTTGATGATGTTTAATTTAATTGCATTCCATAATATTAGGGTTAATCAGGAGAACTTATTTTGATAATGTGACTTTAATATTGGTTTTGTTGGAAAAAAACTGAAGTGCGGTTGAATCGCTGTGTCAATATGAATTTGCATAAGGTTTAATAAAAAACCATAATTTTTTTTTGTAAAGTTTAATTTAAACAAATCAAGAGAGTACTGTTACGTATTTACAATAGTAAATCTCGTCTCAAACAACTCTTACCCCTTCAAGAATTTGACAACTTTTATGTAAACTGAATTTACATCAAACAACCCTGTTGGTTGTTTATCGGACAATGCATACATTAGCGGCCTATCCTTCTATTATACTTAAGTGCATACAATCAAGATAACTACAAAAATAAAGCCGCTTTACTTTCTTAAATTAAGACACAAGACAGATTTGTACCTTAGCAAAAGAAGTACAAAGTAAATAATTTCTACACAATACTAATGCATAAAGCATCTTAACTAGAAAGAATATCTTTAACAACAATAGAATAAGTTACTTTTCTATTTAATGGCATTGCAAACAAGAAATTTCCTTGTCTTTTATTAGTTTAACAGCCCTTATAAGTTTTTTCAGTGCATTGTAAGTATTTAGTAATTGCTAATATTTTCTGTAAGAAAGATGGCTCTGAACTTCGCTGATAGTAAGAAAGACAAAAAAAGTTAAATGTTGGTGATTGTCAAAGACAAAGTCAACAATAAATGTTATTGGAAATGTGAGAAATTTCAAACAGCTAAAGGTCGTGTTATATGTATTGGTGAGGAAATTGTTAAAGAAACTGTACATAATCACTCTGGGATCCATCTCGCGTAAAGAGTGTTAAAGTTTTAAATAAAATTAGAGATGGTGCTGCAAATACACGGGATGCACCACATTATATTGTTTCAAGTGCTTCTGTTGGGATTGGTCCAGCTGTAGCAGCTCAACTTCAATCGATAAATACCATAAAGAGAACAATACAAAATGTCCGAACTAAACATAACCTCAGACCAGTAGTACCACTACACCGACGAGACGCAAAAAAGAGAATGGTAAACAGTTTTTATTATTTCATTTTATCCCAGAAGCACTAGAAGAAGCATGCAACTTTTAGTTCTAGGCGGAAGACTGTTCCATCACTTTTTCATCAACTATATACCCTACACGATCTACAAGATAATAAGGCATTGCCGTTGGTATATGCATTATTACCAAATAAAACAGAACATACATATATACGTTTTTTACGGGAAATCAAAGTTTTAGAACTTACAGCGGACCCCAAAGTATAAAGACAGATTTCGAAACTGCAATGATAAATGCTTTCCAAACGAAATTTTCTCGATCGGTACAGCGTGGGTGTTTTTTTCCACTTTGGCCAATACATATTCCGAAACATCCAAATGAATGGATTACAACGGCAATACGAAAATGATGCAGAATTTGCACTAACCCTCCGGTTACTTTCTTCTATCGCATTTGTACCTATAAATCAAGTGGTCGAAACTTTTGAACACCTACGTGACAACAACGCTCCGGAAGCTCAACCAGTGCTTGATTATTTTGAAGACAATTGGATCGGCAGACCACATCGATAACAACAACGACCACCGAGATTTTCTATTTCGCTATGGAACTGTTATGAAGCTGCACTTCAACAATTTTAAAAAACGAATAATTCTGTAGAAGGTGGGCACCGGGCGTTCCAACAGCAAGTCCTTGGAGATCACCCAAGTATATGGAGATTTATAAATGCCATAAAAAGAGAACAAATTATCAATAAACTGCGGATTGAGCAGTATATTAGTGGACAACTGCCTCCTCAAAGGCGCAAAAAGTACAGGTATTATCTATGTGGAATTAGCACATAACATAGAATAGTAGATTTTCAACTATTGTTGTTATTTATATTAATCGTATTGTACACAATCAATTTAATTCTTATAACTACTGAATATTGTATTTATCAATAAATTTGCTTTTCAAGAATTGTTGATTCAAGTAATTGCACATTCGAAGAATTGGTTTTTGAAGAATTGCTTTCGAAGAATTTTCCGGACACGGTAGCAGATTGCGAAATAAATTGCTTTTGTGTGAAGATTGTGTTTAAATGTTTAAGTAAGAAGAAGTAATACACTGAAGATGTTTGTTTTCCTTACATTTTAAATGTTAAAAAGTACATTTTTAGTAAGAAATGGAATAGATATAAGCAAATATTTAAAACCTCAAGCGTTTTTGAAGCGACAGAACGACCATTACAAACTCATGAAATCAAAGATATTCTGAAAAAGTGACCTCCACAAATTTATCACAGAAACACTAGATGACATTTATTTAATGATTAACGTACAAAATTATTAATTTTCGTTACTCTAATGTTTCAATTCGTAATCATTCTAGGTTGTTGTAATCGTCGAAATCGCCGAAGGTTGTTGATCCCAAGAATTAAGATATTTAAAAACAGAAGAAGTTGAAGAATTGAACTAACTAAAACAAAAACAAAAACGTCAAGACGGTTTATTATACTAGAAAATGAACAAAATTTTTTAGGGCTCTTTGCAATCGTTTCTTTGTTTTCTATCAAAATTGAAAGTATTCTGAGCAACTATAGGTAGAAATACTTTTGAAAAGATTTTATCAAAAGTAGCAGCGTATTTAAACCTTTCTAACCCTAAAGCTTATAACTGACATTGTTATCCACAAAATGTTGCTGCGTTATTTGAAGATTAGGGTGGATATATTAAACAGTTAAAACGACCCCGAGAAGATCATGTTCAGAATAAACTGAAAAAAATTAAGAAAAACGTCAAAATGAAAAAGCAATAGCACCATCAACACCGGCTCTTCGAAACAACACAATGGAAAGAAAATTATCGATCTTCCTATCTTTGAAAATTAAACAACACAGTTGCCCAATAACACGGAGATTATTCTAATTTTAAAGTTCTTAACCTTCTAGGTGGAGGTAGGTTGAAAAAAACTGTCTTAGGTCACATAAAAACCCGACATTCTTGTATATTTATTCGTGTCGTTCGTTCTAGTTTACTTGTGTGTCTTATATAATTTATTAAATTTTAATTATTCACTAACTGTGACATCATCTACACGGATGACTAGTTTAAACTTTTTTAAATTTTGTGACCAAGACGGTTTTCAATTTACTTTTTAGCCTCGATAAAGCCCTCGCAGTTGTGGTGAAACGTCAGCCTTTTATGTAACCTAAGACCGTTTTTTTCAACCCTACCTCCACCTAAATGGTTAAGAACTTCAAAATTACGAAGTTTATTGTACATCAACAGAATCAAATAGTTTCAGAAAAATTGAATTTATTTCCATTTAAATTAACAATTGTCACAATTCTAATTTTTTCTGTAATAGAATAATTATTCTCTTGAGCATTAAAATAATACAATGCTCTAGAGCAGCAAACGTACAAATTATGCACTATGAAATTGATTAAATTGAACAAATTGATTTATCACATAAATTTAAGTTTTAAGAACTACAAAAGCAAAAAAAACAATAAAAATAAAATTATTACCTTGAACACGTGTTTCATTAATTTTTTAATTAAGCTTTTATCAATATCATTACCATTATCATCGAACTGGCACTAACAGAAAAGCTAAGTAAGGTCCTAATGATTCGTAATCGTAGTTAAAAACGGTTTACCTAATTTCTTCATTAAGGCCCCTGTTACACTACGGTGGTTTGCCACGTCGCTCGCGACGTGGCCGGTTACAGGTGCATGTGTTCTACTGAATCAGATGGGAACCCTGTTACACTATGGGAGCTAGCGGCGTGGCCAAAAATAAGCCACTCGGGTCGCAAAAACAGCCACGGACACGGTTCTCAACTACACGGTGGCCGGCGACGCGGCATTGTTTCTGGCGCATTGTTGATCGATGCGCGCGCACCTCGGCGCAGCTGGAGATTAGAGTGTGCCGAGTTTTGTTTGTGAGTGAAAGTGGTTGGTTTTTACCTGTATAATTACTTTAGTGTAAAGTTTATTTCCTTCTAAAATGGATGACGTTAGAGGTAGTGGAAATGATCAGGAAACGCCTAAAGATAATAATGTAAGATAAAAATCGGTATAAAACAATAAAGATTGAAAGAACTATCAAAGGGTCTTCTTCTTTTCTTTAGCAGAAGAGCTCACAACAACATATATTCACTGTTCGATGGCATCTTTACAACTAGCAAACTGAATAGATGATGAAGCATCCACGTAGCTTTATGATCAGCGACGTAGCCAGCGGCCTAAATAATAATATTGACCGATTGTATTTGCATTTAGCTAACTGATATTTAATATGAATTTTAAGAGGTATTTTGGTTTGTCTTACATAGAATTGAATAAAATATTTACAATTTATTCTGTAGATCCCTCATTGCCTAGAATATTGCTAATAGAAATTGCTGTTTTGCAATCAAGTTTTGAAAATATTTCTTGAAGACCTTAAGAATATGATCCAAGTTATGTTTGGAACAGTTGCTTCCAGAAAACTATTGTACGATGCAATCCAAAAAAGTTAAAAATTAGGAAATTTGAAATCGAAATATTTAAAAATATGAAATAATACACAGAAATTATTAATATTCATTATTTTAATTAAAAAGAAATTTTTGAAATGCAACTTAGTAGTAAATATAATTTTCTCTATTTCCGTTATAGAATAACTACATTCTAGCACGCATTTTAGTGTTAGAATAAAGTCTAATTTTTGTTTTTGACGCTGACCTTCATTGTCAGACAGCACTTGACAGTAGGTACTTGTTTGTCTATGGTTACTAGGTCAATTAAGAATTTTTGTATAAAATATTGTAACAATTCATTTTCACTAGTAATACCACTAGAGGTCAAATTATTTCCGGAAATGTTTTCCAAGCTCATGAATATTTTGAAAATTTTCTAAAAATATTCATGAGCAAGAAAAAAATTGCTGAAATAATTTGACCTCGCGTGGTATTTAGTAAGAAAATTCCACACCAAATTGTGGTTGAGAAAGGTAAATAAATTAGTGTCTAAATATTATACATATTTCATTAGACATAGACACTTAATTGAAAACATTCAAAGTCCTGCATTTTCGCCAAGGAATAAGAAGAGAGGAGGTGTCCGAAAATATAGAAAACATTTAAGCTTTGTAATTAAAATGTATAAGAACTAAATATTATGTGAACAAATAAAAACCAGTCTTTTAAAAAATGGTCTGTTATTGTAAACGTCAAAAATTTTCCAGTATAATTCGCTGTTTGGTATATATGGTGTGGAATTTTCACTTGTAATCTCCCTAGTGCTTGAATTATTGCCGAAATTTTTCCAGTGAACGAATTTTCTTAAAAATTCGTTCACTGGAAAAAATTCCTGCTATTAATTCATGCACGTGGGGGAGTCTCGGTAAGAAAAATTTCACGACCAAAATAAATTTAAAATAATATTAATATGAACATAATTTGACAATAAAGTACTTAATCGTATGTCACATAAAATTAAAAGTAAGTTGGCTAAGAATTTTTTGTGACAGATAACCAACAATTTGTCAACGTGTGTTTCAAGAGCAAGAAAAATGTCCCGTTTTGGTTATGAAAACCAAGAAAATATTAAGAAGGACATTTAACTACAACTGACGAGGCTTTTTCACCTGCGTATTCACCATTGAAAAAGAAGAATTTATTACAGATTTTTATAATCACTTAAATTATGTCGTTAATAATATTATGTTAAATTAAAAAGAGAAATTAAATATTACGTTATTTTAGTTTTACGGGTTTCACTCTTGTATTTTGTTATTTGCCCAGAATAAGATAAATAATATTTATTATTTTAACACTAAAACGTCATATGTTTCATGACAGAAATATTTTCACTTATTAAGAATTTGCCGGGGTACCCTAGAAGCAAAAATATTTCCGGAAAAATTTTAGTTGTCATGGTAACGAAGTAAAATATAGAGTTTTGATTGGTTATAACATGTAGTCGTGAAATTTTCAGCTTAATTAAATAAGTAATGATCTCGACCAAGGAAATCGTATTAATTGGTTGCTAGGTACGTGCTTCTAAAAGGTGTTTAAAACACTAACCAATGATATCGATCAAGAAAATTTGTTATTAGAAATAAAACAAGCACAAAACACATAAGTAATAATTACAACCCAAAAGCTAATAATGTAAATAAAAAACAATTGAAAATTTATTGCATTTCATGTCATATATTTATTAGGAATACGGTTATTATTTGACTACAATAAAATCTGCAGTTAAATGCAATGAAGAAGTCATTTAGGTAGACGGCAAAGACGTTAGTTGGATTCGACATAAGGACTCTATGAAAATAACATACAAGGAAGGACACTCAACTTGGCACGTATTTTATTGAATTGAATGTACAAGTAAAATAAATAACGGCAAAATTATTTTTCTTTGTTAATAGTTATAAACATTAATGGAAATGCTGGAATTTTCTCCATCTTGAAAAGCCAGAAGTTTTTTGTTTGGAACTATTTTCTTGAGTTAAATTAATTTGTTTATTGCCCTGAAAAGTCCAGGTTTACTTGAAAGCCCAGGTGTAACCAAAAGGCCCCGAGTTGGTGGAGAGAATTTCTGCCACTTCAATTTTTCTTCTTTAAAGCATTCACATAGCCCTCGGCTACAGTTTCCAGCCACCGTGGCGTTTGAGGGTTATTAAATCACCACCATTATTGGCCAAGTGGGTTGTTGATGATCTGCGAAAACAGTATTCAGAGAAATTATTGGCATTAGGTAAATTAAGAAACTTTGCAAATAATTCTGGGCATTTCACTAATTTTATTAATACCGATTGGTTGGACTGTACAACGGCCTTGTCGATAATATACAGGGTTTTTAAACTTAAGTCGGCACTATTGCTAACTTTGTTACTATTAGAGCTACATGTTGGGTTGACTAGGCAAACTAGTAGCATTTATTTCTCTCATCACTATGGTGAAACATCGCGTTGGCAAGTTATGTCAAATTGTTCCATTTTTTTAAATGGGATACTCTGTATTCAATATTCTCAATCGATAGGAAATTAAATACTAAACAAAGAGTGTCCCATTATTTTTTATTCTAAAGTCAAAATGGCGTAGCTAAAGTCAAAAATAACAGAAATAATGACTTTTCAAATTGGTTAAGGCGGCTGTATTAGTTATAACTTTGCCTTACTATAAAGTAGAAAGTAGGAGGAATATGAGACCCGCGGGTAGTCGAGTAGTTATGTCAAGGACGTATTCAAATTTACTAGTCGGAAAACCGTTGACACTTAAAAAAAATATTTTGTGATCGGGATAGATCAACATACAAAATTTAGGGTGGCTATATCCAGCAGAAGTGATAAATGAAATGAAGGAAGAGGAATATCCATAAAACAAAAGGATATGGTTTATTTTAATTTATTCTGTAAACATTAAAAGAAAAATTAAAACTAGATGCTCAAAAACGTCACCCTCTTAGTTCAAGCATTTTTTAGCCCGCCTGTAAACGCTTTTGGTGGCTGTAAACTGTTTACCAGTGAAACTTCAATTTGACCTTTTAATCCCGATGACATTTATACAACAAACGATTGTAGTTTATAAAATCACAGCCACGTTAAACTTATTTGAAAAATCATTAATAGCTCTGTCATTTTTGACTTTAGAATCAGTACTTGCAGGTCCAATAATAACGAAGATACCAATAGGCCGATAGTTTGTAAACCCTGTATAAAAAACCGTTTGTGAGTAATGTGGGGTGGTCTCAGACCGGCAATAAAAATTTAATCTGTTTTATACTCTATATCGTCGATTGACAAATTTGTAAACTCATCCCTTCTGCATTTTTCTGAGATATTCTTGACATTTTTGAATGTGGTCGTATTCTAGTATTCTAGACTTTTTTGGTTCATATCCTGCAGAACAGTTTTGTAAAAGATCATGTATTTTGTGTACTTCGTTATGTCAACATCTGGCGAATATTTTGAACTTTTATATTGATTTCTCATTATTGCAAAAAGCAATGACTACATTTTCTATGATAACTGTGACATTTTTGTGGCGCACTAAGTTATAAATTTTTGTATTTTTTCATATACATTTTTATATTTTTGTGGCAACTCTGGGGTGTTGCTTGAATTTCTTCATCCGAATTCATTCTTGTTTTTTAATAGACGAGAAAAACTTGACACATTTTTAAATTCTAAATTTTTCGCAACCTTGAAATATGTATCATTGCCGCCAAATATTATAGAAATTTCCCTGGAAAAATTATCAAAATTTTAAAAGTAAATAATATACGTAACAACGACCAAAATAAAGAAAATAGTTTAAAACATCCATTACAGAAGGCTATTCAAAACTTCCACCAACTCAGCTTAAACTTAAGCAACGTTTAAAACCTAGATGCAATTGTTGAAACGAGAGCAACCATTGTTTTTAAGCATAGCTTCAGTTTAAGTCGTGTTGGTGGAACCGGCTTTTAATCACTCTGAAACTCTGCTGCGTCGCAGCTCGTTGCAAAGGCTTCTGCAACTTATTGCATAATAAGCGTCATAAATTTAAGCAATATCAAAATAGTTCAAGTTTATTAACATTAGTAGTTAAACTTTATAAGTCGCTCAAACGACCTTGCGAAAATCGAAAACGATCGTTCAACATCACTATTCTTCCAGCAGATAAAGGAAACGCTACATTCATCCTGGATACGACCATTTATGTAGATAAGTTTATTTTTATTTGTAATGTGCACGTAGTTGTATGTATATCAATGCGTATACGGTTTTAATTTAATTAATTATTTTTTTGGCCTCTAGCACTGTAAAACATTTAAGACAGGTGTCTATAAATAACAGGTAGCTTGACGTTTACACACAATATGGCACTAATTAAGTAAAATCATAAAAAAACACTGGACGATTAGGGTGATTTAAGAAACAAACTTTGGGTACTATAATTAAGCCCGTGTAATAAACTACATGTTACCTATAATTATTCTGCTTAAAATAAATCGTTATGTTTTATTTTAGTAAAATGTAAATGCGTGTAAGTACTTTGGGAAGAGCGACATCTATTTTGTACGTTTTGAACCGAAACACAAATGTCGTTTAACCTTTTGTTACAATGGTCATTCCACAACTCTCCATAGTACATTTAAGGTGTAATGACGGGTAATTTTATGGAATTAAATCAGGTAAGGCAAACAAAATAACTAACGTCAATTTTAAATTATTTATTTGTAGATATCCTGACTGACTTTCTAACATCCCTAAAAGCCATTCCTGCTTAATGCTTGCGTTTCCATGTAACCATTCATTAAAAGAATATACTTGAACCATGTAGAATTTATTCATAATTATCAAAATTTACAATAAAAATAATTTTTGCATGTTATTACTTATTTTCTCTCTCCACTGTACAATTGTTGTAAATGTTTACGTTTATTGTACAATGTTCTAAATTTGAAAATAAACCAGGAATCAGCTGTTCTGACTGAATATTTGTATTTAGAGAGTAGTAACATTAACTTGTATTGCAGGTCTTTTAGAAGTTGATGGTACTTCGGTGATCATTTCTGAAACTTCCCTTTTTCTTTTTAAGGATTCTTCCACATAAGACTCGGCCACACTGCTACTTTTCCAACCGCCGTGTCTTTTCAACGATAGCAAATCACCACCTTGATTTACTAATAAGGTGGCCGAACTTCTGCCGAAACAATGGCATGTAAATTCTTTGGGGTTTTCTAAATGTAAAAACTCTGCAATCTTTGAGGGAATTGAACCTATAGTATTAATGCCTACAGGTGAGCCCCAACATTTTCCCTTTTCATAACGCAGAAATAAACGATCATTGATTTTAGTTATTTTCATTCGTAGTGCCAAATACTTTTTAACGATCTTAACCCATTCTATATTTGATATAACAAAAGAACGACTAACATTTGTTTTCGTTTTAGGAATCTGAATAAGCAGGATATCATCCTTGAATTCAATGTCACTAATAACCATTTTAAATAATTCGTCCCTTCTACAAGCTCCAGATAATCCAATTATTAAAACAACCTGAAGATAAGTATGTAACTGTAATCTTGGTGCAAATGACAAATTTTTTTTTGCAGAATATTGGAAAATGTAAGTACTTACTTTCATTAATAAGAAATTATCATCTTGGGCTTGAATGATAAAGGAAAAGATATGATCTGCCTCAAAAACTTTACTTTTCTTTGGTTTATGAAGTGCGGCCTTTCTTTTCAAGAAAGATATCAGTCTCGCATATTTTGAAATGTCTAAATTATCGTAAAGAGAAATACATGATCGTAGCATCGAATAGATAGCCCATAACGATTTGGTTTTTTATCCACTAATTGTGTAAAATAAGTAAGAACATTTTCAGAGTAGACTTTTGCTTTATTTACGTTACACCAATTTTTGAAGACATTATACTAAGCTTCATACCGTACTTTTGATTTTTCTGGTAGTAATTGTTTAGTAGCCCTATTCATCAACTTCTCTGATTATTAAAACAAAAAGTTAAGGTATTAGGTTCAAATCTCAGTACCGGTATTCTTTTTTTGTGTTTTTCTTAGTAAATTTATTGAAAGAAGGGCAAAAATATTCTTATAAATCTATTTTGTAATTTATACAAATTTCATTAATCATTAAGTAATTCAAATTGTGATGTCGTAGAAAAAGTATAGTAGATGTCTCGAGTAGTAAAGCAATTACGTACAAGTGGAAATACATTACTCGCTCCTTCGTCGCTCGTATGTAACTTTTCCACTCTTACGTAATATGCTCTTTACTTTTCTCGTTATGTAATATACTATTATGTATATTTTATTGATTGATGATAATCAAATATCTGGACCCAAATTCAGCAAGTGGGGAATACTATTAAAAATCCTAAATCTGTTAGACGCCTTGATAAAGATTGGGATCAAACTAATCAAAACTTGGGCAAAATTGGAATAATCTATATGGATTTTTAATTATAGGTACCTCATCCTCCGCATCTCCTCCTAGAAGATACTTATATACGTATACCACGTGATATGTATATTTTATTGATTGATCTTAATCAAATATGTAGACCCAAATTCAGAAAGTGGGGAATACTATTCAAATCCTAAAGCTATTAGATGCCTTGATAAAGATTAGGCTCAAACAAATCGAAACGTCGGCAAAATTGGAACAACGTGTATGGATTTTTAATTATACCTCCGCATCTCCTCCTAAAAGGTCTAGTCAACTGGGAAATTCAACTAATTCAATAATTCAATAATTAATAAAAGAGTTTTTACTCTTGAGAAGATACGTATATGCGTTTACCAAGTGATATGTATATTTTATTGATTGATGTTAATCAAATATTTGGACCCAAATTTAGAAAGTGCAGAATACTATTAAAAATCCTAAATCTGTTAGATGCCTTGATAAAAATTGGGGCTCAAACCAATCGAAACGTCGGCAAATGGGAATAACCTATATGGATTTTTAATTATACCTCAACCTCTACATCTCCTCCTAGAAAGCCCTGGCAACTGGGAAACTAAAAAATTCAGAAAATTAATAAAGAAGTTTCAACTATTGAGAAGATAATTATATGCGTTTACCATGTGAGCCCACTTCTAGGATTGAACGCAAAGTTATTCAAGTTATCAAATTTTCTAATCTACCTCTCGAAATCCAGCGACGACTTGTCCTTTCTACTTCGAAACCTCCTCGTTTATATGGTTTTCCTAAAATTCACAAACAATACGACCCCTTGTTAGTACAATTCAATCTCCTACTTACAAATGAACCAAATTTTTATCAAAAATTCTTAACGAATTTATAGGTAAAACACCTTCACACATTTTAAACTCTTACCAAATTATTCGACATTAAGATGATATGAATGTGGTTTTGATATTACTTCATTGTTTACAAAAGTTCCCGACGAAGATTTTCTTGCACTCACGGAAAATGTCTTTGGTCCACTTAGTTTCAATTTCGCAATTTATTTATTTATTCGTATGGTACATTTTAAATATTGTATTGTGATGTAAGTGTTATGTATGGTGCCTCAGAAGATCAGTATAAACCTGTAGAGTGTAGTGACAAAACAGTGTGCAATTGTGGATTGATTCGTCTTAGCAAAGCATTTGCTTCAAGGTTTAGGAAAACCACTAACATGTCAACCCTTACCCACCTTAGTATTTATATAGAATAATTAAGTGTGTAAACATTATAGAAGGTATATAAAATAGGATTAGAAATCGCACCCCATTTACACAACATAGAGTGAATTGAATAGCCTGTGCTTATGCGATTTACTTTTGACCAAATTTTTCTTTTTTAATCAAATCCCGGGACTTCTATTGTTAAATCATCATTTTGCAATAACTTTTACGGGTGCTGCTATGGAATATCCTTTATCTCCTGTTGTCGCCAACATTTTTATGAAAGCCATTGAAACCATTGCCTTTGAAATCGCCGTTGAAACAAAAAATATGGTTTAGGCTTAGGCCCATTTTTATATACGTTTCTTGACCATCTCAATAAACAACATATTGACGTCAAGTTTACTATAGAAATTGAACAAAATCATTGTCTTCCATCCCTTGACGTAGGGGAAAGGCAGGTACAGTGATACGGTCGGAACACCGAGACATTAACGAAATAGAAGTAATGATTTGTTATACAAACGGCAACAGCGCAGTAGTAGTTGTGTTTCGATGTAGAATTGATGTAAACGTAGTGCCAGCATAGCATTAACAGGTACAGAAATTTTTATATTAATATAAAATAAGACTCCCAATCTAACTTTATGTCGTTCATTATTGTAATTATAAAATTGTGCGTATTTATTTGAGCTCTTTCAAATTGTAACCTAAGATTGTACATAACGTGTGCTCTTCACTGGTGTAAAATAAGTTGCCTATACTCTACTTATTGAAAACCTGTTGCCGTTTTCCTGAAAGGTTGAAAAAAGGAACAGTGAGACGATTGCGTAAGAGGAACACTGAGACGCCGTCATACATTCATGTAGATTAAAGGTCGGTTTTTGTATTTCAGAGTTAAAATGCGGCCAAAAAATGAAACCAATAAAATCATAGGAAGATGTGCTGCTACAGAAATGCTAGCTGCAGTAACACTTGTTGTAGAAGAAAACCAAAGTTTACGAACCGCTGCAGCTGCTCACGGAATAAAATTTCAAACACTAGCTAGATATGTAGCAATATATAGGAACAACCCTTCTACAAAAATGGCTCCTAACTATCAAATCAATCGGATTTTTCCACCGGAATTGGAAATATCTCTATGTAACTATATAAAAAAATGTGCCAAGATGTTTATAGACTCACACTAAAAAACTCCCGTCAACTTGATTATGAACTTGCAGTACATAATTTGTTAAATATTCCGGATAAATGGCACACAGACAAATTGGCTTCAATATCTTGGATGAAAGATTTTCGCAAACGAAACAAAGGCCTATCTTTAAGAACACCAGAAGGGTGCAGTCTCGGCAGGGCTATTGGATTTAATAAACCTAACGTAGATTTATTTTTCTTCAAATTGGAAGAAGTTTTACTCGTCACCCAACTTTTGGTAATGGTTTGCAAATTTTTAATGGACGAAACTGGGACAACGACGGTCCAAACATGTCCCAAAGTTTTGGCTGAAAAGGTGCCAAGCAGGTCAGCGTAATTACTAGTGGTGAACGTGGCACCCTAGTTACAACATGTTGTATAGTTGGAGCATCAAAGGATTGCCATTCCACCTGTTTTTGTATTCCCGAGGGTACATTTTAAACCCCACATGTTAAATGGAGCACTCACTGGATCTCTTGGACTGGCAACCAAAGGAGGATGGATTCGTCACACACATTCATCTAAGGATAATCCATCGCTTTTGTTAATGGATAACCATCAAAGTCACCTGAGTATCCAAGCTATTGAATTGTGTAAAACAAATGGGATAACAGTTCTAACTATACCACCACATTGTTTAAATAAGCTTTAAGCTTCAACTATTAGATGTTGGTATACTGAAACCATTCCAACTCTGTTATAGTGCTGCTCTGTATTCTTGGCTTAAGGCTCATCCTGGGGAAGCATTTTCTATATACAATCAGCATTTAAAAAGACGTTCAATCGGCGAAAAAGATTTTTTGCCCAGTTCTGTAACGGACAATACATAAATATTTGAAAACATAGACAAAACTACAGCTGAAATGCAGAGCGAGATTTCACTTGACGATTCTGCAATAAGTGGTTCCCAACAGAATACTATAGATAACGACAGTATTACCAATGACATTAGTTTTGAACCAAGTTCTTCTCATTTCAAATCCCCGGAAGAAATTAGAGGTTTTCCAAAAAGGAGTAAAATAGATGGAGTAAGAAAACCAAGGAGAAGAGGAAAAACAATGATAGCAACGGATACGCCTGAGAAGGAAGAAATTGAGAATAGAAAAAAGAAGATAATAGCAGCCAAGGTAAAAAAAGTTAAGAGACAATGTTTTAGTGACAGTGAAGACAGCGACATTGAACCGGAATACAAAGAATCAGATTAAGAAAGTTTTTCTGATTTAAATAACGAAGAAGAATCGTTCCTGAACGATAACATTGAACCAGACTTGAAGAATTTCGTGTTAGTTGAATTTTTTGATTCCTCTAATAAATCCAGAAAAAGTGTATTTTACTGTGGACAAATTATTAAAAAATCAGTGACACCAAATTTGATGTTAATTTCTTAAGAAAGAGCGTTAAAGCTTGTAATGCGTTTACTTTTCCACCAAACGAGGATATTGCCACTATAGACAGAGATCAAATAAAACAGGTCCTGCAATCTTTCTTGGCGTTTAAGGTTAAATTTGATGGTTACAACATACGATAATTCATTTAAACTAACATGTCTCAATGTTCCTTACTGGAAAGGAACAGTGAGACATTTCAACTTTTAAAAAAATTGTTAATGTTGAGTTAAAATTGATTTTTATAGGTTTTTTATACTTTAAGACAAAGGTCAAATAATTGTTGACATTACACTTTGATTTTGAGCTTTTTGTTGCTGTTCGTTAAAAAATAAATTAGTTTTGAATTTTCGTGTCTCACCACAAACCCACTTATACCAACATATACTACTAGCCTCTTCTCACCATTTTCCTGCTCAAAAAAGGTCTGTTTTTGAATCTACAGTTTTTTGAGCATTTTCCATATGTTAATCCGATATTATGAATTTTTACAATTTATAATTATATAATTTATTGACTTATAAATAACCCAGAAGGTGTACTAAACATAAAAACTTAAAATTTTTAGTGAATATCGCATTCTTTAGCTTTCAAAAATAGTCACGGCAATATACATCAATAGTTATGAACCTGCTTGTACTTGTATGTTTATTGTTTTTGCTCTATGAACCAAATAGTTGACTGTTACTGAACAATTATATCAGACCTTTACAGCCAAAGTGGTTGAATCCGACTGAATGAAAGTCAGAATTGATAGAGACGCCAATATGATTCCCATAAGAACCGACCTCAAAAAGGAATTAGGAACAATTTTTTTTATTAATTATCAGAATGGTATCAAATTATTCATTATAATGGTTGCCGAAAACAAAGGTCAACAGCAAATCCAACTTTTACATATTTTTTGTGCGACCCAAATATACTTTTTTAAATTTCTCTTTATAAAATGATTTCTTGATTTCATTTGTATCTAGACAGACACTAAAACACCATCAGTGGAGAATATCAAATATAGTAAAAAAAATGCAAGAACTTATAAAACTCCCATAAAAAGTATAAAATGGCTTCATTATTTAATTAAATTTGACAATTATTCAAGATGCAAAAGGCGATATCGTGCTAATTAATGCATGTTTTTTTTAAAATTATAGGATCTTTAACCGGTCAAAATTAATTTTAAAATATTTTACAACTCAAACAACCAATTTATGAAACCGTAAAATTTAAGAAAGAAACTGATTTCAACGTGTTAAGATTTTCAAGATATTTTAAAGACGTATATCAAACTTTTGAAGATTGAAAGTCTTATTACATTTTAAAGGCTTCAATGAATTCATGCGGAACTCAACATTTTCGATATATTGACAGTCAAGGTTATTTTTTTTGTATTCCAAACTTATTTTACTTATTGATTCTATACAAAAAAATGATTGACTTTAATTTAGTGAACTGTTAGGTCATTCATAAATAGTTTTCTTTGCACATCACAAGATGCTTTTAACTTTGTTATTAAAACATGATTTATTTTAAACACTAATAAAGTTTTTTTTTCTATTTTGGGTCGCTTACAGAGTTATAAAAGCACCCAAATGAGTTCTTTTATAGAAATTTGATTTCTTTGATAGAAATGGAACAATTTTTATTCCGAACGGTGGTAACACTGATAACGTCAAGCTGTCATTACGTTCGGTGTGCATTAATTTAAATCATAATTAATGTTCAGTAGATTTATTTATCTACTTATTTTTATTTCCACCCATTTTTTTAAATGAAACATGATAAATGCTCTAATTAAACTTAAACTAGCATTTAAACCAAAGTTTAATGAAAATATTGCCACCTTAGCAATTGCACTTCAAAATTCCCTAAATTTAAAAACTCGCAAAATTTTATTTTAAAATCAATCTGAAAAGCCCAAAATAGAAAAAATAATATAAAGAATTCGTTTCAGAAGGCATTTTAGCGACTCGTACTTATAAAATGCGTCTTCTGAAACTAGTTCTTTAATATACTATTAACGTAATTACATTACGGACAATGTTTGTTACACTTATGCTAAGCTAAAAGCTAAAAGTAAAAAAAAAATGAAATTCAATTTGATTGTTGAGCTTTTTTTTTGTTTACGGTTTATAAACCAAAGGTTGTATGATAGCAGAATTGTTGGACATCAATGTCAAATACCAAATTTTGAAGCGCAATACGAACTCTTTTAGTTACACACCAAAAACTGACAATTATTAAGAAAAAGATTATAGCGTGCGTTTATGTCAATAAAATCGGCTAAACAGTTATTAAAATTAACGCTTAAATTCGAGTATTCATTAAAAAATACTTAGCAGATATTGACTTCTATGTCGTTATGAATTTGTTATTTTATTTTTAAAATTATGTGAGTTTGTTTACTTAGTATGAATAATCTGCCAACATAAACACTGTTTGGCTATCTTTTTGTTAACATCAAATTACAGGCGATAACGATATCAGTGCGGGGTAAAGGTACGAGTCTATTAAAGATAAAAGACAATAATTTATAAAGTATTGATGATATAATAAACGGGTTACTTATTTTTGGCTAAAAATAAGGATATGAACTGAATAGAATTATTATTTCAAGTGAAATTAGATAAAGTTCAAATAGGTGCTTGAAATATTTTCAAATAAAATTTTATCTATTTTTTAACAAGTGGCTTATGTTATCCCTAAAAATAGAACCCGGAAAATGTAATACAACTATTACTTTAATGTCAAAAATGGAAAAACTTTACACTCGTGAAGTAAAAAGTATCCAAAAAGATCATAAATAACACATTAGCAAATTACGAACATACTAACTTTTTAAATTGTTAATACAAATTAGGTAAAACACAAGAATCGATATTATAAAAAAACCTTCTCTAAAGTTTTTAAGTTTATGCAGATACTATGTTGTTATAGAAACAAAGTGTTTATTTTACTTTAAATCTCTTGAGATTGTAAAGCTATTTCAATTCCCTTGAGATTTAAAATGGTACTTTAAACTTGGAAAAGAGGGACTTAAGTTGCTAGTTTAGTCCCTGGAGTGCATAAAATATTTAAAACAGAATGACAATTTAACAAAATCCATTTTAGGTGACAATAGTAAAAATAGTAAAAGTATAAAAAAAGTTTTGGTATCAAATGAAGCTAAAATTAGTCCGTATAGCTGTTGCTAAATTAGGAGTCAGCTGAATTTCACGTTGTTTTCAAAAATTTGTCAATAAAATTAAAAGTCATTAATAAGTAAATAAAAAGCTTTATTCCCAAGAAACAGCTTTGAATGATATTAGAACTAAATTAAATTAGAAGGCTACAATAAATAAACATAAAAAATTACTAATTTTTATTGATGAATTTTCAAAAAAACCGTGTAATTCAGCTGATTTCTGATAGCGAGCGCTATGTGCAAAAATTTTAGCTGCGTTTTGATACCAAAACCATTTTTGTCACTTGAAAGGGCGAGCAGAAATTTGAAAAAAAACCAGTTTACAATGCTAAATCCTTATGACCCGTTTTCAAAAGCACCATATTTATTAATTGAAGAATAATTTATAATAATAATATTATTTCTTAAGTAAATAAATTAGTTTTTATTTGTTTGTAACCTTAATTGTTACTATTTATTAGGGTACATACTAGTTTTATCATTTATTTTTATACAGACGTTACTAGTTACTAGTTTTTAGTACAACTTAATTACTGAATTTTGATGGGTTTTTATATATTGTGATACCATTTTTTTTATAACAAAATGTTTTGTTATAAAACTAGTATACATACAAAAAACGCTCATACTTCCTTTGTGTAGGCAAGCGTGCAAAATTATTATGTTTTACACTTAACATTTAGGCTATGGATGTCGGATTATTTGACACTGTACTGGACAGTGTTAAATTACATAAATTATTTTATTCACAATCACTATGTAATGATTAAATTCTTTACTTATTTGAGGTTAGGAAAACCGTCATTCCTAACTGTAAAGATTTTCTTATAGGTGTAAAGTTAACAGCAAGATTACACAAAAAAATTATAGATGGAGCTAGAAAGTTTTAATGCATGGTTTAAACCGGCTACAACACTAAAAATGTATAATAATAACTCTAAAAGTCTAATTATGATTCTCTTTATAATTAAGGAGCCTTCTGTAGGAGTGGAAGTGTCAGGTTCATTTAAACATTCTTGCTCTTTTATTGTGCCGCGTTTCAACCAACCGTGCTGGTCTTTATCAAGGCTCTTTATTAGAGAAATAAGTAATTAATTTGATAGTTACATTTTAAAGGCGAAAATTATTTTATTTGATTATTATAAACAAAATATAAAAGTAAAATAATATAAACTTACCTAAAGAATGTGAATGAAAAAAACGAACGATACTAATATTTGGTTTTTGTTTAGATCCAGTTTATATACAGATAAACAACATTTAATTGACTAGAAATACACTAATTTGTCTAAAACAATTAATTAAAATAACTAGAATTAATACGGTCTAAAATTAAAACGTTATAAGACAAACATCAACATAAACAACGAACCTAAAATACAAATAATTTTATTGGTAATGCGTGTTATTATAAATAATCTATTTACATAAACTCGTTTAACGTAAATAGGAACTTGTACAGTAGTTATTTAGAAAACGTTTTGTATTATTAATTGAAGAAATCTTACTTTGTAATACATTTTCATGTAATAATCATAGTTAATTATAGTGTAATTAGTTATTTCTTTTTCTTAGTTTTAGAAATTTGGTTACTGTACATAGAACTTAAATTGTTTGTGTCTGTTTTAAAATTAACATTGTTTTTGTATACATTGATGTAAATTACCTCCGCAATCAAATGTTTTTTAAAAATAGGTTCTATATCTAGGACCATTGGTGACCCGAATTTAAAATTGTGTCCTTCCTTAACGTGATGTAATGCTAGTCCCGTTTCTTCAGATTTTTTATTACAATTGTATTTGTGGTTTTTATTCTATTGGTTAATTTCTGTTTTGTTTGTCCGATATAGACAGAGCAATTATCACATTCTAATTTATAAGTCAATCCTGATTTTTCTAAATATTTAGTTCTGTCTTTTAATTTTGTGTAGATTAATTGATAAGTAGTATTATTATTATATAAGACTATTTTTTGGTTTTTATTTTTTAAAATATTGATTAATTTATTTGATAGGCCTGGAACTGTACTGTTGTGGTGAATGTTAGGTTGTTTATGGTTTAATATTAACAGGCTCAATTTATTAGGATAGTTATTGTTACTTAATATAGTTCGTAGATTTTAATGTTATCATTATGAAAAATCGGACTACTAAGTTTTACTATTTTTTTAATGATGTTTATTTTTTGGTAATGAGGATGTTTTGAATGATAATTTAAAATTCTATTGGATGACATTACGTCTAGGAAGGAAATTTGACATTCATTTTCTATTTCGTAAGTAAACGTTAAGTATTTATCATAATTATTAAAAATGTCTAACGTGGAATTAATTTTTGATTTTGGAATGCATGTGATAATGTCATCAACGCATACATAAAAAACACAGGATCAAAATCTAGTTTTTCTTTATCTTTAAATGTGGTTACCAAATAAGTTACCCAAAATGTCTAACTCGGCTTAAATAAAAATGGAACCACTAGAATAACTTTATTCAAATTAAGCTAACCCCCTATAAAGGGAGTGTTTTTCATTTCTGTTTAGTAAACGGTTAATAGTTCGATTTCGATGACATTTTGAGTTTCATTCAACTTTAATATAATTATAAATACGGTCTTTTTAATAAATTTTTGCTCGATAAAATGTGGCAACCTTGTAGCCTTTATTTGCAGTTTTTTCAATTATTATTATTTAAAAGAAAAAAAACAACAATTTTTTACAATTTTTATTAGAACTTTTATCTTATAAAATGTATTGATTGCAATGTGGGGTTCAAAAACTTGTTTATGGTTCGATGAGATAAAGTGAAACAGATATAATTAATTGAAAAATTGTGGTCCTAAATAAGTGCTGTTGTATTACGTAATATTTTCTAATACATTTCATTACCTAACCTTTAGCAAATTTATATGGAACCACTTGTAAGGTACCTCCTACTACAACCAACATTCTATGCTATGCTGTTTAATTACGTCAAAGAATAAAGAGGAGGTAGCAATATTAATATAAAAACTTAAGAACATTAATAATATCATTTTAAGTTTGATCTCTAACTTTGCAAAAAGTAACACAGTAAACACTGAATAAGTAAACAAAGATAAGTAATAAATGAACATCGGGTTTTGTATTGAATCGATGTGTGTGTACGTTTACTTTATTGTATTTTATTTGATTTTGGGCACACTATGATTTTTCGAAAGAACTTGGGAAGTTGAAAAAATTTTATGATTTGGCAACCAATCCGAACTTTTCTATTCAGAAAGTACATTTTTACGACTCTGATGAAATTCTACAGTTCTCTATATAAGTCGGGTTTGTAAACTATATTGAGAGTAATTATTTTTAAGAAGGGAAACGCGCTTTCTAATGGTATATTTGATATCATCATTTAGGTACCAGAAATATTTGTCACTTTTATAATTTTTTATTTTTATTTTGATTTTGTGGGACAGTTTGCTAAATTTTTTTTAAATTGCTGTCACTGTTAGAAGTACATGTGCTAAGCTGTGTTTAGTGTGTGCCGTTTACAAAGATTTAAGTCAGCCTATTTCTTGATAAAATGAGTGAAATTAAGGTTGAACATCGCAGAGTAATAAAGTTCCTGGCAAGAGAAGGCAAATTCATGAAAGAATGGTTGCTGTGTATGGGGAAGATTCTCATCTTATTTTCAAGTAAAACATTGGTCTACACTCTTTTGATGAGGCTGAGAGTCAATCAACGTCCTAAAGATAGGACGACCAGTTGAAGCTTGAACTGAAGACAACTGCGCAAAAAATCGAAAATTTGGTAGGTACTAAATGATCGGCCTGTAAAGATCCCTGTCATTGCCAATAAAATCTATATATCCGAAACAATGTATGACGATTTGGGTATGAAGAAAGCGGATACCCAGATTGCTTACACCTGAACAAAACTGTACAAAAAACAAGTTTCTCAAAAAAAATTGGCCGAGTTGGAGACGGACATAACATTTTTATCTCGAATTATCACCAGGGATGTGACTTAGGTACATCACTGGGACCCTTCTACTAAACAAGAAACCATGAAGTAGGTTCATAAAGGCTCTCCACCACCAAAAGCCAAGACACAATTTTCTGCAAAAAACTGATGGAAACTGTTTTCTGGGATTCTAAAGGAATCAATTAAAAATTTAAAAACCGTTTTGGAAGAAAAACGCCCTCATTCTTATCCTCAAAAAAACTTGTTTCTGCACGACAATTGTCGGTTTCATAAGTCAAACAAAATTCAACATAAAATCTACGACTGTGGGTTTATAGAGTTAAGGCATAGGTACAGCTAATAGCACCGACCTGTTGAAGAATATTTTGCGGAGTTACCAAAGCAAATTTTTTTCTGAGGGTTAGTGTTGAAGTGAGTTATGTAGCAAAATGATTTTTTTTTGTTTTCTTATGTGATTTTTTCATGACTATAGGTAGATAACATAAAAATACGCCCTCATAACTTAAGATTACCTTTTGAACGCGTCAAATTTATTTAACCACAAACAGTTGCTGAAACAATGTAGCAAAACATAAATATACAGCGACTAGGTTCTACAACGGTTTAAGTAACAAATGTAATTACTGTAAAAGTAGCAAACGAAAGTCTAGACAGAGTGTGTCTTCAATAAGTCAAGCATTTAAAACTTTTCTAGAAGTGAAGGCGGGGTCATAGTTGGTGTAATGTAGATTGTAGATAGAAAAGGTAGGTCAATTCTTAGTATACAAGTTCCAAGAGAAGTAGTGTAAAATTCAGAGAGGACATTAACAATTTGTTTGTACCACTGCTGGACACAAATGCTGCCATCATCAATCTACAAAACTCCATAACGGAAGTAACACCAACAGAGAAAGATTGATTATAATCAGTGTTACCGATAGCCGATGTTACAAACACATTGGAACACAATTTTGGGGGTATATATAATTTTCTTCTTCTTAGTGACAGCGTGAATCACGTGAGAGTAGTGTTTTCCTTTCTAGAGAATGTTGTATACTCGTCTTTACTCCTTAGAATCCTTGGCTTAACTCTATCCTGAAGAGATTGTATACTGAAGACACACAAGGATAGAGCATGTACCTAGAATATAGTTTTCTGCAAAAATTTTGTGTTCCGAGATTTTTAGTCTCGTTTTACTATGTACTATCCAAGATTCAAAAAGGCGCATTAGTTGCCAGACGTGAAATATTTTAGTATAATTTTCAGGTACCACACCCCGTTACAAATAACTAAAAAACTGAGAGAATGCTCATATTGGACCAAAGTTGATAAAAAAATATCATTAATCTGATAATATATATATATATATATATATATATATATATATATATATATACTTCTATTCAAAATAAGGAACTAAATGAACATTGAAGTTGTCAAAATTAGTCCTCTTTTTTTGAGAACCCTGTACAATGTGAAACGTAGTAGTTACTTATACATAATTTTCACATGTCTTAAACTTTTGAAAAAAAATTAGTTACTGGGGGCGTTCTAAATTTTCAAACAACCGATTAAACCAAGAGTGGTTTTTGTGTTTGAACCTAGTTTTCTTGTTTACCATCATAAAAAACGGGAAGTTCCATTTCCTACAGCACGGTGTTTTTTAGTTTCCGAGAAAATAGAAAAATTTTTGTTAGGTTGGTATTAGTTGATAACGCAAAGTAAATTATCAAGCAATCGGCGGGACAGTGCTACCAACTCAAATTTCTTGTAAACACAAAAAACTAAGCAGCTGTGAATTTATTTATTTATAAATTATTACTACAGTACTCGTTACAGAAAATAATATACCTAACTTTTTCGAGAAGAAATTTCCCTAACTCTTTATGTAAATAACTATTTCATAATATGTAATAATAGTAAAGAATAGCACTAAAATCTTCGATTTAAATTTTAATTGAGTTGGTTTAGGTACAGTATGTCGTATTTAAGATGAAAATACTCTCGTATTTTCTTATTTAAAAGAATACAGATTTGAATGTTCGCACAGTCGTACAGGGTGATGTAAACAAAAAATTGAGAATCGACCCCAATTATCAATTTGTAGTAAGCTAAGTATAAAGTTCACATTCTGCAAATATACAGACCTTGAAATTCGATTAATATTATTATTATTATTAATTAATAATAATTTCTTTGTGAATTTATATTATTTTACGTTTTGACAATAATGTTTGGCTTCCTTAAGGCTCTAATTAAAATTACATTTATATTTTTGACGTTTGTGTTTATATGTAATTGTTAACTACAACCTTGACGAAGACAAAAATTATTGTCGAAACGTTGGCAAATGGTGAAATAAAATAAATACACAAAAGAAAAAAGTCCAAATATTTCAACTTTAAAATATAAAGACATAATTATGTCTTTATTTACTGTTGTAAGCGTAGAATATAACCTGAAATTAGTTTTAGATAATAGTGTTTTTCTATTAAATGTAACCGATAACTTTTTTGTGTACACACTACATAAATCAACATAATATACTTTTATATTTACGATACAGTGGCGGACGCTACCAGAAATCTAATAAACTTAATCCATTTATCTAATCGGTCGCAACAAATATAATATTATAGAGAGTTCATATGTTATTTATAAACTTCTGCGTAATAACGATTATTCTTATTCAATTTAGTAAATAATTTATGATTGTAATACTGTTCATGTATTGTGGTATAGATTTTTAGTATAAACAAAGATTGATGTGACTATCTATCCATAGCTACATCATTTGTGTAAAAATGATCTATTCCTTTGCATTCTGGCTATTAAAATGAAATTTTGGGTTGTACGAAAAGTAGTAATAGAAGGGAGGCACCGAAAACGCAAAATATAGACATCTTTCTGGAGAAAACATCAATTATGAATCCAAAAGAAACACCCTTCACCATATAGTAAATTGTTATACGTCATTCTTTTCCCCTTCGTTATTCTAACCAATACAATTTCAAAAGAGAATTATTGCCAGTTCTTAAATCGAGATTTAAATACAAATCCAAAATGCTCTCCTCCGTAATTTTTATTCAAATTAAGTGAATATTACATTAGAGATGTTTTATTTGTCCACTTTATACAAATAATACACAAAGTTTGGTATAATCTTGCACAAAATAGTTCCAATTTAACCGTATTGTTATTGATTTCCGTTGCGTCTGTTCAAGCTATCTAATTACTGCACTAAAACACTTTGAAAAAATATACACTCCAAATAACTTATCACCGTTGATTGCTACCTTATTCGTAGAAAACTACGTATTTATTTTTCAGAATTTGGAGAAGATATATAGATGATGTTTTTGTTATCAAAGAAATAGGTAAAGATGTTGTTTAAATAGTCAAATATATCTATGAAATAAAATTAAATTTAGTTTTCGATCACTTTTTGCAAGTTTTAGAAATGAGATTTAATAATTGAAATAACAGAAGTAGGCTTCATTTGACAAAATTTAAATTATTTTTAAACTTTAACAAACTTATTATTAACATCATGTTCACTTTAAAAAGATCTTTGATGTGGGTTAACTGTTTGGATCGCCCCGTATAATTTCCAAGTAATTTTGAAATGCACTTCTAGAACACAGCCAACTTCCTACCTTAAAATACTTTAAAATTCTGTGGTTCAATAATATAGGTAGATTACTCAAAATTTTTAAATTGTTACCCCCAATTGATATTTTTTTATTGGAGGCCGCTCGTATGTAAACACGATATCAACAAAATCACTGATTCGATTTTTATAGAACTTGGTTTGTAAGTGTTGTTCAAATCTAATTAGATTTTGGTCATGATCTGTAGAGCCAAAATGGCAGTTAACTTAAAATAGCTTTTGCAATTCTTGAAATATTAACAAAAATATTTTTTAATATTAAATTAATTAATTTGAATATTCGTCAGAGTTCTTTTTGTGTGTTTTAGGCGTTTTTAATGCAAATATAAAATCAACAAACAAAACATGTTGTCCCGAGAATTACCACTTTGGTTTCTGGACCTGGTCGTCAAGACCCTCCCAGACAATAAAAAAAAATACAACAGAATTTCAAATTAATTAGTTTCTTCAAATCAATATTGTTTGTAGTCTAATCATACACAACATTTGTTTTAACTGTTTTTTAGGCGTCGCTCAGCTTAAAAAGATTTACTTACGTACTTGTTTGCGGCCGTAAAGTAGCATTTTATTGTAGTCTTCTATTAAATTAATATAAAAAGTGTTTCGTTAAAATCTGGTAAATCACAATTGCTACCAAAATAACGCTGTTTTAATTAATATTTATTATTTTATAGTATAATATTTAATTTTTACAAAATAGAGTAAGTGCCTAAAAACAGTGTGTGCACTCCTGCTGTAAAGAATTTTTTTGTTTTGATACCCAAATAACTATTTTGATCCGTTAAGTAATTACTGTATGACAATCGCCTGATATCACAAAATTTCCATCATATAATAAATAATAAATTACTAAACCTTTTAGAAAGCAGTTATTTAAACGTTTTTTCCACAACGTATCGGTTTTTTTACTTTATCTATCAAAAGTTTGACACTTTCTGTACGTTCTTACACGTTTATTAGTATCTAGCATCTTAAAATTTGTTCCCAGTTGCCTACTACACGTAGTTGAGTTGTGGGTCCTAAATACAAAAACCAAATGAAACTTAGTTAATTTATTTGTTTTCGTGAGCTGACATAAAATCATAAGATTTCAAGTAAGAACAGCATGATAATATATAGTCCTCAAAAGTTCGTGAAAGTGTTTTTTAAGCGTAAAAATATTACATTAATTTATAATAATTAATAAGTAATTGCAAAATGGAGGAATTGGGTTAGTCCTGTGACTATTTTTAACAATTAGTTCATTATTTTTTCTGCTTTTTATTTCGATTTCAGCACAACTCAATGCCTCAATCTATATTAAAAAAACAAATTATGGCAAATCACGTGATTGTTACAATAAATCAAGAAAACCACTTTAAAGGGTTGCTGAAGATTACAATATAAATTACCGTAAACAAACTAGATATTGTGCCAAAATGTCTGCCAAAGAGATAGGCATGTATTTGTTCCAGCCCATAACGTATAGTCACATTAAGAATTGGCAAATGTTTAGCAAAAGGAGAACTTAAAAAGTATATCAAACAGTACCAAAAAGAAGTCAGTAAATTTCCTTTAAAAATGAACGGAAACTAAGCCATCTGAAGCTAATCAGTTTCTAAAACATCATCTTAGTATTTCGCTCAGAATACCGAATGCAACTAGTCTAGTCCGTTCAACAAGCTTCAATAAGAAAAATATAACTCTTTTCTTACAGTAATGAACAGAACAAATGTTTACCTCAAAAAATTGAAACATGGACGAAACCGGGATAATAACCGTCCAAAATCCAAACATACCCGGGGAAAACTAAACATTGATAACTGCATGCGAAAACTCCATTCATCCTTTTTTTAATTTTCCCAAAGTTCATTTTAAAAATATTTTTCTGAAATGGAGCAATAGGTTGTCGTGGAAGTAGTTATCCCTTAGAGAGGATGAATAAGGATCATTTCTTCATTTTTATGCAACTATTTTGTTGGCCATGTCAAGAGTTCAAAGGATCGTTCTTGCCTATTGTTACTGAATAATCACGATTCCCATCTTTGGATTGATGCATTACGCTAGAGATAATGGTGTAATAATACTGACAATTCCTCCTAGCCACTGGATTGATCCGTGTGTAGTTCATTAAAAAGATATGTTTTACAATAATATTAAATTGAGATAGTTGCACTTGCATCCTCTGGCTTTCACTACAAGCATACTGTACGGATTTAGGAGTTGTAAATTTTTAATAAAAAAATTTTTGGAGACTACAAATTTTGGTCCAGTTTTCTGACAGTGCAAATCCGGATGATTTAGAAGATCCAAAAAAATTAGAAATATTTGAAGAAATAAATGGGAATTGGAGTACCAAATCTTTCATCTATTTTAGACGATATTCTTAGTCCTTTGATTGTTGTAAAAACCGGGTGTGAGAAAAGAAAACAATTAAGGAGACCTGCAGAAATAGTATATTGTAAAACCAGTGTTACAATGACGAGTATTGTAATGCGAGTAAGTTTGCTTTAACGAGCCGCGAAGCAGCGAGTTAAGCAATAGACGAGCATTTCAAATAGTCATTGTAACACATGCTTTTCATACTACTTCCTCTATTTTGCTTTAATGTGTTTTTATTTACTGATAAAAATTGTAACATGTAGCAGCGATTTTTGTATATACATATTTAGGTTGGTAACACTTGCCTACTATGTAATTTGAAATTTAAAATATTTACATTAGACTTTTCTGTGACATTAGTTAATTGTTGTTCAAAGATTATTGTTAATTAGGTAGGTACGCAACAAAAGTTCTTTATTTTTAATATGTAAGTATAAAATTGATGTCGCCTTTTTTTGAAACTTTATCCTTGTTCGCAAGAGTGAAAATAACGTGACTAATACCAGCGAAAATATTGTATTAGCATACTTTGAAATCATGAGTAAAACAAAAAAGTCATCGACAATGTGGTCAAGTTACTCCATGCTACGATCATGTCTCTCGATTAATAAAAATATTGACATTTCTAAATATTTAAAAGTAATTGCTTTTTTGAAAAGGAAATCCGAAAATTATCAACCAAAAAATCAAGTATTTTACAGTATGATGATATCATTAAATTTCTTAACGAGGTTGACGATTATACTTTCTTGGCAATGAAGGTAATGTCCTATGTTATATTTTAAGTAACAAATTTAAAATTTACTTCTATTTAGGCTATATTAATCATGGGGTACTGTGGAGCTTGTAGGCGGGATGAGCTGACTCGTATGACGATGAAGAATGTGCAGCTCAAATCTGATGTAATTCAGGTCACTATTTATGCAGAGAAAACTAACACATCTCGTCTATTTGTCATTACGTAAGATTCTTGGATTGCCCTCCTTAAAAAATATATTCAATTAAGATCGTCCCATATCACACGACAGATTTTTTTTAACTTACCGTAGAGGTCGATGTACTGTTTCACCAATAGGTATTAATAAGATTGGTAAAGTACCTAAAAACATAGCAAAATTCTTGAAGATATCTAATTATGAAACATATACTGGCCACTGTTTTCGTCGCTCTTCTGCATCGCATCTTGCAAATCAAGGAGGCGATTTACTTACGATTAAAAAACATGGGGGCTGGAAGTCATCGCAATTGCAGACGGATATATCGAATCTTCTTTAAAGAAAAAAGTGAAGTGGCGCAAGTACTGTCAAGCCAGTATCAGCCGGTTGCTTCCACTTCAACTGCAGTAAGCCGTTCAGAAATGTCGATCCCAATTCAAAAAAGAATTGGTGTTGAAAGAATTGGATGGGAAGGTAATTATCAACGAAAGTATACTCTCTGCTCAGAACGTACCTCCTATTTCTATTTCTGCAGGTGATGGTGCTGTCGTAACAATTAAAGTATACAACGATTGCACTATAAACCATGACTAGGTTATTGTAAACAATTTATGTTATTTTTTTATTGTTTATTATGTTATTTTAGGGGTCAAGTTCAAATTGGTTATTCACCTTTTATGTTTGATTTATTTTATGTGTAAAACTATTATAGATTTATGTAATTAAAAAAGTTACCTGAATACCGTAATTTGTATAGAGTTTAATAGTGTATTAATCCGAATGTATAATAGAATGCAAAGAGTATAAAACATGACACGCATTGAGGTTAGATGTTACAATTTGTTGATCTGAAACCAGAACTAGTACTTATTACCAACGTTGCACATAAAAATTACTACTTTCGGTTGCACAAAAATTACTTTGTGATACTGTTTTTTGACAAAACAGTTTCACAAAATTTTCATTGTGTATGCGAAATAGAGAAAATACATTCAGCTATTATTACCGATAAGGAACAAACATTTTTGAACAAGGAACAGAAGGCTTGCAGAAATTAAAAGGAAAAGAAATTAAACTTCAAAACCTAATCAAACGAAGAAAATCTAACGAAATGGATTAGAAGAAAGCAAAGATGATTGTTGCTGCATTTTGCGCTTGGTAGCATTTTTCAATAACAAATCTAAGAAAATTGGTGCAATATATTTCAATGAAAAAATTGGGCCAAAGAAGTTTGTAGTTTGGGAACTGACTTGTAGGTTTGTAATCGTTATGATAAATATGATAGTATAGATTATATTTAAAAATTCGTGACAAAACAATTTTTGTTTATTCTTCCTATTCGGTAGATACAACTAAACCGACCTGGAGGTCTTGGGAACCAACCCGCCGATAAAACAAACTTTTAATTATTTACATTAAGAAAAAAAGGTCTTCCTTACGTTTTTTGGTAAAACAAAATTGTTTGGTATGGGTATAGTGGACATTGTCTCTACCGATTTAGACGTTGAGTTGCCCCAAAAAAGATGTGTTTAATGATTTAGTACGTAGAGTTATTAGAAATAAAAATGTGCTCCTCCCGAACAGTGATCACTATGCATTTTTAAAAAATTTCTGGAAATAGCAATTACTGAACAAAAACGTGTGTTAGATCTCAAACATGGTTTCATTGGAAGCTTGAAACCGTCTAGCGCCTAGGAGACGTTTTTAATTTGGCAGTTTTTCAAATATTAATTTAATTTCCTGTTTTTCTTCTGTTTTCAGTCTTTCTAGCTCTCTTAATCGATTATTAACTGAACAGAGATTAGAAAACTATGTTAAACTCGATTACGTGTCACATTTTATTAATATATTTCGTGGCAGAGTTCTCACTGAACTGAAAAGTGGTCACACAAGTCCATTGTCAGGTGAAATTCATTCCAAGATTATTTTGATAACGTTCTTGGTGTACTCAAAAAAAAAAAGGTTTTATCGTATGACACATATACAACACAAACAACCTTATGAATTTAAATTGAAATAAATGCGGGTGTAGAATTCAAACTCGTTAAACGTTTTCCAGAAAGACTCCAAAGAACTTTCGTGATCCTAACAAGAAAACATAGTTTTTTCACTTGTTGGTCAATAACATTGCCCGTCTAGATATTGCTAGTAAAGAAGCATAATTCACTCGTCTGAAATAGATACAATTGGTTCTCTCTATCCTTGCAATCACGAAGAGGTAGACACTGGAATTATTGAGCATGTCATTGATGCGTTGGACCTTACTTGGGACAACCGATAGCAATGTCTTTATAATAGTCATAATTTGTATCCAGGAACTTAAAATCTGGAAGAAATTTCACCATAAAATTTCATACCTACACATCTTGGTAAGATAATTAAAATTGATCGGTAGATGAATATCGAAGCTCCTATTCACTGAGAAAGAGCGGTAAATTGAAACATCTCTCCGACGCACTATGCTCTATGTGCTTTAACTGTACTTCTTTCTTAGCAGATTTAAGGCAGTAAAAGTTGATAATCAGATCACAGAAAACTAAATTTAAAGAACTTATTATGTTCTATAGTTTTTATATAAACTATATACGTATTGTATGCAAAACGCAATATCATTTAAAGTTGGTTCCACTTCTAAATCACCAAACTGTGTGCTTTGTCAAACAATGCAAGTTAGAGTTGCTTAACATCTGTAGCTATTGTTATTGTTACATTAAAATTTCTAATGAATTTTTAAACACAAGCATTTAAAATGAAACAACAGTGTTAAATCGATCGCTTTAAAAAGACGGAAAGTTTACGACTTACTAATAATCATAAAATTCTCTAGGTCAACATTTATTGGTATTGACATAATAAAACAATATAATTTCATTACCTACACAAAATGTATATTATTCATTTAAATACAGAAGATATGTTACTGCAATCCTTTTATTTCTTAAGTATAATAAATGTATGCAATTTTCTATAGTAAAGACGTAGATACTTGAATTTGAATAGGTATTTGCAATCACAATCTGAAGTATATTATTTGCATAAAATCAATTAAAATTCTATTCCTAAAACATATTATAATAATAGTTATCAGTAATAACTTCTATTCATCTTTAAAAATCTAAGTATATGTTAACTCAATACCTAGAAAATGTATTTTGTGTGTCATATCAACGTCGGTATCACCCGAGTTTAATAGTTATTTACATTATAGTGTGGAAAGTAGGGTTTTACGGCGCGACAGCTTTGTTTGAGGAACGACCCCGAAGGGAGCTGGAGCGCCGTAAAATCATTTTACACACAAAATTTGTATAATATTTTTTGGCCGACGATCATCGGCAAAAAGTAAAAAAGAACAAAATTAGTTCTATTGATTTTAAGTAAGCCTATCTGTTTAACCATTTTGACGTACACCACCTAATATGTGTCAGTCCATTTCTTTAACTGACGTATAGATGGCGCCATCAATATCATCATCAATAAAAAAATTAAATGCGCCCTTATTCTGTATATTATCGTGTCAAATATGGTGTAAAGTAAATGCTTTAAAATCAATTTATCGGATTTTATACTTAGTTTTTAAAACGTTCCCAAATAGCTGATAAAACAAAACTTTACCGCATAGTGTGTAAAAATCAAGACAAGTATGAACAACTGAAAAATGTGCTTTACAGTTCAGGAGGCCAAAAAATGGTTTCTTGTCAGTTTTACGATGTTTTGTTGGGAGAAGAAACAATGATTACTGTACAATCAGTAATGTTGGTTGTTGAGCATATTATGTTTTGTTAGCTCTGTATAACGTCAAATAGAAGAAGTTATCATCAGTACTCATAGTAAAATGGCAAAAGCGTACCTATATAATAGTATCGGGTCCAAAATAGATTCCTGAGGTACACTCGTTAACAGACAGATTCAAAATTTGTTCTGTTTTCCAAAAAATTAAATTCAGATTGTATGTACTGAGTTGTATTATGTTTTATTATAGTGTCGCAAATTTTGTTCACCCTGTATCTTCGAAACAACGATATTGTTGAATATTCATCATAGGACAAAATATTCTTAGAATAGACCAAGGAATAACCCTTTGAATTTTTTCCGCACATTTTTGTAATTCGTGTGGTACGATAAAGCCCAATGGTGAGACATTTATTCTTTTAACAATATGTTCAAGAACATTAACTATGTCAAAAGTATTATAAAAGACTAGTTGCTAAATTAAATTTTTCGTCACTTGTGAGTTTCTTTCGACATTTGCTGTGAAAATTGGAACCATCGGTCACATCCGATTGGAATTTGAATTCGAATTCCTTTTTAAAATTTTTTTCAAAAATATTGTATGTAACATGTAACAAAAATGATTTTTTGTAACTCTGTGGTTATCAGACTGTAATGTCGTAAAATGTTGATACCTAGTTAAATTACGGACTGTTTTGTTAACGTTATGGAATAATAAAATAAAAAGTGTTCTATTTAAAATAAGGCTCATATTACATATTGAATTATCTAATTATTAACCTGTAAATTCTGAACACCCTATGAAAAGATGTTTAATATTTGATCATGGAATACGTTAATCTAAAAATCAAACTATTTAAACGTAAGAGTAAATTTGTTATGATTTGTTGAATTAGAAGATATTGAATTTTTTAATACTCCATATTTTCAGAAAAGAAGACATAACTCAGAACACTCTGTGTTTAGGTATAGGGAACCTTTATAAAAGTATTCCTTATTTTTTACGGGCAATCAAACACAATAAAATACAGGGTGTTCTATAAAAAATATAACTGTGATGTACCACACTTTTTGGGGACATACTGTATATTTCAAAATAATTTTAAAATGTAAAATTTAACAACCTGCAAGCTACTAAAATGAAAAAACTTGTAAAACTTTTACTGTTTTGCTATAAATATCCGTCCCGTTGGTAGTGATTCTCCCTGTATAGAGTGCACTTCTAAAATATTATTCAACTCGTTTGGGTTGAATAATAAAATTATTACATCACACAATTGGAATAAATAAACTAAAATCGAGGTAACTAGAGAGCGGGAAGGTAATCTTTTTTAAGTATAGCCTTAAAGTGGGAATAGATTAGTTATAGCAAAAAATACATTATCTCTCCCGGAATGTATAAAGACCAGATGATTCTATATTTGCATATGAACTTTCCAAAGTTGCCAATACGTGGCGATACGTGTTACATTATTATAATATTTTAGTTTCCTCTAATTTTCACACCTAACACTCATTTTAAAATTAAAGATTAATTCAAACAAACTGAATAGTATATTCTAGTAATTTTTATACAAATAAAATATTAAAAACTTTAAAAAAATTTATTTTTAAATTATTGCTTTGTTCCGTCGTGTGGTAAGATTATTTCGCGATATTCAATCAATGACGAAACCGGAAACCCAACGCATAACGCCATCTATCGGTGACTAAAGGAAACACTAACACGTATAGAGAATCTACTGCTTGTATCTATGGGACGTTCTACATTCCGGGGAGGTCATGTATTTATTTATTTATTTATTATAACAAAATCTCAAAAGATAAATTATTCCTTATTTACATGGCATTATAGAAATTTGGCAAAAATCAGCACATTATTGACAAATCAATATAAAAATATTTTACAACTAAATAATTACAATTAAATAATATACATATAAAACTTACTAAAATGCAATTTAATTTTAATTTTCTTTCTATATTAAGGAAAAAAAAATATTCGTGCTATTTTCTAAACTCCGAACCGTTAACTTTAACATTCATATTTGATTGTTTATTATAAATATAGTAAAAATATAACGCAAATACTGTAAAATACGAACAAATTCTACTCAGATAAGGTAGACGGTAGTTAAAAGAAAAAATAATAGAAAAACGTAAACATTAAATAAGGTTAACTGTACTATTGTGCACATTTATTTTTCTACGTGTATAATAAATAAAAGTTATAGGAACTTGAGAAAGAAATTTTTATAAAGTTACAATCTAACACGAACGAAAGTTCATGTGCACACAACTTAGTAAATTTATTATAATACTCGTGCATAATATACAATAATGATATTTTTATCGATACATTTAAATAAAGTTACGAATAGTCAGAATGTAAAAAATAATTATTAGAATTGAACGACACGAATACCTTATAAACGGATGCGGTTGGGACACCTGGGTTAAGGGGCTGAAACTGAAAGAAAAGCATAAAAGAGTCCCTAGAGAATATTCAGTCAACGTTTTTATACAAGTATCTTCGCTGTACGTGTTCAAAATACATGGGAAACGACAAATATTTCATAAAACACCAGACTGTTTCTCGTAGGTGTGCATGCAGTTTTTGCAAGCTTTAACCAATTAACTTTACAAATTAATTTTTGAAAAATTCATGCTGAATTTTAGTTTTGTAGAATATGAAATACAAAAAATATGTAACGTGACAATAATCGTTCTTGATTGGGTAGATCGTGACCATCCAAAGATTTGTTCTATAGTGAGACTATTAACATTTTGAATATTTTTACATGTAGTATTAAATATAAGTAGATTATTGGTAAAATAAGGTTTTCGTATAAATAATTATTTCGATCGTATAAAAACAGTTCATAAAAAATTATAAGTTGAGTTAGGATCGCATTAGTTACATCGTAAAATAATTTATTGTTTTATAAAAATTTTTGAGTAACATGTTTCTTAGTTACATATTTTAAGAATATTCTTGTTCGTTAACGTATGCTAAATATGGAATATTAGAATAACCCATATATGGTAGGTATTAATTAAATTTAAATTATAAATGATATTTTATTTCTTACAAAAGAACATAAAATATCTATAACGTTACTTAATAAGTACCTGTACAATTTTTTTGGGGTTCCACAAGGTTCTGTTTTAGGTTCTCTGCTTTATCATCTGTATGTGTGTAACTGTCAGAAATTCAAGTTAGGTTCTGAAGTCTTAATTCTAAATTATGATATCTGCACAAATTAAGTATTAAACATGACAACAGACTATAATTTAAACTAGTAATGACTTTGCATGTTTTAATTCTACATCAATACAAAATTTTTTTAAAGCAACAACAGGTTTATTATCTTTCAGTTTCAATCACAATATAAAAATAGTGTAAAGCATCGTAGATTCAAATACTTACTTTCATTGTATTGTACTTTGTTTTTTTTGCTAAAAATTAAACGGAAGGACGCACACTTCAGATAATAGAGTATCTCCTTCTTCTAGTACCCTGTCCGTTACCGAACGTTGGCTATCATAATAACTATGGTAATTTTACTAACAGCGGCCCGAAATAATAATGTTGTTGTAGATCTGCTGTACTAGTCTGGCAGGTTTTGGAGTCAAGATGTCCGTCTTCTGTTTGAGCCTCTTGTTCCTATTATTTTTCCCTTCACTGCCAGGTGTAAAATATTGTATCGTGTGGGGTTGCGCATCACAAGCCCAAAGTACTGGAGTTTTCTTGCTACATAGTATTATCTTTTAATTTTCAAAAATGCACTTTGCGATTTCTCTATTTGGATTTTTATTTCTTTGACCATGTCTCAGTTATCATTGACTTGGCATCCCAAATATGTTATTTTAGCTGTTTTCTCGAGGAAATGCCATACGCTGTTAGTCTTGGAGCATTCTCGGCTGACGATCATAAATGGTGTCGTCTGAGTATCTTAGATTGTTAATTTTTATTCCGTTGACAATAATTCCAACATCTCCTATGTCTTTTAATACATGGCTCATTGGGCTGATAGTTGCATTTTTTTGGAATTGCCACGAATGTAGATCTCAGCCAATCGGTTAGAATAATTCCTGTGTCATAGATTTTGTTACACATGTGGAGCAGACATTTTCTTCCTTTTTTCTCTTGGATTTTAAGCATTTTAGTTGGTATGTTATCTGGACATGGCGTTCTCCTTGATTACGCTATTTTTATTGCGTGATCCACTTCGTTTATTGTTATTGTAGGACCTGTTTTGATATTTTCTATTCTTTGCATTAAATAATTCTTTCAATCTTTTCATTTTCTCTTGTTCATCTATAATAAGTCTACTGTTATTGTCTACTAAATTATTAGCATTTCTATTTTTTATTCCAATCACTTTTTTGATAGGTATATGATAACAAATTTCTATTTGCATTTGCAAGAGTTCTATGAATTGGAACTGTGCTTACTGATTTTGATTGTCTAGGGGTATGAATATTTTGCTTTGTGATTAGTGTATCTGATTTTAAACTAAATTTTGAGGTCACCATTAAAACAATAAAGAAAAAATTCAGTCAAAAATTATGAGGAGCATGCACAATGCATTTTCCTCGAAACTCTTTAAACAATGCCGTAAGTGCCTGACCATCGTGTATAATCAGAATGGTTTGTTAAATTTACTAAATTGTGTTAAACTTAGTTGATTAATTTTAAGTTTTTTTTATTTTGCTCGGGGCCTTGTTAAATTGAAATACGTGCAATAACAAAATAATAACAACAAAAAACAAAATTTGTAGTTTAACTTCATTTCAATTGTGAAAACTACCTTCATAGTAATTACTACATGCTCTTTGGTAAAAATACACTAAAGATTCCTTAGCTTAACAAATATGTTTAATATACAGTATGTACTAAACTTACTACGACAAGATGAAAGAGAGAGTTACGATTTTTGTAGTATTGTTTTATTATCGGTTTATTACAATTTTTTAAATAGTTTTTATTTTTTTTTATTTCAATCTTATACCTTTAGTTAATAGATAACCTTTAACTTTTGATTTACATTAATTTTGGTAATATCGTGAAGTATAGTATGTTTAAAGATTTATTGATATTGATCATAAACTTAATTCGCGTCAAAATTATTAAAAAAACAAATAACTAAAATACTGAATAAAATTTTAAAATTAAATTAATTTTATTTGGTCTAGTAGACTAACTACTAATTTTATTCTTCTTATACTTCTTCTAATTGTATGTGGTGAGAGGAATCGTTTCATTATGATTAGACCGAAAAGTGGCATAAGAAACTACTACACCTTTTATTTATAATAATATTGTTAAAAATGATACACATAAAAAAACAAGCGTTTACTCCCAAAATTTCGTTTTAGAAAATGGTTCAAACAAAAGCTATAGACAATAGAATTTCCAACAACTTTTTCCTTAAACTTTTTTTTGTAAAATTTATACTGGTGGAGTATTGTCACAATTATTAGTGTCACGTGATTGTTATATCTCAGTAATTACTTATCGCATCAAAAATAATTTAAACAAAAGTTGTGTATAATTAAATTATAAACAAATTATATTTGAAAAAAAAATGTGTAAAATGAATATTTTCTTAAATATTTAAAAAATTGGAATATCTGTGTAGGTTACCGGCCCTTTAGGCTACATAGAATATACGAAAATTTAATCAGATCTTCGGAATTATTAATAAGGTTCTTGTACAAACTTTTATAAAAATCGGACAGCTGATTTTCTTGATATCTTGTATACGTACGGATAGACTACCGGCCAGCCGGTCGTCGGACTAAAATTTTTTTGTTTCATTATAACGTACTAACTTTAATTCGTCGAAAAAGTAAAAAGAAGAGGTGTTAAAATTTTTGGTTTGGAAACCGTCGCTTATCTTGTTTCATAAGATGTGGAGTAACATACATATTGCCAAAATTAAGTTTGACATATGGATCTAAAGAAGGATTAATATACGTTATATTAAATGAAACAACAATTAAGAGGTCACAGAATTTTGACTTGCATTTGATATATTGTAGAAAAAAGGGCAAGTAAAACATATAGAAAATGTAATGTACAATATCTTTTGTTTTATAACGTTTTGATATAATTAATATCATCATTGTTAAAAAATCTAGGTACTAGGTCTGGTATGTTAGCGCAACTTTCCGACTGGCAAAAGACAGAAACAAATATAAAAAAGAAGTAATCGCAAACCTCAGTTAGTGAGAGCACTAGAAGAAGAAAGTATTGTTATGTAAATGTCACGTGATTGATGAATTTCGGTAATTGCTTATTAGAAGAAAACAGAATTTGTTCAATTACAAATTACAAAAAAAGTACAAGTTACGTTAGTTAAAAAATATTGTATATGTCAATAAACATTAATTAAATGTTCGCAAAATATTCTCCAAACTTATTTGTTTATTTATTTATTTATATATTTACGGTATACACCTTTTCCAAATACAAAATAAAAGATAATATAACAAACACACAAATTCTTCAACGAATTGATAAAGAACATTATTTTGAAATAAGTAGCTTACACACTAAAACAAATAGATAAATTAATACCTAATAAATTCTTTTTAAAACTAAATAAACAATTGCAAAAAAGATCAAAATTAGGGTCGAACGCCAATTTGTTAGAATATTTCATAAATCGTGTTATGCAATTATGAGCACCATAGTTTGTTGAATAAAAGTCAGATCTAAATAGCAGTCTAGAAGTAACACGACTAGGCTTAAAGAAACAGAAATTAAAATTTATTTTTGATAGTAAGAATCCTACTATCAGTTAGCCCATTTATCAATTTGTATCCAAAGCACAAATCTAAAATATTCTCCGATTATGAAGCGAGTACAATTTGACTAATGATATCATTTGAGAATGACTATACTCTATACGAGGAATACTGAGTTTAAAAGAAATCATTAATAAAAATTTATTTTGGAACTTCTCGAGTAAGCAACTATTACTGTTGTATTTAGGACACCATATCTGAGAAGCATATTGAAGTTGACTTCTAACCAACGATGTATACCAAGTTTTAAGAGTAACAATACTAAAAGGTTTAGAAAATCGATAAATAAAACCTAGTGTCTTAAATGCTTTAGCTGTGATATCATTAATATGAGGAAGAAACGTTAATCCATTGAAATCATCACCAAAAATTAGAAAAGAAGAATGTTTGATAACTTTACTTAAATCATTAATAAAGAGCAAAAATAAAATTGGACCACAATGGGATCCTTGGGGAACACCAGACGTCACATGTATAGCTTTGGATAAATAATTACCAATTTTTACATGTTGTATACGTTCACACAAAAAACTACTTAACCATTTATAAACAAGGTCACTAAATCCTAGACTTTCTAGTTTCTTTAATAGAACATAATGATTAACCCGATCAAAGGCTTTTGTGAAATCGGTATAAACAGCATCAACTTGATAACCCTTTTCCATAGCTTCCAGCAAGTATATTTGAAATATCATCAAATTTGTGATAGTAGATCTACCTTTAAGAAAACCATGCTGTTCCTCACATATCACTCGTTTGCATTTCCACATTAAAACTTTTGAAACTAACTGGTCTAGAATCTTAGGTATAGTTGACTGAACCGTAATTCCTCTATAATTAGATATGTCTTCTCTTGTACCACTCTTATGTAACGGGTTTATATAAGAGTATTTCCAGCAAGTAGGAAAAACTCCAGTGCTTAAGGATTTACTAAATAAAATTGATAAAGGAACAGTGAGTGAATATACGCATCTTTTCAAAAATAGAGGGGCAGCTCGTCCGGCCCAGACCGAATTGAGTCAGATAAACAATTCAAGCTATTAAAAATATCAGACATAGAAATACTAATTGAGTTTACACAGATGGATCCATCATAAGGAAAGGTTGCATCCGATTTATTACAATTACCATAAACACTACTAAAATGATCAGCGAATAAATCAACACTCGTTTCGCCTGAATTACTATACTTATTATTGTAAAACATGCGTTTAGGAAAGCCATAAATGTTTTTACTCTCATTTACAAATGACCAAAACCTTTTAGAGTTTACTTTGATATTATTTTCACATTTTCTAATATACCACTAATTTTAAATGCGCAATGTGCTTGCTTTTTGCTTTAACAAGATAAATAAGTGTTCTATTAAACCATTTGGGATAAGTTGACAGTGTTTTTATTCGTTTAGAATAAATTCATGTAAAACAACATTTAATATATTGTAAAATTCTTCCACCATGATATTAACGTCAAGTTTTGACAAAACTTCAAACCAATTTACTGCTGATAAATAGTAGTTAATAGTGGAGTAGTTTGCAGACTTGAAATCATAGAAAACATATTCTGTATAAAGTGTAGAAACGGAAGCGGAAAAAGTATAGGCTATATGATGAAAACTTTTTTAAACAATAAATCATCAGCAGATTCTATATTTAGCAATTCCAAATTTGAGAATACTAAGTCAAGCAGGACACCCTGTTTATTGGGTATGCTATTTCTTTGTTTTAATAAGTTAAAACTAAAGCAGTCAGCTAAGGACTGAGCACGTTGACAGTTATTATAACTTAATAACAAATTACTATTTTTGTTACAAGGTTCCCATTTTGCACTAGGCAGATTATAATCACCACAAAATATAAAATCAAGATTAGGATTGAGTAAACATATTTCATCAATAGCTAATGAGTGATCACTGTAAAAAGATAATTGTGAATGAGGTGGAATATAAGCTGCTCCAATAACTAATTTATTTTCAATTTTTACAAATATATGTTCAATATTTGAATAAAATGATTCTAACAAGGTACAACTTAAGAATTTATTTGTAGCAATCAAGACACCATCACCTATAAGTTTAGAGCTTGATCGAGCATATCTATCAAGTCTAAAAATATTAAAATTTGGTATGTTCAGTTCAGCATCACTAATATAGCCACGTTTCAACTAGAATCAAAACATGATAATCACAACAATTAACAGATTTATGTAATTCTTTAAGCTTGCTTCTCATACCGCCTACATTTTGAAAATAAATTTTAAGTTATTAGTTTTAGTTTTTGAATTCCGAGAAGTATCAGACTTTGTAATCACTGGGTTACCATTGACGTACTTTATTAATAAGTTAGTCTCACCTTTAGATTTGCGTCTCTGGAGTTCATCATTGAGAGATTTTAAATAATCACGTTGACTTTGCGTACGATCCGAACTAAATTTAATATTGTCTGTGTCTATGGCACGTACAGCTTTTAAAACACTGATAACCGAATCTTTGTCGGTAAAGCAAACTTTTATAGGTCTAGGTTTGCTAGATTAGATACCTTTATAAGTCTAATAAGTTTAACAGGTTCAAACTTGATCGAGTGATGTATTATATTTTCAATAGCCAATGTATCACTTCTTATTTTATTTTCTAATGTACCCTCAGGTTCAAGCACATTGAAAACCAGTAAATTTTTTGATCTCCGCATCCTATCTTGGAATTCATCCAAGGTTTCATTAGTGGACAATGTAGACAACGACGCTATGGACAAAGTATTTTCAATTTTATGCAAGCGGTCTTTAATATCAATTTCATTATTGATGTCTTTTGACGCGCTTTGAAACTCAGTTTTGAATAAAAAGGCAATTCTTCTTTTAAAACTAGTTTTATGGATTCCATAATTGAAGTATTAAGAACTTTGGTTTTTTTACTGATATTCTCATCAACTGACAGACAATTTGTGCAAGTCCAAGCTTCACCGCCACGTTTTTTAGCTTCTTCTAAATAATATTTGTTTGAGAAAGTACTTAATACAATAAAGATATTAATTTTTGATACAGATAATACCGCCGCTCCATAATGCTACCTACTCTATTTTATTTGATTTAAAGGAGCACCTTAGAATACATTATATAAAGTTCAAATGTGTGGAAGAGATTGTAACCAAATCGTAAATAAAGAAGATTTTCAAAATGTTTCTGATGAGGGGAAATATACGAGGGTGGATTGATATGTATATAATTTGCTATGATATTTAAATACAAAATTTCATTTATTCAACGTAATCTCTTTTAAGACTTACACATTTAACAGAACGATCATAAAGTAATTCTCAATCCATAAAAAAAATCTTTTTCCTGGTCTTCAAACCACTCCTCAACGGCTTCCTTATTCGCCAAAAAGTTTTTAATGATTTTTCAGTTCTAGACACTAATAATAGTCTGAATGGTGCTAAATTCTGCGAATAAGTTTGATCGTCAATCAATTCAAAACCAATCTCATCCAATTTTTGCAGAGCAATTAACAACAAGTGAGTAGGAGCGTTGTCTTGCAAGTTTTCCTCGTCGTTTTTCCACAATTTTCTAACGTACTTTAGTTAGTAACTAAGTATAATATGCTCCCATAATATTTTTATCCTGTTCCAAGTAATCTATTAGAATTATCCCATCTTTGTCCCAAAAAACTGAGACAAATATCTTGCCAGCAAATTTTTGAACACGAAACTTCCACTCTTTGGATTGTTCTTTGGTCTCTGGATCATAATGATGGACCCATGTTTAGTCCATCATAATAATTATGTCTAAAAAGTTTGAAGAATCTTCTTCAAAATGAGTGCACATTTCCTTCGACATTGATACTCAAACACGCTTCTGATAAGCATTCAAGCATTTTCTAATGCATTTCGCCGCAAGCTTTCTCATACCCAAATCATGATGAACAATATAAAATACACGTTTATAGGAAATGTTTAATGCTTCTACTATATGCCTAAGCCCAATTCGTCGATCTTGTAAAATCATGTCATGGACAGAATCAATATTTTTCCCAGTAGACATCGAAATTGGTCCACCAGATCGGTGTTCATCTTTAACATCCTATCTTCCTCTCTTAAATTGAACAACCTAGTTTTTAATAGTGGCATATGAATGACATTGATCGCCCAAAGTTTCTGTCATATCAGCAAACATTTCTTTCCCCGGCAAGCCTTTTATAAACAAATAAGATGTCGTTTTGAAAAATTCGAACTTTATCGCTGTTCAAGCTATGGGTGTCAAACTTTTACAACTTATTTATAAAACATCTTAGTTGTAAGCATAGCAACAATGTTAAGTTTTCTCTACTAGAAAGCGTTCAGGCTAAGCCAATATCAATCGACCGTCGTAGCTTTTCATTTCTTATTAGCGATTTTACTAATTACAGGTTGCTTTTATTTTTAGAATTGATGACATAACAAAATTTGAGATCAAGTTTGTTAATAGAAAATGGTGATCTATGCACGAATATCAAATTATTTTAGTTCATGGTTACTCACTTCCGTATACGTTCTTTTTTTAACGACTCAACGCGTCTAATTTATCAAAAAAATATGGATGTGGATGTGGAAATATCGATAAAAGAGAAGCATCTTCTTCTTGGAAATAAAATACATCGGTCAGACGATTAAAGTCTTATTAAGTTTAGTAGGCACAACTAAATCAGCTTTCAGTTGACAATCGTGAATGTATTATGATTACTTAAATTTTACTTAAAAATTACTTTCAGTTATAATTTTGTAAACGTCATTCATTCATAAAAGTAAAAACTCTTTTATACAAATGTTCAACCTCAACCCAATTATTGACTTTGTAAATTTCATCTAATGAATCGATTATACAGGCAATGTCAGTTAAGATTTTAACTATAGATAACGCGACCCCGATATATACTTGACCCTAACGTAAATTGCCACTCGCATGATGGTAAGCCACCCACGTGAGTTGCACAAGTTACAAGCTTGACTGGTACATTATTAATACAATTAAATGTAAATTAAAAATTACAATAAGTATTCTATAACTATTAATTATGAAATTCACACCGACGCACATTATTACTCATTCCGCTAGGTAGAATAAAATGACAGAGGCGATACATCAAATATAAAACAATTTGCATGCACCGTATCTTTGTACGGCGTACACGAACTGTTCCATTTTTTTATTTTTAATAGTATTGTACATGTAAAATGTAATACCTAAGTTAAAGTGTAATCGTAGTAATTAAAAATTAAAATAGTATTTACTAATTATGGTGTTTCATTAATTAGAGTATCTAATCTTAATCCTAATTTCATGATCAACACATTCAATTTTCAATTGACGTATTTAATATTTGTTGAATTAAAACAAATTATCTTACTTAACAGTAACATTTAAATCTCTTACCACTAACATTCGATTTGCAAGATTGCTGCCCGTAATTGTGGAGTGCCATTGCCAAGACTATAAGGAAGAAATTCGCATTAAAAATGTTGTTGATTTAATCGTTGTTTGCATATGTCGATGATGCACACAGATAAAACTTTCACGTTAAAATGAAAGTTTAAAACTTCTACATTTTTTTAGCAAAATAATTGATTAATTACTTGTGTGTGCAAATACAAGCTGATTATTAAATTATAGCCATTGTTAAATAAGTTTATATCCTTAATAATAACGAAGTTACCAATAGTTACCAATGCTGGACAATTAATACGAGTACGTATATTTTTATTAGTCTAGCAGCCGGAAGAATGTTAAGCAAGCGATACTTGTTGATAACCTTAAGATAGAGACAATAATTGTGTCCCTATCATCACAGTGAAACTGCTACCTTTGAGTTCTACAGTTCCGTTCTAGCAAATTAAGTAAAAAAATGGGAAGGTATACATCAAAAAAATCAGCAATCATTTTAATTGTTAACAATAATCAATTTTGTTATAAAAGTTTTCTTTAGTACACTTAAGGTGCTACCTAGAACTCAAAAAAGTTGTATAAATTTTCTAAAAAAATTTACGTCTAATATCAAAAACAAAAATGGCAAGAATTCTTTAAATATAGGTTTTGTGATTGCCCAGATTTAAGAGTAATTCTTGAGACGCTACCCAGTAGAAGAAAATACACTACCGCCACATTTTTTTAATTAATCAGGACATATTTTAAAATTCAATTGAAATTGATACATTTTTGAAAAATAGAAATATAAAACCTCTCGATTAATATAATTAAACATTTTCTACAATATTGTACCGATTTCTACAGTGTGTCCATTTAGTGTGTAATTGTTCGATTATGTGCTTTCAGACTACTTGTCTGAAAAAGTTTGAGCAGGCTTTTCAAATAGACTAAAAGTTGCACATTTTCAAAATATTTTCATATATACAGGATGACTTAGAATAACGTAGTCAACCAATGGCTGTGCTGTTATATTTTTTATGTTCTTATTTACCTCTATAATGTTTACACACTTAATTAATATTATTACATGTAAATACTAAGGCGGCTAAGGTTGGTATGTTTAGGTTTTAGTGGTTTTCCTAAACCCTGAAGGCAGATCCTTTGCCTAGACCAACCAATCCACTATTGCACACGGTTTCCGTCACCACACTATACAGGTTTATACTGATCTTCTGGGGCACCATACATCACACTTACATCACAATACAATATTTTATATTACCATACGAATAAATAAATAAAATAAAACCAAAGAAACACCTTGTATATTTTTGCTCTGTTGAATAACTCGTAAAATTTTGCGTACATTTGACGCGTAATTCATGTCGCTGGTTTAGTATTTTAGTTTCTCGTGATTTTATTCCATATTGTAGACTCGACAAGGCGCAATTCGGTTTTACCTACGGAAAACTTAAATTTTTGTATAATATTACTTATTTTAAGTATCTTCAAGGTAGAGATTAAAAAAGAAAACCCTCTGCCTTTTTAGTGTAAAATTGCCTGACGTTTCACCCTTAACAAATGGGGGCTTTTTTGAAGGCTAAAACGATCTTTTAGGCAATGTTGGCAATGAAAAAATTGACATAAGAAACTTGTTATTCTAATTCTCATAGTCTATTTTACAAAAAAAAAGGATTTTATCGAATACTCAAAAACTGCTTACTTCAGGTATAGGACATGTTAGATATTTTTCCATTGAGTTTCAAATTCACTAGTGACATAAAAAATGGTGAATACCATTTGAAAAAATTGAGTTTACTGGTATTTGTGATGCCAAACTTTAAACCAATTTTTTGGACGCCCTGCACAATATTTTCGGGCATCGAAATTGGTTTTTATTAGAGCCGTACTCAAACTTTAACACCTCACAAAGCAATTTTTATCTCTACAATAACTTCTACGCTACACTAATTCCTTTGTTACCGTACATCTATTAAAAATTTTGAAATAATGCCAATAATTTAAAAACCGCTGAAGCTAGAGATATGAATTTCAGTTAAATGTACAGATAATTTCCTAAGTTATTCCACGGTGCAAAATACAAAGTGTTCCATTAAAAATTTATTTTGATTGACTACGTTTTTTGAATCACCCTGATATATGAAAATATTTTTTAAATGTGCAATATTTAGTCTATTTGGGAAGCCTGGGTCCACATTTTTTGGACAAGTAGTCTGGAGCCCATAATCAGATAATTACACACTAAATGGACACACTGTATGTATATAGTTCTGGCTGGCACTTTAAGAGTTTTAACCATAATATTCTTATTAACCAAACCAGTATTTAATTTTTCATATATCGAATTTAAAATGTTTAAGTTCCAATTAATAAATATTGTTTATAATAATGTATAGCAAGTGATCAATCTCTTGAACATAAATAACGGAATTCATCTCAAATAGTAAATATATCTACTATTTTTCTACAAAATAACAATCAAATAGTAAAAGAAGAAAACAATCAAATTATAAAAAAAAACTAATACGTCAAGATGCTTAACTGTTTGAGATTAACATAAATGAAAATGACATACGCTAAATTGTTAATACAGATTTCCATCAATTTTGATGCAAGTCACTACTAGAGATAAGTGGCACTTTCACAATATGAAAACCACTATTATTTAAAAATTTTAATTTCTTATTAATGAAAAAATTGTTTACGATAATGTATCGAGTTTTTGATAGCACCTCCAGAGTTCTGAACGTAGCTCTAATACAGAAAAAACCGATATTAAAATAGTTCTTTCCAATGTTGATCCTGAAATTAATCGTACTTTTAATAAATCCTAGATAATCCCTCAATAATTCTTTATTGACAAATTTGATTATTTTTACGCTGATATTGTGATGCTGCTAATAATCTTCAAAACTCTAAAAGTATTCAAAAGCACTCAGAATCTTCTATTATTCACATACCGAATAAATGGATAAGTGGAATTGATTGTGAGCTAGAAATTAGATAAATATTGTAGAATAATATTAAAAGCTGGCTGTAAACCAATATTGTATTTTCAATAATGAAACTATATTGGTTTAATATTTTCTTGTTACCAACATTACAATAGAAATAATCTCTAAATTTCAAGAGTAATATTTGTCTAATAATTGGACGCTATTGTAAGGTGCGGTTATGTAAACTGTACATTTTTGGGACAATCGGCCATTGAATAATTGTTACTCCAAATATATGAAAGAGCAATTTTGAATGAAATAGAAAAGTGACATATACTCTCACCAGTACTATTTGCAATCAAATACATATTTTGTAAACCGACCCGTGCTATTGTATAACAGTTTGGTCTCAGGAAATTTCTTTTGTTGTGTTTATTATATTGGAGTTTTTCTCTAGAATAATCTAGGGCGGTTGATGTAGTTTTGCCTTGATAATCACAATTCGATCCAATTTAAACTCCAGTTTTGGGATGTTTATTTGATTGTTTACCGAATAACTTTAAGGAAAAACAAACGTTTCGCGCAGAATTCTACACCTCATCGATGAATTTTGCTAGAAAAAGAAGAAAAATGATATTTTAGGAATAAATACTTCAAACAAAAGTAAATATTAAATTTCCAACAAATTTCCTTTTATCACATTTTTGGTAAAATATTAGTTTCACGTGGTTAGGTTGGTATCTTAGTAATTACTTATTTATCAAAAGTTGTCTATAATTAAATTACAAACAACTTTCATTTAAAACACAAATGTGTAAAAACAATATTTCGTAAATATTGCAAAATAGGATAATCCTTTTAGTCCGGACGGTTTATCTCTAAAATCTAATTAAATCTAGATAACCTCTCAAGAATTCTTAACATTTTGGAACAAATCTTCGAAATACTTCAAGAAGTTGTTTTGTGGTTCAATGGTGTATTAATCTTAGTATATTACATAATGACATTTTTGAGAATATATTCTGGAATTCAACAAAATCTTTGTTAAATTATCAAAATTTCCATTCTTCCTTGTTCAGAAAGTCCATGAAAGTCAACAGGAATAATATTCCATTCACTATTTATACACTACTTTTCAATACAATTTTAGTAAAGTAACAATAACTTAAAGAAATTCTCTCTTCATCAAATACAACCTTATTTGTTTTATTTGTCGGTAACAGATTCTACCTTTATTTATGAGACCAAGGTTTTATCGTTTATTTGGTACCTATTCTTCTATTCACAGATAAAAGTTCGCCAATATTCATGTTTTTAACACCTGTGAACGAATAAATTGTTGAATTCCAGATTATTTTTCTCAAACATATCAATATGTAACATACCGAGACTAATGACTAATCACAAAATTTTTGATATTTTAAAAGTTACACTCATTATTTCTAATTTTTTGAGCCATTCACTACATTCTCCACGGTAAATAAATGATTCGTTAATTAAGAATTAACACAAGAGGGATATTTAAATATTGCATTTTATGTAAATGTAAATGTAAAATGTAAAAATGTAAAACGGTTTATACAAAAAAGAATTAAGAAACGTTGAGCATTTTCAAAAGTGAATCGTTAGATACAACGAATTCCGAAAAAAATTATGTAAAAAGTAGTATCAAACTATTTTTTATGTACTTTCAAATTGAAGCAAAAATCAATTTTTGTGTTTTTGTTTGCAGTGGGTCTTAAGGTGACTAAATATGAACCAAATGTAAGCATATAAATACACATATTATGTCTCTATTTTTATAGAAATACGTGCATGTTTGTTTTAAGTCATGTACTTCATGTTGAGGCTAGAATTAAAAAATGGTAGATGTCGTAACGTTTTGTGGTATGCCTCACGTAGTTCAGCGTCACGCTATATGCGCCTAAAAAAAGTTATTATTGGATTAATATGTTTCATAATACATAAACAATATAGGGTCTAGTTTATATTAACAGCATTGATAATCAGAGACAAATTAATAGTTACTCTCATAAAGTCAAGGAAGAAGATCTTCTACACTCACAATGTCTACCACATTCAGCCTTGCAGTCGGACGCAAACAGGAGGAGAAGAAATAAAGAGACTCTTTAGATTTTTTTAAAAGATGGTTCGTTATATTACTTAGCAATAGCAAGAAATTAAAGTTATCGTACCTACAAGTATGTCCGCATAGGAGTTCTTTCGTACATATAGAGATGTCCGAAATCATTAATATTTTCCAGTTCGGTTCCCCCAGAATATAGTGCTTTGACAATTTTTTCTTGACTCGCAGAGAAATTTAAATAAGTGCGGACGTCTTCTTCGCAAAGATTCACATTGTTTTGGAGTAGTTTTTAGGTTTTCTTCTTCCTTTTTCCATATATAGTCGATGTTTCATCCCCCGCCGATACAGCGTGGGCTTAAGGAAGCAGTCCTTCATACTATCACCCATGTCCTCTTGAATGAAACCGACATTGAACAGCTTTCTAGAACTTTTAAAAGTGCCTAAGTGCAGCATCCACAGACCGACGTCTCGCAATCAGCATTGATAAGAGAGTGGTATGTTTGTCGACCACTGTTACAAATCTCCTTTCTCTGTCTCTTTGATGCTGTGTACAATAAGAGCATCGGCGGCATCATGCCTTTGTTCTTTTCCATTAGTTGTTGGCTAATTATTTAGCCGTCAAAAATAGAGTTTGCAGATGAATAACGAGTGGTAACATGTCTACCGTAAATGTCACATATTTATCCACACTTTGCCAGTCGAGGTCAACAACGGCGTACAATAAATAAAACCCCATCAACTGAACACAGTTTATCGCTGACTTCTGATTGCTTGAAGAGCAACATAAACGCTGACTTGTCCGTCTTGCGCAATGAACACCCGTCAAAGTAAGAAGGTGGAGTCACAAATGCATCAAACACTTTAATTAAAACACCATGCCACGCGTCTGTTTGTGTATGAGAGACGGACAGAGCGTCAGTCTCCACGCTTCCAATAAAAGATGAGCGCGGGACGCAACAATGTACCGGTAAACTAGTAAACTTATAACAAATATAAAGGTATTTCTGTAAATCTGAATAGCTGATCTGGATGGTACTTGAGTTTTATAATTTTCTTCATATTTTGTGGCGTTTAAACACGTACCATAAAATTTGGACCAAAATTGGCACGGGTCGATAACCTCGACGCTTTTGGGATTGGACCAATCAGCGTTGAGGTGAACGACCCGAAACGCTTTCTTCTATATAATTTCGGTACTCGGGCTTTGATTCTTCTTGATTCTTCTTGATTTTTCGAAGGCGTTCGACACCATTAATCATGAACTACTACTTTCTATTTTGCACTTTGTGGTGTTTGATGCTTCTTATAAACTTTTCTTAAGTAATAGAAGTCAGTGCATTAATTTGTGACAAATTATCCAAACCTTTAACTGTGCCATGTGGTGTTTCGCAAGGATCAGTGCTTGGACCTTTATTATACAAGATATATACATGCAATATTTTTCAGTGTCTAAAATCATGTAAATTTCACCTGTATGCCGATGATTCGCAACTATACTATTCATTCAAAACGTGCCACATGCAAACAGCCCATCAGTGCAATAACAACGATTTTTCTTTTACGGACTACTTATGACCACTGTCTTAGTTTAAATCTTAATAAATTCTCTACACTCTTGTTCTGCAAGAAGGCTGAAAAAACATTCCTCGAGACCAACATTACTATTTCTCTCGTTTAAGCATGAAGCAAAAAGTTTAGGCGTGATATTAGATGTGGATCTAAGGTTTTGGAGTCACGTTTCTGCCACGATGATGAAAGAATAGTCGTCGTTTACAGCTATTTATTCTCTTCTTTCTGATTCATTAGTCTTCAGCCACTTCAACTTTTGTGACACTGTGTATGGACCCCATTTGAATTGTAGAGAGTAAACCGATTTCAAAAAAGTACAAAGCTGCTGTTTAAGATTTATTAATGGTATAGGTCGCTATCAACATATCTCCCAGCTCTGCGATCAGTTTGCTGGTTGTCCATGAGTCAAAGGAGGTTTTTGCATTTTAGTTCGTTTGCTCATGGAATAATAGTTCATAGGATTCCGTCTTATTTGTTCGGAAGAATCTCTTTCCGTACCGATATTCATAATTTGAATTTTCGTCATCGTAGATTAGTATCTACTCCACGACACACTAAGGCGATATTCAGAAGTTCTTTTCGTATAACATGGCATTAATCTATAATAAAATACACTCGGAATGGAAGTTGCTGATGCCCCACAAATTTAATAAGCGCCTCAAACATACCCTTTTAACTAAACAGCAGATAGCATGTTTTTTAATAGGTACTCAATTTTTCAGATATTATTTATTTTATTTTTCTTCTATATATAGTGCTATTGTTGGTTTATAATTAACTATATATGTATTATTTTGTGTTATTGATTTTAACTTTTTTGTATTTAAAATTATTGAAGAAACGTAAATATATTTTTTTGTTCTGAAGTATTGAGACCTGAAAGAAAATCAGTGCTCTTGCCCCGGAAGGTGAACTGACCAGGTGCTCTTTGGCAGATAGTAATTTAGTAATACTGTATTCTGTTATTGTTATCTGTCAATAAATTATATTATTATTATATATACGGAGGTATTTCCCCTAACAACTCAGACTTCTTTTAAGTCTACAATCTGGCTTGGTTGACAAGTTGATTACCTGACTTTTAGTTGCCTACCTTGAACTTTCTTTTGTTTGTTTCAAGTTTTTCGCCCTGATAAAGCCCCCGATAAGTGACAAAACGTTGGCAACTACGGTTATCTTTCGATACGGTCCAATCCCGAACGACATTTTTGTTTTAACAATGACTCCGGCCCTAGAAGCCTCAATTGTTACATTAGAAATTAATGTTCATCTTAAGCAAATCACTTGCTCAATTTTTTACTTTGGAATCTTTGTATACATTAAACCATGTTCAAAACAAAACAAATTTATTAGAATTTTAGGAGTGTGAAAGACATGTGAGTTCACCTTTAAAGTGTTCTATAAAAAAAATAGTTATGCAATTTTCATACTATAAATCATTATAATTTAATAATTTTATCTATTCTCTTTAGTATTCAGCATTCTTAAACAGTACCTACCTCAACTTCCTAAGTTTTCTCATTAACTTAATCATTTTCTTTCATACTCTTGTTATTTTTAACCAAAGTTCTTTTTTGTAAATCGCATTAGTTCCGTTGTGTAGTTCTGTGTAACCCATCACTTGTTTTAGTTTTTAATATAAACAAATATATCTCAAAGCTCTTTGTATGATTTAGTGTTTGTTATAGTATAGATATTCAGTGTTTTGTTATAGTATTTACAGTTTTTTAAACAAATGTCATTTAGTTTTTTAGAAGAAATATTTTCTACACACATTTTATTCATATGAAACTCGTTTCAATTTAATTTAATTGTACTAAGCATAAATTTTGTATTTATGTAAACACGATATCTCAAAAACTACTTGAACAATTTTTTTTTGTCACCAAAGGTTTTAATGGATTTAATTAAATTTATTAAACTAAAATAAGTATAATGTTACACAAGTTTTGGTCGAATAATTTTTGCTAAATTAATCACGCGACAGTGGGTTTCAATATTTTCCATAACATTAATTTGATTTGTTTATTATTGCAATGCTATACTTTAAAGAGTATTTATACGTTAATGCACATAAAACTATAAAATTAAATTTTAGTTGCAAGCTTCGCCGTCGGACTTATAAATTTAAGTTTTACATACCGAGTAGTATGAATAACATCTAGAAGTACAAAATATGTACGCTTTTTCTTATAATATTTAAAATTTTACGCGACACGTTGTTAAACCATGGTTCTCGGCTATAAAAATAAACTTGTTAATTTGAACATAATATATAATCAATTGGTTTTATTTGAAAACTGTTTCTCACGAATGTCAAATTACAAAAAAGATTTTTTTTCCATTCTTACTTAATTTGTATGTTATCTGCTATCAATCTTCATAACAAAAACCAAAATAGGTATGTGTGAATATTTGTTTTTTTTCCATATTTTAATGGTCAACCTAAATTATTAGATATAAAAAAGGGATCTTTTTATACATTGTGTATTTTTTAAAGTTACTTTGAAACTAGATGTAGTAAATAAAACCAAAAGAATTTAGAAAATGTATAACTAAAAAGGTTAACAAGTAACAATTTGGAGAACATTCATTTTTGTTAAATGTAAAAACGAATGGAAATGACAAGCAGGTAAAATTCTTGATTGCTTGTACAAAAAAGGCTAGACTTTTACGATATTGATGTCTTATTATCCGGAGAACAAATTATTTATTTAATTAAATATTGTTTGTAGTTTTAAAATGCATGTTACATGTATTAAAATTTTCTATTACATAAACGACACACTTTCGTAATTATTATTTACCTCCTACACGTTTTTAACGCAAAGTAGCGATTACATCTACAAGCAGAGTGTGTAGAAAGTTGAAAGTAATAAATGAATACGTGAAGTTAAATTGAAATTAAATTTTTGAAAGTTATTAATTAAGTCTTAGTGCAGTTCCTTATAGTTAAATAGCTTACAAAAGTATTTTTGCAGTGTATTTAAATGCCATCTATTTTGTTACATGTGATCGTGAGCTAGAGTAGGTGGTAAAAATCAATAGTAATTACTTTAAAAATTCTTTATATTCAGTGTCTAATACTTATTTTGAGGTTTACATAAAATAAATCAATTAACGCACCACATGGCAATCCGTTAGAATAATCTAAGAAAGAATGAACGGTCATTCCTATAGCATCAGACTGTCATAATAAAAAAATTATTACATACGGGCAGATAGAATATTGATACACATCAGATGAGATTTTTAAATAGAAGCGTCAAATTTCTTTTTCAAACATTAAATTGGTACTAAATTGATTTTATCATTATGTAATTTATTAATAATAACAATTTAAAATTTCAAATAGTCTTATCAAGTTGAGGTTATTATTGTGTTTATTTAACGATTAACGTCTTATTCTGTACGTCACAAAGTTTATAAGATGCAAATTGATTTTATCTAGTTGTGTTATTTAATTTTATGAGATAGTTATAAAATAGAAGATTATAAAATTTTATGTTCCCATACTAGACGATGCGAATAAATCGAATCGCAACAGATAAACGTGGTTGTTTTTTTATCTTCACATCCAAAAATAGTGAAGGGATTTTCTTAAATTAGTTAATTAAAGTTAACCAGTACAGGTAAAATGAATTCGTTTTACAAAATTGAATTGAAAAATGGCTCAGGAAATCAAAGATGTAAATCCCCATATTTATTTCTTGTAAGTTGACGCTATTCTTCAGACAACTCGAAGAAGAAATTAAAACTACATTTGACCGAATAATTAAGGTTAAAGTGAGTAATTTTCTGCAAATTTATTTTTTGAATTAATTTTAGTGCCTTTTTTAAGGATATTTCAAGGTTAAAGATGTAGATAGAATACTCTGCTTTAGAGACGTTTCAGCCTTTAAGTTTTATCAAGACTTATAGTTCAGTAAGAGGATTGATCGTCTAAATATAATAATAATATAATAATAACCTTTATTTAGTTAATAATAACTATTAGCATCTTACATTTGACGTCTACTAAGTTAAAATTTTTTACTAACTAAATTTGTTCTTAACATATATTTTAGTTTCGGATTTGAAAGCAGACATATTACTACTATATTTTATTTCGTTGGGCAATTCATTATATAACTTTAATCCTTTATAGTAAAGTAAGTTTTGGCTACTAGTTCTATTGTATTTTGGTAATCTAAAGTTGTCTCTTTGTCTGGTTTCATAACCGTGAAATTCTCGATTGTGAAATAAATATGTGTTTAAGTATCCCGGTAATTTGTTATGTAAACATTTATAAATCAAAACTAGTACATTAAATATTGTATTTTGCCAAATACTAAATATGCAAGTTTTTTCTAGCATGTACTTTACACTTGTTAATTTAGAACATCTTAATATAATGCGGAGAGCTTTGTTTTGTTGTTTTTGTAATTTATTTATTTCACCATCATTGCTTAAAAAATTATAGTACTACAATAATTAAAATACGGTTCTATAATTGAACGATATACTAATAATCTAAGATCATATCCTAAATTATTCGAAATTCTTCATAAAAATTTATTTTCCGCTTACTTTCTTTATTATATACTCTACATTTTTACTAAATTTTAGTTTATTGTCTATAACACCTAAATATTTAAATTCGTCTACAATTTCGATTTTGTTGTTTTCAATTATAATTTTAACGTCCTCTAGATTTGTAATTTTTTTGCTTCTTATACCATGCATTTGGTTTTAGATACGCTTAATTTCAATTTGTTTACTTTAAACCAATTTGTTAATAATATCAAATCGTTATTAATTACTTTAACAGTTTCATGTATATTTTTTCCTGAAGCTGAGATAGGATAAGATCCGCAAATAAATAAATAGAAGATGATGTTGGAACTGTAGTAATGTCATTAATATAAAGATTAAATAATGTAGGACCTAGTACGGTACCTTGTGGAACTCCCAAATTATTTAGTATATTTTCGGACATTACGTTGTCTATACGGGTTCTCTAAAAACGATCATTTAGATAACTTTCAAACCATTTGTATTCGTTATCTAAGATTCCATATAGTTTTAATTTCTAGAGCAATCGTTTTCGACAAATAGCTTCAAAAGCACGTTTTAAATCTACCAAAACCGCTATTATGACTTGATCTTCTTCTAATTCGTTTTTCCAATTTGGAAGAATAAAATTTAATGCTGTTTCGCATGAATGTTTACTTCTAAAGCCCGATTGTGAATCACTAATTATATTTTGCTGTTCTAAATTCTCGCTTAGTTGACGTTTTACTACTATTTCTAAAATTTGTTCTAATTTAGGTAATAAGTTAATTGGACAAAATTCCTCGCATTTTTTTGTATTATGTACTTTTGGAATGGAAATAACCGTATTTGTTTTCTAAATATTCGAACTACCCCTGTTTCTAAAGATTTATTTATTATGTCTACTAAAACAACTCCTATCACCGGAAAAGCATCAAGCAATATCTTAATTGAAATATTGTCAATACTGTTTGATTTTTTAATTACTTTAATTATTTCTTCTAGTTGACATAAAATTAATTAAAAAAAAGTATCATCAGAATTGATGACAGTCATAATTAATTAAAATGTATACCTAAAATATAATTTTGTTTAATAAACACACAATTTTTTACTTTTACTTCTACTGCAGTAAGCCTTGATAAAGCTCCCTCTTGAGAGACGAAACGTAGGCCACTTCACTTTTAAGCATTGTTTTTTTTCTACACTTCCAACCTTGAAGAGTTCTTAATAAAAACACACAAAATTCATTCCATGCATTTTGTATCGTCCGTCAATATATAAACCAGTGTCAAGAAAACCACTCGTCCGATTTTTATGAAGCTTTGGACATGGGTCTAATTTACAATACATCAGATTTGGCTCGTGATACAGTAAATGAAGAAACATGTAGACGAACGTTAATTTAGAAATTTCTTGATAAAGCTAATGGAGAACATCCACAAAATTTCACATTATAAAGATTTTATGTACTTTTCCGATATATTTTGTCTTTATATAGCAATAAGCTATTACCAAAACCGATATAACTGTTAATTTTGAATTAATTTATATATATTACCACTAGTTGAATAATGTCAGTTGAAATTCTTATACATTTTAGATTTTCATAACGAGAACAAAAAAAAGTCGTTTTTTTCAAAAGCAAGTTTCTGATTTGTTATTCGTCTTGGCAAAACAGGGTCGATTTAATTTTCTTAAGCGCAAATCTCAAGAGCTTCGATGGAATTATAATCAACTCAGTTTCGTGTATGGCAAAAAAATGATGTTTTGGTGAAAATATTGACAAACGAAATAACACATTTGTTTATAATTAAACAACAATTTTTTTTGCACTCTTAATATTTCTAGTAAGACACCTGATGAAGAGATGATAAAGAACGTTTGCTATACAATAAACATGCAAAAAATTCTTGTAACACCATCTCTTAATGTTGGAAAATTATATTATGCTCAAAGGTTAAAAACTGTTAACTTTACTGTTAATTTTTGACTTTTGACGCAATTAATTATATGTGGTACGAGGGTGTAGGTTCCAAAGGAACTTTAGAAATTCCAAGTTATTTGTGGTTACTTTTGGAAAATCTTGATTCTTTCGTGATAGAAATTACTTTTTATTTTGATACTGCAATCGGGAAAACAGAAATTACATTATTAGCAGTAAACTAGAGGCAACAACATAGATATTTTTAACCCTGAGGGTTGGTATACCACTGTACGGCCGGTAAAAACAAAAAAAATATTATAAGTTAAAATGATCAATTTTTAAATTTTAAACATTTTTTCTATCTGGTCATTAACAATCAAAAACAAAAATGATTTTGGAAAAACTGTCAACTGGTTTAAAATAAAATGGCGGCAGTATAAAAGCAGATCATACACGGGTTTTTTTTACAAAAAAAAACTTTTGATACAGAATTTAAATGCATTCTCAATAAAAAAAAATCAAAATACAAACTATGTTTTTGCTATAAAATAAATTTTAAATGTAATTTACTCAAAACTTAGCATGAATTGATTTCAGAACTTTTCACTACAAGGGCACATTATGTCCGCCATAAATTTAACTTTCGAATAAAGAATTGTACAAAACTTACAAATGTAGGATAATCACTTGTATATTAAGTAAACTAAAAAAGTTATAAAAAAAGAAAATTATTGTAAATTACATTGTCTACAACTTTTTATTCAATGTGTCCAAGTTTGCACCATATCAGAAACTTTTTTATTATTAATATAACAAAAAAAAGTTATTCTTTATAAAAAGTTCTGCATGATGTTAAAACTAAAATGCAAATATCAGATATTAAAATTTTTAGTTGTATCTTAAAAATATTAATATTACTCAAGAGTAAAGTGCCTTAATTTTTTTATATATTACATAAAATCGTTATCAAGAAAATTTATTCAAAATTGTAAATTATGTTGAAATATACAGTCATGTATACAAAATGTTTAAAACGATTGTTTTCTACATTTTCCTATTATCAACCCTACAACAGTAAAATACATTTTTAATCATGATATTTACATATCTGACATTAAACGTCAAATACGTATTTGAAAATTACAATAAAGTCTAAGTAAAGATGCCGTACTTTTTATAAAGAATTTTTTTTTGAAATATTAACAAAAAAAAAGTTTCCTATATGGTACGAACTTCAGTGGACACATTGTATATGTTTCTATTTTCATTTTTCAAACTTAATGAATGTTTATGAAAAATAATTTTCTATATCTCAAACACTATTTAAAATTTAAAAGTGCATATTTGCCTCTTAAATTGATAGAAAATTAATTTATGCTAATATCCCTGGTTGTATTTGTGTGTTGTTTGTTGTTATTATTGTTAATTTTGTTCATTTAACGAGACAATCATTTATAGAAACCCTGGACAATATTAAATATACAAAAATAGCAAAGAAAAATCTATTCAAATACACAGTTTAATTAAATTAGTTAAAACAGTTTTTAAAAAATTTGTGAAAAAATTGATTTTTATCTTGAGTTCCGACAAATTTTACTTAAACTGTTCTAAAACAGTTTTGATTTTAGGTTTAAACTTTGGCACAGCTAAGACTTGCAGTTTTCTCTGAGAGTTAGTAACGCACACGTATGAACACATACAGGCAGACAAATTGTTTGTTAAAACTACATTTTTCGTTGCTAAATCAATTTAGAATTTTGGGCACAAATTAAAATTAATTAAACTGACAAACTTCTGAAGTGTATATAATGGGTTCAGTGCAGTCTATTGATCCCAGAAAATTCTTGTAAACATAATAGATTATAGATTAATAGATCAATATAGAAAACAAAAAATTTAGAAACAATAAGAAAATAAAAATAAAATGAAAAAAATCGCGAAATAAAACCCACCCAACTTTACTCACAAACTGCATAAAGTAAAAAAAAATAAACAAAATAAAAGAAAAGTTTCAAGAATAAATATAAATAATTACAGAAAAAACAAAGCAAAGCAAAAAAGTTAATTTAAAACTGTAAGGGTTAATGTGAATTACAGAGATGTATAGTATTTTCTTCAAACTAGAAATAATAGTTTCTAGAAATAGTAAGTAACTTGTTAATTAATTTGTAATGGTTGTAATTTCTACAGGTAATCTACAAACATGTAAGGATAGTTTCAACACTTTATAGGTTAGGCAAATTATTTATAGAAAATAACAGATGGAGGCATATTCTTACAATTAAATTTTGAATATACCACGTTAGTAAAGTAAAGATGAAGAATCACTTTACTGAGTCTGGTACATCTTTAAAATGATCAAAGTTAAATAAAAGTAATATCTGTTCCATTCATCATTATTCATCTAAATTATTAATGATTTTATTTTTTAGTTTACGTTGATTTCACTTTCGAACCCTTTTTTCTAAAAATTCTTATTTATAATTTTTTGTAATTCACCTTAACGTTTATTTTTAATTGATATTCAATATTTAAATTTGTATTCATTTTCCTAATCACATTCTATATTTTTTCTGCACTTTCAGTATGTAATTCTCTACCAATCTGACATTTAATAAATTTTCCAGTTTTATTTTTTCCTATGCTTCCAATGCAATTATTCCAATTTCTCATTTTTTTCAGTTTTTCTGTAATCATTTTCTGTATATACTTCATCTCTCTCTTTTCAACAACGTTCTTTCAACAAATGTTCTGGTTACCCAAATAATATACTGTTAGTTAAGATTTAAAACAAAAAAAGATGGAGAGTTATGTTACGATTTTGTAGTTCTTTCCACTTTTCTTGATCAGTTAGAGTTAAAGTCGAGATTCAAATATATTTAGATAACCCAACAAATTTCTGCGTGGGTGTAAACCCAAAAACTGTAATAGTTTGGTAAATTAGATTTTGGGTTTTTGGGTAAGAACTGGATACTTTAGAAAATTTAAATTTGATTATTATTTTCACAAATTCTTCTAACACAAAATTTTTTCAAACAATTATTTTTATTACACGCAAAACAAATAAATTAAAAACTAGTTTGAGTGGTTAATGGTGGTTGCCAAAAATTGAAAAAAACATTCATAAAAGGCTAAAAAAAAGGCTTTTTTGACACCACTAATTCCAAATGAATTACTAGTCTTATCTAGAGATAACAGTATTCACCACCACTGACTTATAGATAAGTGATGGACAACGAGAGCAGTAACAAGAAGAAACATCTATTCGTATTATAATTTTTGATAAAGTAATGATTATAATTTATATAAATGGTAGGTTTTGTAAGTAAATCTACAGCTTTTGAAGATACTAATTTTGTAGAAATCGTAGGTACATACAAAATCCTTCAGCACTACGCAAAAAAAATTGCGGTCGGCTATGACGTAAAACCTACTTGTCGGTTTTTGGATGCATTAAAAGAAAACCAAAAATAAATTTAAAAAATATGTTTTAATCCAAATGAAACTATTTTGAAAAGAACCTTGTATTACGATTTTGAATAAAAATCTAAAAATTGGAAGACTTATACTAAACAAAATTACAAATGTTTATAATAATACGCATTCAATATCAAAACAGTATGGTTTGACTACAGTTGCATTTTTTATGGAACACAATCTATAATTTCCCATTTTTGGCATAGCGTATTATTTTGAGGATGATTGGCATCTTTTTTAAATTTTGTTTTGAAAATAATAATTTTTATTTAATCTAATAACCAAAAAAATTGCAAATTTGAATAGTTATCGGTCATTTTTTCTAACGTAACAGTGATGGAATTCGTTCTGTTTAAAAATTAAAATAAAAAGTATATAATTTATTTCATTAAAAATATGATAAAACCTTGATAATGTTAGTATATTATATATTATAATGCTAAAAGTCTGAGCGCATTTGTCGTGCAAACATGGATCAGTTCTTTTTAACATCCCAAGTGCTTGAAAACTCGTATACACATGCTATAGGTTTATTTTACAATACTAATTAAATGAATTGTCCAAAAAAATTACGTAGAATAAGTTTGAAGAAGTTAAGGATTTTTTTGCTTTTTAAGACCTTGTGTTGATCTTAAAAATTCTACTGTTCGGGAGAAGAACTTTGTTTATCCTTTTTCATTTTTAAAATTTTTCCAATTTTAAGTTTCTTATTACCAAGGAAACTTTACAGAAAGAAATTTTGATTAGCAGTTTATTAAAGCACGCATGACCTTTGTTAAGCTCTTCAGACCCATTAATTATTTATAACAAAAAAACAAAGTAGTAGGTAAGTTACATTTCCTACAACTTTTATTTGAAATTTTGTCTTAAATATGTCGAATTAGATACAGAGTTATACGTCGGATTGAGTGTACCTATATAATTGAAGAAAAATTCATAATTACGTAGCTGGATTAGTTCTATAAGATAAAATAACAACGGCATGTGTTATACATTCAAAAAAGCATTTTTGTTACGAATTGATATAACGATAACTGCGGAATGAGTAAACAATGTTCAAAAAACGAATGAAAATAAGTCTGCATGTAAAAAAATGAAAACATGAACAATATTTTAATGTTGTCGTAGACAATATTGAGACCCACGACACAGTAACCAGAATCTGTAATAGGTTCTTAATGGTGGAATAAAAATAGTTTGTCCTGTAGTTTCTTGGGTCTGATGGAAGGTTTGGAGAAGGAAGATGTTTGTTTATCTACAACTTCTATCCGATATTACGTTTGTAGTATTATTGTACACTGTTTTGTAGTTTGTAGTGTTAAATATTTGCCATCGTCATGTTGTTGAGTGTTTTTGGTCAACTAATAATATCATTATACACATTTTATAATCAATGGTTGTCGACCTACCTAATTAACCAAACTAATTGCGAAAATTAGAAATAAGAAAATTGTTTGAAAAGATTAAAAGGTTTATTATTTTTCAATATTTACACTGAACAATGATCAAAAATTAGAACAATACGCAAAAGTAGATTGTACAATCTAAACAACAAAACATGTTAGTATTATACAGCGTGTTTTTAAATTTACCTATGTGAAAAAAATTAAGTATAGCTTCCTCATCATAAATTATGCGTTATTCCTACAAATTTTTTTTAAAATTCTCACCCTGTTGAGTTACACCTTGGAAGAAAAAACAAGAGGCCATTTTCGCGCAAAAGTAAATGAAAATTTGAAAATTAGGTTTTATTTTAAGTCGAAGTAGTGGCGTGCCATTTTTGCTCAAAAATGTTTAGAGCAAATCGTGCACACACGTCCCTGGAAAATTAAACATATTCAGACTTAAATAAAAATGTATACAGTGTGTCCAAGATAAGGATGAACAGCGTGTGGATCTCGAAAGCCGTGAGAGATACAGAGTCGGTTAAGTTTGGAAAAAGTTGCCCACTCGAGGGGTCAACATTTTGCTGTTAAGAAACTTGTTGAGTTCGGCTTACTTCCGGGGATATACGAAAAAACCCAAAATTGTGCCATTTCGTTTTTATTATATTCTGCAGTTATTCGAACAGCATTCTTTTAAATTGGACACCAAATGCCTAAATATGGACTTTTCTGGTTGCCTTCATTCTGGGTACTTCATCAAATACAAGTGTTCGGCTTCTACAGAATTTCTCCGGCATGTAATGTAGCAGGATAGCATATCAAATTTCTCTTCATTTGAAAATATTACTTGCTCCATTGTAAAATATGACCTACACTGAAAAACGTTGCTAAACTGATACTATTTTGTCATTCAAATAGATTCTGTCGGAATTAACATTGAAAGAAATGAAGTCGATTGTTAATTCGACATCATTTTTTCGTTGGCATGGTTTCATTCACCGCACACTAGACCAAAAAGATTATAAATTTAATAAACGTTATTTTTTTTCAATAAAATCAAGGATAACCATATTGTGTAGTACATCTTTAAATTTGCAATGAAAAATTCTTTCTTATACAGAGTGTACTTTTTTTGAGTGCTATAAGAAAAAATAAAGTTGATGATGGTTTATTTGAAACGGAACGTTGTAGAGAAAATTTGTGAACGCCATCTTGTAGAGCAGAAAGAGTGGCAATGACAAAGCTTTTTGATAACTTTTCGAATAACTTAGAATATACTAAAAACAAAATGGCACAATTTCGGTTTTTTTCGAATATCTCCGAATGTAAGCCGAACTCAGCGAGTTTCTCAACAGGAAAATGTCGACCCCTCGAGTGGGCAACTTTTTCCAAATTTAATCGACTATGTATCTCTCACGGTTTCCGAGATTCCCATGCTGTTCATCCTTATCTTGGACACACGGTATACGTACATGCTGTACACATTTGATAAATGGAAACGCCGCAAACGAAAATCTACTGTACGCTTATACAAATGTATTTCAAAAAACTAGTGAGTAACAAGTCTGACGTTAACTTGATCTAAAAGACAAGTTAACTAAACAACAACGAAACTCTTGGTGGTGTTCTTGTTCTAATTTACTTTTTTGCATACAAGCTCATTTTAGATGACCATACAATATTCAACAGTACTCATTTTGATTATATTGCATTGTTATACAATTTCATTTGCAAGAAACCTCATTGGTGTCAAGGGAATGTATTTTTTAAATGTATTTAAAATGAAAAAAAAAAAGAAATTATTTCTATTTCAATTTCAATTCAATTTCAATGCCTAAATATGGACTTTTCTGGTTGCCTTGGTTCTGGGTACTTCATCAAATACAAGTGTTCGGCTTCTACAGAATTTCTCCGGCATGTAATGTAGCAGGATAGCATATCAAATTTCTCTTCATTTGAAAATATTACTTGCTCCATTGTAAAATATGACCTACACTGAAAAACGTTGCTAAACTGATACTATTTTGTCATTCAAATAGATTCTGTCGGAATTAACATTGAAAGAAATGAAGTCGATTGTTAATTCGACATCATTTTTTCGTTGGCATGGTTTCATTCACCGCACACTAGACCAAAAAGATTATAAATTTAATAAACGTTATTTTTTTTCAATAAAATCAAGGATAACCATATTGTGTAGTACATCTTTGAATTTGCAATGAAAAATTCTTTCTTATACAGAGTGTACTTTTTTTGAGTGCTATAAGAAAAAATAAAGTTGATGATGGTTTCTTTGAAACGGAAGGTTGTAGTGAAAATTTGTGAACGCCATCTTGTAGAGCAGAAAGAGTGGCAATGACAAAGTTTTTTGGTAACTTTTCGAATAACTTAGAATATACTAAAAACAAAATGGCACAATTTCGGTTTTTTTCGAATATCTCCGAAAGTAAGCCGAACTCAGCGAGTTTCTCAACAGGAAAATGTCGACCCCTCGAGTGGGCAACTTTTTCCAAATTTAATCGACTATTTATCTCTCACGGTTTCCGAGATCCCCATGCTGTTCATCCTTATCTTGGACACACGGTATACGTACATGCTGTACACATTTGATAGATGGAAACACCGCAAACGAAAATCTACTGTACGCTTATACAAATGTATTTCAAAAAACTAGTGAGTAACAAGTCTGACGTTAACTTGATCTAAAAAACAAGTTAACTAAACAACAACGAAACTCTTGGTGGTGTTCTTGTTCTAATTCACTTTTTTGCATACAAGCTCATTTTAGATGACCATACAATATTCAACAGTACTCATTTTGATTATATTGCATTGTTATACGATTTCATTTGCAAGAAACCTCATTGGTGTCAAGGGAATGTATTTTTTGCTAAAATTGAATTAAGTATGTAGATAGTGAGCATAAAAAAAACTGAGTAGGTAACATTTTTTTGCACTACCTTTTTAGTTAATAGGCTTTTGTTTAAGAAACTCGATACATTTAAGACTAAGAAATATAATGTAACATTAAATATTATGTTAAAAAGTCATGACTTTCCAAAAAATGCAATGCATAGAAATATACTACATAGAAAAATTAGAAATGTAGGTATTAAGAATTACATGCGCGCCTTTTTCTGTTAATCACTTTATGAGCGCGCACAATATGATTTACTTTAGTGAAAATATTCAGTGCAATTTTCCAGAACCACTTTCAATACATTTTACTTCAATTCCCTAGAGTTAATTATTTTTTTAATTCTTAGTTACTTTTTTTGCTGTGTAAAATTAATAAAAAATTATAGTTTGTTTTTGAACCAATATTTGATGAGTAACAATTTTTATTTTAAAAATTCAAACGCATGCATTCAAAGTTAATACCATTTTAATAAAACTAAAATTACTTAACGAAAACAAAAGATTGACACACACACGCGTATGAACAAAGTAAGCATTGTATAAGTTTTAATAGAATTAATATTATATTATTAGAAACATAATACAGTTTAAATCATTATGGCTTTAAACTGTTTCAATCGCTATCCAAAAAAAAAAAAGAATGATGATTGAAACCATTTCAAAAGTTTCATTTGTACTCTTGAATTCGGCGCGTCTTTACCTCGCGTTCAAAGTTCTTGACCGTTTTAAATTAAATCAATTAAAATCTCTTACCTTGCGGTTTAGGAACATTCCTTTTAACTTGCATCCACTTGTACGTTGGTATTGCGGGCGTATGATGAGGAACTGTTGATAAATGTGACATTGTATGAAGAGATCGATGGCTGTGATCCGATTCCGGACTCGAAATTCCTTCTTCTTTATATTGCATGTGTTGATATTCTGCGCAACTTGTGTTTTGAAGGACTAAATGCGAATAACTGTCATTATCGAGATGATGTGAAGGATGATATTTTGTATCATAGAAGGAATGTGTTTGACGACCATCGATCATGTTATCGTGATGCCTTACCATCACTTCAGATTGTGTTCTTTGGTATACATCCGTTGAGTAAATACTTTGATGATTAGTGTTTAGGTAACCAGAATTTGAACATGCACTAGAATTTGAATAATCCAAGTTGGTATAACTAAGTCCAGATTCTGTGTTAATAATTGGGTTATCTTGTGGTATCGGTTGATGGTGCGACGAATAATAATTTAAATCTTGTCCAGGCGGCGGCGATTCGGACGTGTTCGTAGTTCCGCATAAGTACGGAGTTTCTTCATAATTACTATAAGTCATGGAATAATGGGTCGTTAATTGCGGTTCTGCGTTATGCGTTTGTTGATAATTTTCACTTTGATACCCGAAAAAATTTGATTCCGACGGATTGTACGTTCCACTGTGTTGGTTATGATGACCGTGTCCGTACATTCCAATATCCATCATCATCATGGCCACAAAAACTATTAATTTAACAAAATAAGTTAAAAAACATTATTTTCACTTTTCCACATGTTAGTAGTTTTGTTGAATCGCTAATGTCTTGACGCGCGCTTAAATAACGTAATTACACTCTCACGAACTGACTGCCGTTTTGTGATCTGTACCTTCATAGAAAGCTACACGTGAAACGTGGCGTAAGGCGGTACTTTCCACCACGTGTCTTGCGCATAGAAGTTGTTCTGCCAATGGTAAGGCAGAATTTTGGAGATTTAGAGATGCTGCATAACGGATTGGTCTGCATCCAGCCATCATTGTACCGTAACGTTTCAATTTTCAGAATGCTACAAGTGTCAAGCTACTGTGTGTGACATGACAGCTTGCCTTGCGTTGTTCGCATGTGGCGTTGCTAATGGTCTGTGGCTTTGATAGTTATCTTTCTATTCAAATGTATAATATGACTATGTGACGGGTGGATATCGTATCTACACGGTTCCGTTGTATAGAGTTCTAAGGGGATTAACTCCATGCATATTAAGACGCACGATGTTACTAAAGTTTTGTGTGAATATTAATATATATATATATATATATATTATATTATATATATAAATACACACCTTCTATATGAAAAAAAACATTGTAAATTTAAAAATTAGTAGGTACCTAGGTATAAACTTCGATTGTATTGCAGGAGACAAATCGCTTGAGAAGGTGTGTTAAAATGACGACTGAATAAAATACTTATTACCCTGCACGAGAATGACGTAATTGTTATGAACTAATTAAAAAATTTTGAAACTATGTTTCTGCAATTCAAATTACATTTTACATTAATGTACTAGTAGGTAAATAAAAACTGCGATACAATTTTGTTATATTACCTTAGAGCATTTTTCTAGTACAGACAAGTATGGCACTCTGTTTCAGTATTATTAATACATAAAATTTTTAAGCTTTTTTCAAATTAATTTAATTTTAAAAGCCTGTTTTCATATTATGACATTTACGAAATAATGTTATTAAAATGAAAAAAAAAAGAAATTATTTCTATTTCAATTTCTTTCATTTTATCTCTGACATACACAGTTCTAGTTTTCCGTTTAAACATTAAAATCTTTCATTTTTGTTTAACAAATATTTCATTTCAATTATGTAATACCTAGTCTTAAATAAAAATAAATTTAGCAGGTATGGACATTATTTTATAGCTATTTATTATACAACTTATTTACTGTTAAGACACAGTTTTATCCAACACACCTTCCGTAAGGGTTCGTAAAAAATCATCAAAACCCTAAAGTTTCATACGGTAGTAGTCCATGATTTCATTGCCATGTTGTTATATTTTGCTTTGTTTGTTTGTTGACATCAAATTATTATTTGAGAGAAGTTTTACAGAAAAAACTGCTTCGGCGTTTGTAATATTGATGGAAATGAAGAGAAGAAGTTCTCTTCCTGAAAAAATTGCGAGAAAAGCCATATCGAGTTTGCTACCGATGAAATCCAAAGATGCTTATTGTAAAGAATAACTGGAAACAGGAAAACGATGCTTGTAGGGTAAGTGAAGACTTACTTTTGAGTTAGTATCTACTTCTTTAACGCCAGAAAAAGATTCGCAGTCTTTTCCATGTGGACAAAAGCTTCAAGAAAATAAAGAAAGTTAAACGCTTTTTGGAAAAACGAATCAAAACATTACAAGTCCAAGAAATTAAATGTTCTTGAAAGAGAGTATGTTCATCAGTTTCTAGCAAAAATATTTGATGATAAAGGTAGGTCGAATTTGTTATTTGAGAATGAAATTTAATTTTTTACTTTACAAGTCGCACTAATTTTGAGTGTACAGCAGGTGGGTGTCAATGTTGTGAATTATTGAAAAAATTATTTTACCATTGATACAAAAACATATGTTTTACGTAGCTTTACGATTATGAAAGAAGGAATTTTATTTAATGTTCTGGATATTTGTAGAATATTTCTTAAAAGAGGCTGTTTTTGTGCTATAGAAATGCGAAATGCACTGTACAATCAATGGGAATAAACACTCTATCCAAAATACCATCATTAGCTGATTTTTTGAAACTACAAACACCATAGTTGTATGCAGGACAAAGTTTTACACGCACATCAGCGACTTTATTGTGTGATGCTGGAGACAATCTTTGTTGGTCCAACGTCATGGTCGAAGGAATCGACAACCGTGGTACAAGACTATGTCGAAGAATCAATTTCGAGCAAATGGACATAGCTATAAATCTTATTGATGAAGAAGGCATCCATCTTGGAGAACAATAGTCATGTATTGGATATTTTAAAGTATAATTAAATGAAACGAGCTTTCAGTCCATTAATCAATACTAATTTTATTATTAAAGTAAAATGTGTGTCTTGCGACATCTCGTGTAAACATTGACACGTATGAATAGTATAAACTAAGAAAAATGCCAACAGTTAACTGTAACGGTAGTTGCAGTTAACTGTTGGCATTTTTCTTAGTTTTTATTATTAAAGAAACTTGACTAGTTTTGACAATATGAATTATAATTCGTCATCTACAGAAACAAGAAAACTAATATAATAACTATTCAATTTTTTGTTGAATTATACAAGGTGGTCCAATCTACCTACCTTTATCATCAAATATTTTTGCTAGAAACTGATGAATATACTCTCTTTCAAGAACATTTAATTTCTTGGACTTGTAATTTTTTGATTCGTTTTTCAAAAAAGCGTTTAACTTGCTAACTTGTGAAATAGCCACCTTCACTAAAATTAAATCTTTTTAAATGGAAAAACGTATTCACTTTCATAAACTCGAATAACTCAGAAATACCCTAATATTTTTTGCTAGATATTCGGTAAGCCTATTATTTTGTGATGTTAGATATATGGTGTTTCATTTAAAATAATAAAGTTTAACACTTTTCAATTTGACTAAATTTAATTCATTTTTTCACTACCCTGTATAACTTTTTTAAAAAGTTATTGTTTTTCTTTATTACCTAAGGCATTACTACTATGATATGGCATAACAATTCATACGTCACATAAAGCACTTTTATTTTATAATTTTTTTTAAATTTATGTTGAAATTTTATAATTTTTAAATATCTCAAAAATTATTTGAGATAGGTCTAGTGAATGTAACATTAACTTACCTTTTTTTCAGCTCTACAATCCAAATACGTCCTCAAATACAGGGTGTTTTATTTAAAAAATTGAAACTTTGGCATCTAATTTTTTTTTGACAAACCCAGTATATTACAAAATATTTTTAAATCATGCCTAAAAAGACTCTGCATACATGTACAAAAAATGGCTGTATCATATTGATGAGTTCTCATTTGAGAAACTGTGTCGTATTGATTGGACCACCTTGTATAAAATTTATATAACAACAATTTAATTATCGATTTATAAATCCACTAGTGTTTTATAGACCCCATAATTTAATCAAAATCATCATTTTTACTATTTCCTATGCACATTACTTCCTAACTAAATTGAATCAATAGATTCTAGGAAGTTTTCGTTTGTAGACCTATTATCGTTCATCGTTATATGAATATAAAACTAGTACCTACTCCTTTGATTTTGATAAATTTAATGAGATCTTTTTATGTTAAGAATTAAACTTTAGTACATAATGGAAATTTATTTCATTTTTGTTTAAGAATCAAATTTTATGTAAGTCCATCATAGAAATTCAATTCATTTTTGTTGAAGGAATTAAAATGATGAACATAAAGAAATGCAACTCATTTTTATTTATAAATTAAACTTATCGTATGTACATAGGTAGATAGATAGATATTTATTAGTATTTGTAAAAAATACAAGTCAGGTACAAAAGTTCATTTTAAATATAAAATTGATAATAGTTTAAAAAAAGCAATGTATAGTAGGTACATAATTATGATAATTTTATTACACAGCAGTATAATTAAAAACATACTAAAAAAAACTCATACTATAAAATACATTATCAATTAAAATGTGTTTAATTCTTTTTTTTGAATTTTTTTATGCATTATACATAGAACAACCAACATAATTTGGAGATTTTTTATATTTTATAGTTTAGGTTTAATTAAATAGAACAGTGTGATGTGCAAAACATTTTTTAAACTCGTAAAAATTGTTATATATGTAAGTCAGAATTTTGTACATATAAATACCCGTTAGAGTAAGTATTCTGTTCTTTTTAAATATATATCGGCAATATTCTCAAAATTGTAAATCATTCGTAAAATTCGTTTTCGAATAATAAACACTCTCTTTATTTCGACAGCTTGTCCCCAAATTATGATATTGTAACTCATTATTGAGTATATGACATGCTATAATAAACTGTCAATAATGCGTGTATAAAGTCGGATTCACCGGGTTTTAGGTATGACTCATTGCAGTAAACTATGATAATCGACGTGACACAGTTTTCTGTTTCTGTAAATCAAAATATCAGCAAAATGCAATTGAGAAACGTATGTCGTGCCGTTTATTTTATGTGCAAACAAGAAAACGTACGTCGAATAATTTTCTTTGTTTACATTGTCATAACCTTACATTCGTACTTCAAGTTGCCACACCGTTTTCGAATTTTTTCATCTTTCCTTTATTCAAATCAGTATTTTTCAATACTAATCAATTATTATATCGAGGCAGATTAAGTAAGTACATGGTATTAACAATAAATTAATGATTATTATGATAGCATAGGAATAGTTGCAATGCCAAAGAAATTGGAAACCGAAGCAGTCATTATGAAAGTAATGGACTATTTTATGCGAGAACGTGACAACGGTGCTGTATTGTTGCCTTTCACGTCAGTTATGCAGGTATTTTATGAATTAAAAATACTATTTCATCTTACGGCTTCATTTATTAGCGAACTGCAGAAGCATGTGGCGTTAACATAAATACTGTATCTTCGATTAAAAAAGAAATGAAGTGAAGGAGAACGAAGAACCTGTAGTGCCAAAACAAAAACGTAGGAAGTCAAAGTCTTGTGACGTTGATAACTTCGTGAAAGATGTGGTTAAACGTACAATTTATGATATGCATAATAATCGTAAGTATTGCTCAAATTAGTTTTTTTTATAAGTAATTATGAATAATATAGGGCAACATATTACTGTTGCAACATTGCAACATGAAATTGCTACCGCTGGTGTATTCAACTTTAGCAAAAGTGGACTCTTACATAATATTGGATTTTCCTTTAAACTTGATGATGGCAGACGTGGTTTATTTGAACAAAACCACATTGCAGCAAGTCGTGTTAGATTTTTACGAGAATATTTTACTGAGAAGGATCTTGCATTGTATGACCCTGTATATATGGATGAAACTTGGATATTTAGTAGAGGTTCACCAAAAGGAGTTGACATGATGCTTCTAAACAAAGCATAAAGAAAAAGCCACTTGGAGAAGGCAAAATGTTTGACCCTGATTTTATACTTACAAGTAATAAATTAAAATTTGGTTTTAGGTTTATTGTTGTACATGCAGGAAACTGGAACGGCTTTATTTCTAATGCTTCACTTCTATTTTCATCTAAATCCCCAAAAGAAGATTATCATGGTGACATTTGAGAATGGTTTGAAAATGATTTGATACCAAATTTAACAAAACCTAGTTTAATTATATTAGACAACGCCAGTTACCATTCAACACTAAAAGAAAAAATACCCAATGCTTCCTCGACCAAACATGATTTGTGTACATTTTTATTAAAGCATAATGTAATGCATGATCAAAAATGTTAAAACGAGAACTTTTACAATTAGTTAACGAAAATCCAAAACCGAAAATTTATTAAGCTTGCACTTAGAAACGGCCATAAGATACTAAGATTACCTCCGTATCATTGCCAATTTAACCCAATCGAATTAATTTGGGCTAATTGCAAGGAGTACTATAATAAAAATTGGAGAGTTGAATTCACAGTACACCGATGAACATGTACGAGAAGTGTGGAAACAATCCCTCGAAAGAATAGATGGTACATATTGGACGAAATGCATTCAACATGCTGAAAAAGAAATGAAGAAGTGGTGGGATATTGAGCAGCGGTTTGAACTTGTGGAACCCTTAATTATTAGTATAGGTTGTAATCAAAGTTCAAGTTTGGAATATGGGGCAGATGAATCTGATTAGATCGGATCCTTTTTAATTAGTTTTATTAACGTTGATTGATTTTGCGTCACAATACAGTAACCACTCTGAGTAGATAAAACTGTATTTAAATCAAATAATTGTTAAATTTCAGTTAAATAGGTACCTCAAAACTAAACGTTGCATTTAACACTAAAGTAAAATTATTTTAAGAAGTTTTATACGTGGACATCTTGTTCGCATACATTAATGTAACATTTCCAACTGTACAAATATATAAATAAATTATAATTATTATAACTTCCCACAACCTTTATTCAATGACACAATTTAAAAAATGAAGAGAAAATCAGAAAATTTCTGGTCGAAAACAACAAATTTATGATTATTTGAATTAGTTTGAAACAGCTGATCAAACTGAATTGACAGATTACACAAAAATTTACAGTAGGAATTATTTATTAGTTACGACATACGAGCCTGGATTGATCCATACAATTTGTAGCGATGAGTCATACCTAAAACCCGGTGAATCCGACTCTAGGCATGTATTTCTTTTAGGTTAATAAGAATATAACAGACCTTTGTTAAGTTAATGCTAACTAATTCAAGTTGTTTATGGCATGATAGTTTACTATCAATACTTGATCTTAGGAAACTGGCAATATCTGAATTTACAATGTCGTTTGCTGTTGAAGTGTTTAAGTATTTAAGTGTGACGCACTGAAACTAATGATCACTGCTTTCCCTGTGTTACTTATTAGTTTGTTATTAATGACCAACTTTCAAACTTGTTGATTGTTTTTAATAATTTAGTTTTATCTTTGAATTTTAGTACAAAATTAGTGTCATCAGCATATATATATATATATATATATATATATATATAAACATTGCTTTCACAAATATGTTTGGGTAAAGCGTTTATGAACAACAGGAAAAGTAAAGGTCCTAGAACAGATCCTTGATCAACGCCTATATTAATAGCCATCTCTTACGAAATTATATTATTTGAAATAACTTGTATTGTTCTGTGTTTTAGGTACGATTGTATCAATTTATTTGCTACCCCACGAATACCTAATACTTCTAATTGTTTAAGTAAGATTTTATTGTCTACACTATCAAATGCACTACATAAATCAAATAGTATAGCAACTACAAAGTAACCATCGTCCAGAGCATTCTACACATATTGAATAAAAAATGTGGCCGCAGTTTCAGTAGATCTGCCCGAACGGAAACTATGCTGGTGAGGAGTTAATAACTTAAATTTATTTGCAAAACACAGTAGCCTATTTACAAGTGCTTTTTCAAACAGCTTATAGAAAATGTTTAAAATAGTTATCGGCCTATAATTTTTAATATTTTCTTTATCTTCTTTCTTGAAGATAAGAATAATTTTTCCTTTTTAAATTCTCCGTTTGAAAAACACAAATTAATTAGATGAGATAGATCAATAAATAATAATTCTTTATTTAATTTTAATAAACTCACAAGAACTTTATCTAGTCCGGTGCTCTTTTTAATATTCAATATTAAACTTTCTAAAGGTGAGGTGGGATATAAACTAAAAAATGCAGAATTGTAATCACAATTAATTGGATAATTTTTATTATAGATTTCATTTATTTTATTTATCACGTTGGTTGAAAAATATAAAGCAAATTCATCACAAGTAGATTTATCATCTATTATAAGAGACAGATCTTTTTTATCTTTATTGGCCTATTTTCCGTCACTTTGTTTATATATTATACATACATATGAGATTTCAATTCTTTTTTATTTTTTGGGAAAATTTTAAACGAATGAATTGAATTACCTATATTGTTTCAGTTTCATATGTCGCACTAAATACTGAATCATCTATAGAAAACATGCTTGTGTTAACATGATCATATAAATCCCACAAAAATTCGGATTGAAGCAGTTCCATGAGAAGTTGTTTCTTCTCAACAGTAATTGGAACCGATTTACCGTAAGCCTGTTTTGACGTTAAAATAATTTTCTTCCTTTCCTTTTTGTTAGGAGATGTTTGTAGAACACTTCCCTCACTTTAAATTTGTTTGCAAAAAATATACAATTTTTTACTAGTTGATGATCCAAATAATGAGAAAATTGGATTTTACTACTTCAGCAACTATGAAGGTTTTTCTACCTACTAGTCAAATATCCCATATCCCATTTTATAGATATGTGTTGTGACCTGAAGCAAGATAATCTATAATGTTTTGAGGTTTTCGGAATTTTATAGTTATATTTATTCATGGAATACATACTTCGGTTTAACTTCCAAGTCTTTTTGTTAAAAATCTTGTAAGCAAAGTTATGAACGTCATTATTGGAGGACAAAACCTTTAGAATTAGTTTTGTTGTTAAATTTTTGTCGGTGTTTTTTATTGCTTTAAGATTACGCAGATTCAACTTTTCATTAAATTGTGCTTTTATTATTATTACATCTGCAGAGTGTCTTGTTTTCGGGCAGCTTTATTATTTATGTTGTTACTTACATTCTCTTGTGTTATTGTAGTTTCCTTCTTTACCTAGAGATCATAATACCAGAAATATTGATTTACTTTTTGGACATTATAATCTCAATAAATGTATTACTCATATCAAACATGTTACTAAAACATCTTCCTTTATGTAAGAGTTTCAAAAATAGTATACCGCTCTAGTATTGGTTTTTATTAAATAAGGGTACTCATGTCTCGATTAGTAGACCAGTTACATACAGAGTTTTTCAACTCTCTAATGTCCAATGTCCAGAAGTTCTTTGAAACAATCAGAAGAATCCCATCGTTATATTTTTCCTAATTTTCGTCTTTTTACAAAAAAGTTTATTTTTTCTTGGGTTGAGCATTTATTCAAAGTTCCGTTTTACATTTCTGTTTTGCTTGTTTCTTTCATAAATTTCATCTAGTTCTCAAATTTTTTATATTTCCTCTTGCTATGTCAATCTTTAACCATAGATTTGATAGACATACCTAAATCAAAAAGAATGAAATTGTATTTGAATTACTTTAAATCAGGATAAAACTTTTTGGGTCTCATGATAACCAATCTTCCCAAATTTTCACTACATTCATGGATTTCATCAACTTTTGAACAAAATTTGAGTTGGGTATAAAAAGTATCTTGTTAAATTTACTTTATTATTTTGAGTCATTTTCAAATTCAAAATACTAAAGATAGGAAAAATATTATTACTAAACATTTGCCGGGAACGGATCAGAACTTTATAGACAGTTTGTATCGACCATAAGGGATTCAGACTTCCTGATATTTTCTTGGCAAAATTTTAGTAATACACTTGACGGAAGGAAAATCGATTTACCAGAAAAATATTATGTAAAACTTATCTTTACTACTTGTGGACGGCTATGAAACAAATTTCATCTTATTCATAAAATCAAACAAGGAACTAACTTCGTTTAACTCATTGTACACTGAACTGTATACTTTGAATTGTGACTTAACAATATCAATAACATTTAGATGCAAAATTTGAGCTCTTAATATTCACGAAAAACCGATTTATCCCCTTTTTCACCCGTATTAGCAATATCTAAATTTTTATTACTAAAAATCTCACAAAAACATTCGTTTTGTTTTAAATCTTTATGTAACATAAGTGAAAAAATTGGAATTGATGCCTTCTATATGTGTTTACTACGTGTAAATACATTTTCTAGAATAATAAAAAAACGAAATAGATTGAATAACATCTCATGTTCAAAAACACTATTTACGCAAGAACTCTTAAAAATTTAGATCTGAATGAACTTACGAGCAAAATTGTAGGTATACAAGTCGACCTGACACAAAAACTTCTTTCACGAAAGAAAATTAATGTTTTTTCTAAACATTCAGAAACTATTTGAATGCAATTGTTACTTATAATTGCACCAGAGGTTTGTATGTTGTCGAATTTGGGTTGTTTAATGAAAATCTGTTGTCTAGCAATTTAACATGAAAAATTGTCAATTATTATAAACGCGATACCGAATGACACATGAGAACACTCTCGAGTGCCATTCTGTAGAGCGTTGACAGTTTTTCGAATCAAATTGCTAAAGAAAACAGATTTGAATTTAAACAACACAAATTTACTCGCTAAAATACTAACCTTGAGTCTAATTCGGCAGGACAATTTAATGAATACGAAAATTAGAACACGTCAAACTATTTATTTTGGATACATATAAATTTTAATTTGAATAAACTGTCAGATTGGCAACTTTAAAATATCAATGGAGACCGCGATAATTGATTAAAAATTCTAAGTGAAAAAACCAATGTCACTGAAAAAGTTACAGGTAACTTTTGCTTATATCAAAGTGACAATTCTACCGCATATGCGATTTTTATACATAAATTAAATTGTCACTATAAAAATATTTTTTTTCTTATTTAAGAAATATTTTTGTTACATTTTTCCTAAAAAATAATGTAAAATTTTGGGCATTGTTAAAGAACACTAAAAGATAATTTTGAATATGCAAAAGAATTCAGGCATATTACCTTTCTAGTCTTTTTCAGCAAAGTTACAAATAATGTCAATAAATGTATAACTGGTATAATTGAAGAGCATGCAGGATAGGACGTTTCAAAATGTGGCAGACCATTTCTCAAATTTTTTGTTACAATTTCCCTAATAATAACAAACATGAAGTAAAATTTTTCGCATTGATGAAATAGATTAAAGTATGCAAAATAATCGAAATAATCAAATTTTTGTAATGGTGTAAACTTGTGCAGCTACTACATTTAATCAAGTTAATTAATGTCAAAAGCCTTTGTAAAAATTGCACTCATTAATTTATCCCCACATATTCAAATATTATTCAGACACTGCAGATAAATTAATAGTTTAAAAATACTATCAGATAACAACAAAGTGTCGACAAGACACATTATCTAACTAAGTAGGAAGGTCACATATTTTATTAATGATTGTTGTCATTGTAAATTAACATATTATTTCAATGGATGTAGATTATAGTTTAATTTTATTTTTTTTTGGTTAAATAAAAATGGTATAATAGCTTTAAGGTACAAATAGAAACAAAGATTAATCACCATAGGTGTACCTGTCACAATGCCCATTTGAATGCTGGAGTTTCTTTTTTCACCTTCGTGAACGTATTAGGTCTTATCATAATACCGCAAGTAATAAAATTGGGATTTGTAGAATTTGCCGTTAGGTAACTTCAGTTATCTAACAATAATCTTAATATATTCACGATACCAGAATCTTCCGTTCATGTCCGATGTCTATTACACAATGGCACGGTAAGGGTTCTTCAAATGTCAGTAAACATTGTATTATGAGGATTTTAAACAAACGAAACGCTGTGAAAGAATCCTCAGCTATTTAGAAGTTTTATGTAAATGTTTTAAATAAAGCAATGCAGCAGGTATCTCCTGTCCATTTTATTAAATAGATTGACAATTTAGTCATAGATAATTCAAACTTCTTACCGACTTTTATTAGACAGGCACAACTATTACATCCACTACGTGACGATGATTGAAATTAATTACCAAAGTTTAAGTATACGAATTGCGGTGTTGTACTCCACACGGACAGCAAAAATGAAAGAAAAAACAAACTCGCTTTTTCCGCCTCAACAAACTCAGGTATAAATAGGATGCAACACAGAGACATGTAGCACAGTTATCACATCTAATGTCTAAAATGACAGTGGTGTCATGTCTCAACAATACAGACTTGAAGCAAAATGTGAATGAATCCTTCTCGACTTTTACAAAAATGACATCTATTGTTAATATAAACATTTTTGTGTACGTTTCCCTTTTAATACAAAATTTGTCAATTGTATTCTAATACTGATCTAGCGTTTAACAGACAAGGAGCCTTACTTAAAATTATAAAAAGGCGCTAATCGAACGCTCAAATTAATTTTGCCTTACAAAAGTATCCCACTGCTTCTACCAAAATTAATTATCTTCACATATTTACCTTAGCCGGGCTTTTATAATTTTGAATAAATTACAACCACAAAGACTTTTAAATTCAAATTAGTGTCAGTTTCTGGTGTGAGGGTCATTTTTAGTTTTGAATTTACATTTTAGTACGTTAATATGGCTTTATGGATATAATAACATTTTTATTGTATATATCTACTGCAGTTATTTTTTTACGTCTAGCGTATACCAGAGCTACTTTATATAAATTGAACCTAAAAATTTAAGTAGTATGTAAATTAATTAATAAAACATTTTTGTTGATAACTATGGCGAATAACAATGCATAAAAAATAGTGCTTGTTTACAATTACAAGTTTATTTTTGACGTATTACAAAGAAAATTTTGTTTATCTATACTGCATTTATAAATAAATGTTTTTTTAATCCAAAATTTTTAGAAAAATTATAAAATATCGGATGGAATATTAATCCCAAATGTTAATGACTAACATTTGCGATGTTGCCTAATTTTTGTGTTTCATTGTAGGTATGTATATGCGAGATTTTTAAAACTTTACCTTCAAGTTTAATTTTAAAAATGAGAACAAACATTTTAAAAGACTTGTTTAAAATGGTCGGTTTGACAACATCGCAAATGTCGCCAATTAATATAACTGTAACTTTAATTAATGTTTAAAATTGGTGACCATTTTTACACTTATTCTTACATTACGTTGACATACGTATTTTTATTTGCTCTATGTACATTTTAATTATTTTTTAATATAGTCTATACGCGGTGGTGCTTTTAAAAACGGGTCATAGGGATTTAGCAATGTGAACTGGTTTTTTCGAATTTCTGTTCGTCCTTTCAAGGGACAAAAATGGTGTAGGTATCAAAACGCAGCTAAAATTATTGCGCATAGCGCTCGCTATCAGAAATCAGCTGAATTACACGGTCTTTTTAAAAAATCATCAATAAAAATTAGTAATTTTTGATGTTCAAGATGAATCAGTAATGCGTTGCCTAAGCATCTATGACATTCCTACGTTTTCACAATCATTAATAAAAGTCATAACAATTCAGGTTTCAGTTGAAAATGGTTTATTCGAACGAGGAGTTTTTATGGTGAAAACCTACTACACTCTACCAACACCATTACCTAACTTATGACCCGTTATCAAAAGCAACACCCTGTATACTCCCTTCCACGCAATCTGAACCTATAAGCATCCGAGTTTTTGTGCCAAACAAATTCAGATTCACTTTCAATTTGAATATTATGGAAACTTGAAACTTAAATTGAAGAGTTCGATTTTGCAGATCCAATTTAGTTTGTTTTTTAGAAAAAAACCAAATATGCCCCACAATTTATTTACCAATTACTTTATCATGAAAAAAGTTGTTGAAACATTACCAATTCAGAAGGTATTAGTTTCGACAATTACTCCGACCGTGAAAACCTCAATTCTAACATGAAGTTATTAATGTTCAACAATCATAGGGATTAATTTCATACAATCAACATCCTTAAACTGTTGCCATTGTTTAAAAAGTTTTATTACAGACGTTTGCTAGTTGTCAAAGGACAGATCTTAAAAGAAACATGCAGTTGGTAGGCGCAGTAACTTAAAAAGAAAATTACATAAAATTTTGTTCAAAAGCTGAGTTACTTATAACCTTTTCATATAAACAAACGAACTACTTAAACAAAATCAAACTATTTCTTTAGAATCTTGGAATAGTCAAAATAGGTCTTGACCTTTATATGCTTCTTGTTCTTCTTCTTTGTCTGTTCTTCAGGAAATTGCCGGTATTTTCTCCATTTAAATCTTTTCTGATCTTGATGTCCAACATTGATGCCATCGTTTTAGTGGTTTTTATTGTGATCTTTTCCCCACTGGTTTGTTAATTTCAGCTATTAGTTAGTCTGTTATTTTCCGTTATGTTTACGTGTTTGTTCCATTGTTTTCTTCTTTGTCGTTAAGGTATTGTGATATTCTGTATAAATCATTTCCTCAGATCTTTTGCCATGAATTCTCCTTATTACATTCATTTCTACTGTTCTCGTCATTTGCATTGTTTTTGAGGTATCGGATCTGGTTTGGGACACGTATGTCAGAATTGGTTTTATGACGGAGAGTCGAAGATGAGTCACAATTTCCACGTTTTATATAATATATAGTATTACGCATTTGATATCCTACTTCTTTTGGTGTTTTTTTGATAATCTTATCCATGATCATTTTAGAACGAAATGTGAATCTCTATGTCTTATACCGTCGATAATTTTTTTTTGTTTGCTTGTATTATATTTTTTATTATCTGTATAATATGTGTAATTGTAAAGATATTTATTTTTTTATTGAAATAAACACATTATTATTATTATTAATATCTGTGGTGCGTACCTACTCTACTGAACGCTTTTATGTCAACAAAACATATGTATGCTGGTTTGGTAAATGATTTGTTTTAATATAAATATTGCATTAATTGTGGATCTATTTTTCTAAAACCCTGTTGTTCTTTCCTTATCTCATTATCCTTTGCCATTAGCTTTATGATGAGTTTAGTGAATGTTTTAAAATGTCTTAAATATGGAGATCGTTATACTATCTTTCCATTCTCTTGTGTTTTTTTATTCATATTATCTTTTGGCTTTCATTCATATCCATCGCCATTCCCTTTGATAAATATTTCCTAATATTCTTCTTTTATTCTTTTTTACTTTCGCTATGTTACGTTTGCTTATATATTTGTTCCAGTTTTTTTGCGATTTAACGCGTACATATTGTATGTATGTCTTTTCGCATTTGGCTCTCAATTTCTAACAATTCGATGTTGAGTTTATATTATAGTTCTGGTTGTGTACTCTTGGCTATTTGTAATTCGAGTTTACTAAACACTAGCTTATGATCACTTCCTACGTTGATCCCACTTAGAGTTCTTACGTGCAGTATTGTCTTACGACGAACTGCTTCTTTTGTTATTGTACAGTCTATAATGGATTTTTCTTAATTTTTATCTCTATATGTCCACAGAAATATTTTGGTAAGTCTCCGTTGTCATTTTTCTCTTCCTCGTTGTATCTTTGGTTTAGACCGGGAAGCATTTCTTTTCCTATTTTGACATTTATTTTTTAGTCATTTGCTGTCCAAACCATAATGGTCTACGTTCCGATTCTTACAATATTCTGTTTGTCCATTTCACTTTTTTTCTCGCATGGGTCGTCATGGTTTTTGGTTGTCCGTGTTCCGAAACTTGTTCGGTTCTATGAGCATATATTAATGTTCCACCTGCAAATAGGTGGTTGACCCAGTTTGCAAATGTTTTCCTTTTTTTGCGGGCTTGGAACAGTTGAAATCACATCTGGGCTACTTGATCCACAATGAGCTCCTAACGAAACCAGAAAAATAAAAGTTACCAGGTATCAAAAGTTGAGAAATTTACTGTACTCACTTGTAGTACCAAGGGATAGAAGAGCACTCTTTGGTAAATGACTGATAGTAAAATAGCCGATGGGTTACTTAAATGACATTTATATTATGACCTAATGGAAATTTGAGGAGATTCTCTTTTAAGTCATCCAGGAAAGACAGAGAATAACTTGGAAGGGGTGTAAGGTTGCTGGATTAGAGATGTACTTTAATAAAATGTAGCATTCATTTGCAAAACGAAAATAGACAAGCTAAAATCAGTTACAGTAAATAGTAATTTTGTGGGGGCCAGGAGGTTCGTCACATATCTGAGCATAACCGTATATAAATAACTAAACCGGAACAAACGCTATGGGATGTTATTGGCAAACCTATACCAGCTCAAATAAGTGCAGAAGACTTGTAGGGAAAAATAAGGATGCAAACCGAAAATTTTGCAAAGGATGTATAATATGACAGTTTCTCTTATGTTGCTGATGTCTGGTGGCGTAAAGTCTCCACCACAACGAGAAAATGTTGGTTATGAATATACATTTCAAGGGCCATAAACATTGAAATAAAAGCGATATGAGCTAGAACTTTTTTACTTAGTAATAAAAAAATGAACTAAATTGTACTGCACGGAGAATACATATTCCAGTACATAAACATATATTATATATTATATTATTGTAAAGCAGAACAAAATAGAAGCAGATTAAAAATTATTGTAGTATTCCAGGGGTGGACAGAGTTACATCAGCGTAAGCTTTATACTTGTCATGTAGTTTTATTATAATTTTTTTTTCTTTGTTATAACATTACACGCCTTACGATTACTAATCACGATTATCTTTCTTTTATTCTATTCCCTTTATTTACAATCTTTCATTCCTAATTTTCTTTATATCTTCAAGATAATTCTTGTTCGGCTTTTCCTTTTTTCTGTTTACCATAGTATTTGCTCATTTATAGTTCATTCAATTTTAGTCATTTTTCTTCCCGATCTTCTTTCCGACTTTTTGTTATTTAAGTTCGGATGGCCCCTAAAAAATGAAAACAAGTCAAAGGTCTACGAGATCGACAATGACAAATACCTAATGGCAATAAGAGCTAAAACCGACAGTGGCGGTCAAGAAAGTTATGATGTGGAATCAATAATGTATCCGAATATATACATTAATAAAACATCAGCTTTAATACCTGTACACTCATGAAATTTAAAACTTGGACACCACAATTTCTGTAAACAAAAGTTTGCACATTGTGAAGCGGGCTTAAGGGTATCATTTACAATTCTAACAGCAGGTAGTCTCAGCAGGGGTTATCTTATAGAAGGACTGTAGAATGAATCATTACACTAAGCACGTTTTAGAAAATAGGTAATTTACGTTGCTTACTTAATTTTTTCTTTAAAGAATATATTTGAAGGTATCGCTAATTAAACACCATAGCTCGATTAATTATCGAATCAAAATTTTGTTTAGGAAATGTTTACAAAATAAAATTAGAAATAATTTTGATTTAAAAACGTCTACAAGCAATAACTTTTAAATTAAATCAAAAACTAAACATGGTTATTTGGGTTGACTGATTATTACTTATTTTTAAATAAATCTAACCTACTAATTATTGTAAGTTATTAAAAAAAATCATTAAACTCTCTATTCATATATATCATTAAAATAATTAAGATACCAAGTTATAGTTTAAAATTAAATGAAAACGTTTTTTTTTAAATAAAGGTATTACTATATAAATAAATATAAGAAATCAATAATGGGTGTGACCTCCATTATTATTGATACATTCTTGGAGGCGTCTGCTCATTGACGCTATCAAGGTATCAATATAATTAATATTAATCGTTTCCCATGCGGTATCAATGGCTGCAATTAGTGCATTACGGTTTACTGGTATAAAATTTGGCCCTTGTTGTCTTCGGATAACAGCAAGTATTCGAGCCCAAACATTTTCGATAATGTTAATATCTAGGTAATCAGCTCCAAGTTATTTGCTCGTATCCAATTGCGCACAACCCGCGAAGTATGAATAGGGCGTTGTCCTTTAACAACAAAAATACATTATGAAAATGTTAATTCAACAGATCCCGAACTATTTTTGGAGAAAGTATAGTGAAATAAGAATACTTACTTGTTGGAAAATATAATCTTCGTCTGGATAAAACACTTCGACTGAAGGTTTCATAATAGTTTCCAAAATATCTAAATACGCAGCAGAATCAAGACGTCCATCGATAGCCCAACAAACTCCGGACCCGCGCGCTAACCCAACCCCACACATTCACAGAAAAATAACCACTTCGTTTTTTAGGACATATGTGATTATTTTCGTAACGAGTTCCTTCCATTCTAAAAACTTTTAGTGGTCCATCGTTGCGGCTATTGAACGTTTTTCGTCGCTAAAAATCACTCGATTCCAAAATTCCAAAGGTTCGTTCACATATCGCCTTGCAAATTCCAGACGACGTCTCATATTTTCGTCACTGAGAACTTCTTTCGCAGCAGCATTATACTTCTTTATTCCCATCTCCTTTAATCTTTTTGTGCAGTTATACGGCATCCGGGAAAATGTGTATCTGCTATAGCCCTGGAGTGTGTAGCAAATGGTTGTTCTGTTACGTAATGAAACAACTCGAGATCTTGAGCACGTGTAGATATTTGAGGTCTACCACTTCCGATGGCTCTTTCCAAAGTGCGTTCAAGATTCCATTTTACTCGGTAATGCTACGGCCCGCCGCTAATTCCGAAACAATCCGCGCTTTCAAATCAGCACCGAGATGAGGTGGCATTTTCACAACACTTAAAATTTTAAACTAAAATAGAATTTACTTTCGAAAATATCTAATTATAAATATTTACACTGCAATTGCACTTTTTCCTTAATAATTTCTTAGCAATAACATACACGTTATTGGTTTTTAAGTTGTCATAAAATTGTATTTCTAATATTACATCACAAACTAATCTTTATTCGCCAAAAATTGTTGCTTAAGTTGTAAAGCTTCGTACACACCTGAACAACAAACCGAGCAACAAACATAACAACGAACCGAAAGTCAAACAGAACGACAAACGATCTTTTATGATTTCCACAATCCGAACAACAAACGGAACGTTTGTGCTGTTCCATAATTATTTTCAGTAGTTTTCAGTTCATATATATTTATTATTGAGAAGAGAAAATTGCGGAAAACAAGAAGATAGTGCCAACCAAATTTTTACGCACAAAGAAGAGTAAAAATTATAATTTACTTCGCTTTTTTTTATTTTGGAAATTTCCCGCCCAAATGATGCTAATAGGGACATCATTTTTTCTTGCATTCTTAAACACTGATTAATTTAAAACATTTTTCTTCTGTCAACTCCATAATATTACCTAAAACACAACAAACCCACAAAAGGGAGGACAAAAATAAATAATTTAATTCTCCCGCATAAGTTTGTTCGCCGTTTTGTTTAGATTCGTCCAAACCTGCAAACGCATTCGCGCGCATTTTCTTTGATGTCGGAGAAAAAACCGACAAGTTGCGGGAACGCCGCAAACCGTTCGTGGAACAATCAGGACTTGCGAATCTGTTCTAAAATTCGTACGTAGCACCGTCCAAATTAATGTTCCGATTGCCGTTCGGTTCGTTGTTCTGTTTGTTCCTCGGTTTGTTGTTCAGGTGTGTACGAAGCTTTACAATAAGCATATTAATATGAACTATATCTTATGAAAGGAGAGTTATGTAACTATAATTAACGACTTAACGTTACGTTAGTAGATTCCATTTACTATTTACACATATTTTCTTGGAACATTCGATAATTAACTATCGGGATATGATGACCCTATACTTCGCAGGTTGTGCGCAACTGGATACAAGCAAATAACTTGGAGCTGTTACCCTGGCCAGCAAAAAGCCCAGATTTTAACTTAGTAGATTTGAAACAATGATCTAATAATTGGAAAGTAATTGTCTATAAAATTTTGACCTGAATGCTATTTTCTCAACTCAATTTTTTTAAAATTCAGTAAGTTAAATTTAAAAAATATTTGGATGATTTTTAAAGAACATTTTTAAGTTTTCTTTGTTAAATATTGGCGCGTCGTGGGTTGATAAAAATACCTAACAACTACATATTTTTTTAATACCTTCTGGTTCCATTCTGTAGAGATTTATTCAAAATCTTTAATAAATAACGTCAAAAATTAGATTCATGCCTGTATTCATCGACGGATGTTAAAATTAATCTTTCGCAAAATTTGGCCATATAGATCTTAGATTTTCTTATGGACTTGACCTTACCATTCCGCGGCAAATATAACTTTCTATAACCTTTTAACATAAATATTATGTAGGAACTTTTGTAGAAGAAAAATCACAAACATTGCATACTAGTTCCTATAGAAAATATAAAAATATATAGATGGAATCAAATACTAATGTTTGTGTTCTTAAAGCAGACATAATACAACAGATGCATATAGTAAGTGACAAAATATATTTAAAAATTAAATTTAAACATATTTAGGAGAATTTCAATACATGAATCATATTGAGATTGCTGAACTGAACCGACTCTCGTGTTTTTTTAATATTAGTTCCTATCCAAGGAGACTGATCAGAAATTCATTAGACGTAATTAGCACTAAATTCAAAGAACCTTGCGATTTTTACAAAATTTTCATTGTTAACATTTTTATACCAGACCACCAACATGAGATGATTACTTATAGCTTTTTTTGCGGTTTGGCAAAACTGTCATTCTAGTAGTTTCTAACTTTTCTCTTTTCTTGCAGAAATTTGAGTAAACATTTCACTATGTGACGATTTCAAACTCAATTCCATTTCAGTCTATCAATTTACTCTGGTTTAACTGGAATATTTGATTCTTGTTCTCTTGTTAATCTTTGTTGCTTTATAGCTAGCTTTTTGTAGATTGAATTTTCTAAAGGGAAAATAATAAATATGTAGTAAAATTTAACTAAAAATGTACCTAATTACTTAATGTTTTTGAACCCTAATAGTTTAATAATTATAGACATAATTTTGCATTAGTAGCCGTTTTACAATCGAATTAATGGAATACAACGTGTATGTAAAAAAAATACCAAACAATGCACATAAAACCAAACACTTGTCTAAATAACTACTAAAAGCTATCATCATCAAAGAACTGATACTAAAAGCGATACTGTATATACTACTTACGTACCCATTTACAACTTGATATCTGGGTCTTTCACCATCTATTTGACCATCAAATTTTAATTAAAAAAAAATTATTACTTACTCTAATAGTAAATTATTCACGTCGAAATTAAGTACAATAATATGACCGGAAATTTTTAAAAAACCAATATAATGTACAGATTCATTTTTTGTTACGTGAAAGAAAATTAGTAATACGTCAATGCCATTTTGAAACATAATTTTCATATTAATGTAAAAATTCTGCTTCAATGTTAGTTCAGCTTGAGTGATACGTTATTAATTGTAAAGTTGGTACAAAAATAAAATATTCCTCTGACACAAACTAAATTAAAAATTATACAACGTCGGCGTCGTACGGAAATAATAACTATTTTGACATTGTTCAATAAACATTAGCTTATTATCTTTATTTTGTTTTTGTAAATTGGAAAAATGTTAAAGTTTTTATTGTGGGCAGAAAAATTTGTTTCTTGTTTTTTACGACAATATTATACCTATGAAATATCAACAATAATTAAATCTTTGATTTTTCTGATTAGTTATTGAAGCATCATAACTAGCATTCAAATATGCTTCAATTTGTTGTTTTATAGGTAAAGTTTTTCATTTCTGTGAAAACCAAAATTTTAAGGGTGAATAACTCACAAAACCCGATTATTTGCTAAGCTTTAAAAATTATAAAAAAACAATCGTCGTTTTGTAATCATATACGAATCCAGTGAGATTGTGTCTCATTAAAATCAAATTTTCTTCAGATCACATACGCGTTCAATTTTTGATTTCATGCGTTAAATCCTTAGCATTTTTTAGTTTGACAAGAAAATCAATTCTAAACATTTTTGAACTTCTAATAGTTGCTTTACATAAAACAGGTAGCTGTATTGTCAGTGTGTCTCTGCAACTAATAAATTTAATAAAATAGATATTTGTTGTAAAATAAAACAAAGAACTCAAAGCATAGGTAAATAAAACAAAAAGTATAATTATAAATTTGACGTCACAAATACACTACAGGACCAGCAACGTGCTATAAAGTGTCTGTTTTATTTATTATTTTAAATAAGATCGGTGAAATAGGGTGACGTGTGACAGCATGTTGCTTTGCAACTTTCTCAATGTTCTTGTCAGAAAGGTAAATCTCTAGAGAATTTCAACTGGAGAAGTTTAACGTTCCAGTTAACTAGTAGGGTACCTCGAAAATTGATAACATTACAGCTTTTTATGAACTTATACTAAATAAGTTTCAATAATTATCGACTAATTACTTTTTATTATATTAAATTATACGTGAATTTTATCATTTGACAGTACATATTTGTCGCAGTACGATAGTCTTTGTTTTTATACGGTGACGTCAATTTTTTTGATGGCACTCCATATTTTGATGTCATATTTAGATATTGTCATGTACTTTTGCATTGATACTTCTCGAGACAATTGCAAGTTTGCAGTACAAACAAAAACGCAAAAGTTAGCTACCAGCGGTTTGAGTATCCCTCAAGATGCAAGTGATTCTTTATAATTATAAGTTATCTGTTCTACTTATTTTAGATTCAAGTAAATAAATCTTTATTGACGGACATCGGTAAATTATTCCTTCATACCATCATGATTTTGCATTAATTCGTCAGGACAAACCGTATGTCAAAAACTACAAATTATGCATAAAGCAGTCGTCATTAATAGAATTATAGAATAGGTCAGTGAGGATTTATTTGTAACTCTATGAAAACAATTTTATTTCAATAATGTAGTGAAAAAATCAGAAGCATTAAAGCAACAACATTAATATTTCAAGAAACTATAAATAAAAAAAAATATGTTGGTGTAATAATTGATAATATTTGAGGAAATGAAGTTTACAAAATTCACTTTAAATTCAATTTCAAATTATATATGTAATAAATTAAACAAATAGCTTCAACCGCAAAAATAGTTTGTTATCTAACAACAAAAAGAGGTTGTCACTTAATAAAACTAATATTAAGCTGGCGACGTTTCGTGACCAAAATGGGAACTTCTTTTTCTCTATTGTTTATAAATACATAGCTTTACAATTGTACCGTCGAAAATGGTTCTATATATTTTTGACAATAGAAAAAGCCTAAATTACTGTCACAATAAGTAATCTGCTTCATTGGGAAATTTGAATTAAACCAGTATCAGAGTAATCAGTGATTTGTAAAATAAATTGTGAAAGAACTTTCTCGTTTAAACGATCAGAATTTTCCATCCAAATTGCTTAGTAGTTTTTTCTCAATCCCTAAATATAAATTAAATTTCTATAAAGATTAATGAGATAACCTGGAATTAAAAAAAATAGAGTCTCCAACATCGTTTAGCAATTAAAAAAAAATGTCAAGATACATTAAGCTAATAAATTTGATTAAAATTGTTATTGCCCGTCTACTTCTACCGTTAAAAGTTTTGGATTGTCTTTGAAAAGCTTTTACGTGATTGTACTGGATTTTGCTGATTAGAAGCTTTGGGCGGACTGACAAGTGTTTGATTTTTTATGCCAATTACTTATTTCAATAAAAACCTACTGTTCTACATTTCCTAAAAATATATCACTTTTCTTGTTTTCACGCAAGCAAACTTGTCTTGTCTTGGCATGATTGATGGCCAGGAATATCCTTGTACCCCGTCATCTTAAGGGAGGTGATCTGCAACAGAAATTTAAAATATTATTTGTGTTAGTCTTGCGGATAAGCGGATTGGGGTGGGTTTGGTTTTTCGTGATATGGAGGACGGTGGGGTGGCGGACAGTGCTAGAATAGTAGATAGATTGGCTTCGTGATGTAGGTTGTTGTTTCGGATGTACCAAGGAGCGTTAAAGGTAACACGGGGGGCTTTGTTTTTCGGCGGTGAGGTAGCGGACTGAGGATTTGACGTTGTTTAACTTGATTTGGATACTGCGGTGTGACAGGGATGAGTAGATTATGCGGTTTAGCTTGAGTGGATTTTGGAACGGATAAGTTTGTAGACAAGGCCAGCGTGCTAGACACGGTCAAAAGCCTTTGAAACGTCAAGAAATGCCTCTCTAGCGGCCTGGTTGTTGAGCATGGACTGGTAGCAGTATTCGGTTACGCGTAAAAGTTGTTGGGTTGTGGAGTGGTTTGGTCTGAAACTAAATTGTTCGTCGGGTAAGATTTATAATCGGGAGATGTCCAGGTTAAGCCTCTGTAGGATAATTCTTTCAGCGAGTGCGGGAAGTAAATTGATCGGGCAATGGTTTTGCGGAAATTTAGGGTCTTTTAAAGGTTTTGGGATTACTATGACGTCAGCTATCTTCCAGTCATCGGGGAAGTAGCTTATTCTTAGTATGGAATTGATGATAGCGGTAAGGAATGCTATAGGTTTGCGTGGGAGGTGTTGGATCATAAAGTTTGTGATTAGATCTGGACCTAAAGTTTTACGTTTGCAAAGGGAACGTATGATTTGGTGGATTTTGGCGTGATTGAATCGTCGTCGTGGTTGTTTAGTAGAAATCGGGATACTCTCGATTCAATACGGGAAACGTGATCGAGGTCGGCGATTTGGTAGTTTGGGCTGCATTGGAGTTCTAGGTTGTCGGCGTGGGATTCGGCCTTTTTTTTGGGAGAGCAAGCAAACTCTGGCAAGCTAACAAAAAAATCTATCGTTGGAAGTTGTAGATCGAATTGCGCTGGTAACGACAATCTCATTTTTATTGAAAGTATTTCTGTTTGTAGTGAAAATCCTATATTGCTATTTATCAGAGTCTTCCAGGCATCAAATTCTTTGATAAATAATCATTTCTTTGTGCGTGTATGTGGTCAGGAGGCTTTGCCCTTTTTATTGATAGCTTTAGTATCGTACATAAATTCAAGACGTCCTAATGATGTTGTCAATTTGTCATTTCCTATTTCATTTAAACGACCACTTTATCTATTTTGCAGTAAATCTTTCCAAATTACTATTGTGGAATCAAATCCGGATACCAAGATTTTGCTAAAACTGTTTAGTAGATTACGATGGGGTTGATATTACTAATTTAAGATGATTTTTCAAAAATTTGATTGATATTTAGTGTACCCAGATTTACATTATCTTCTAGCATTGTTTTACTAATTGCATTTAACTGAAAGATAAAATCGTACTAAATTATACAAGTCATTTATAAATACATAGGTAAGTCAAATCTGAAAGACAATTTGGTTTTGTACATTCTTCAAATGGTTCATGGACTTGGTATCATAGTTTCCACTTAAAAACTGATAGAGAAAAAAAAGATGCTTCTTAAGAAGAAGAAGAAGAAGACATCGACATGTAGAACGAACAAGACGTAATAATGACGGCAGCTTCTGCTTGTGTCGTGAGTGGTGCAGGTACATCACGAAAAATAAAACATAAAAAGAAATTCAGGGTTCGTCCAAGTTTACAAAGCAAAGGGCTCGTAGTGAAAATCAACTATTGGAGAATTGAATTAATCATGACCTCTATTCAGGAGAACTTCTTACAGATGGAAGTTTTAAAATCTTCTTTCATACGTCTAGCTGTGATTATAAGCTGTTACTTATGACAGACACGGATACCGCAACATAGTTCAACATTATGCAATACACTTTAACGTTTGAAACATGTTATTGCAGTGTGTTGTTCTAAGTTACGTTAGTAGATACGTGCTTTAAGGATACAATTGTGACTACAAAAAATAAACTAAAGCTAACTTTAAGCGAACTTTGTACAACTGAGTCTTATGGTCGCGATCCACCAACACAGATTAAAAGTAAGCGACCGACGCCTACAAACAATCGTTCCTATGATTTTAGCAATAAATTGTATACAGGATTTCTATAGCTGAGTGGGACATGTATTACATGTTTTTGTGAATATTATCTCCTTAGCAGTTCTTATCCGAATTTAAGCATTGAATGACATAGTTGTGGTAATAAAAAACAATTCGACTTAAATAATTCAAACAAAATATTTTTTGTAAGGTCAGAACATAAGATTTTTAAATTTGTTGAATTATTGCTTATGTTCTTGTTAGTCGCCGACCCAATCCAATTCGCCTCGTAGCTCAGCTGATCCGCGTGTGCGAGTATAGAGTAGTGATTAAATTGGAAGGCTGCTAATTAGGGTTCGAATCCTTAGTACACTTTTGTTTTATTTCCATTAAACTTAATTAAGTTTTGGGGAGGGGTAAACCGCGAGAGATTTTTGTGTACCTACACAAGATTTCCTTTCATTAAAAATTTCTGGATTTTCCAAGAGTTTCTAAAAATTTACTTGTATTCTCAGATTGCCCAGGATTTTTTTGAATTTTCGTAGGATTTTGTAACATTTCAACAAGATTTCCTAAGATTTCCTAAAATTTCACCGGTATTTCCTTGGAATTTACTAAGATTTTCTTGGGATTTTCCATTATATTTTTCTTACAGAAAATCCCCAAATTATCCTAGGATTTCACAGATTTTGCTTTCAAAGCAATAAACAATAAATATTTTTTTAATAAACTTTATGTATACATAATAGTTATTGTACTTGTAAATTACTTATTTTATTAATTTTCTTCCATACTCAGTTAAAACTTGTTTCAAATTCTCGTTTTGTCTATAATAACTTTTATTTCCTCTATGTATTTAAAGAAATTTTTAATCAATAGCTGTTTGTCATCTACGTATCTGGTAAGTTTTCTTTTGTTCTTAGCTGATCGACTATATTTTTGATCATTTTACTTTGTTTCCGTAATCTTAGTTGGAACTTTGACGAATTGATTAACAGAAGAACAGTGACCCCAAATACAAAAAATCCTGATTATTATTCTCCACGCTCGCTAATATGTCATTTTCTATTAGCTCTTTTATATCTGGACAGAAGATTGAAGGACTTTCTACTTCCGAGAGTTGACATCTTTATGTTTTTTCGTGAGGCTGAGTCGATTCCGAACTTACATATGATAACATAGTTGACTGGATTTTTTTTGTAATATTTGATTTACCCTTTGATTTTGATGTGTCTAAATGTTTGAGATTTAAATGTTTATACAAGTTTCCTGCTACTCACCGGAAAACCATGCTATTGGGATCTTTCCTCATTTTATAAATTTGAATTTTTTGCAAACAAACAAAACACTTACAATACAACTGATATTATTTTGGGTATTATTATCTGCTCCGCTATCATCTATTAAACATTCTACAACAAGCTTTTTCTGGACGTTTTTTATTTCACTTTTCTGTTGATCATTTTAAATTTTCAATTGATTTTGCCATCCTACTATTTAGAATTTTTGTTTGAGCATTCTCTTGTACTATATTAATCGTCTTTACCCTCTTATTTCTGATGTCTTCAAGTATTTAGTTTTCCGGTATCTTCTTGGATTTTGTTAAGTTCACATTTGCAGATGTCAGCTGTTCGACGGTTTCTTTGTTTTTCAATTCAGTTTCAGCAGTTTTTAATAGTTCAGTATTCTTTCACCAGTTTTGACAACGAATAACTAGCTTCCGAATAACGAATAACGAATAACTAGCTTCCGTTCGCCCGATAAAATTTTCTGGCTTCTTAAAAATACCACCATAAGAGGAGAGTTAATTGGAATCTGCTAAATCGACTCTTATAAATGTCTGCATATTTTCTAAATCTGCTTTGGATATGTCTGACAATATTATCAAATACATTGATCTTAAGAATTTTTTTGAAGTCAACTGGTATCATGATATGAAACCGCTGTTCCAATTCTTCAAAAAATGCGTCTGCAATGGACGCCATCCTGCCCCGAAATGTGACAAAAATTATGTTTACTTGCCACACACCATGCTTACGATAGATTGATCTTTTGACTGATTGAAACCTATTTACTATTTGGCACATTTAAAAATAAAAGTTTTATTTGACTTCTTTATTCCTTTCTCCACAGCATGTTTTCTTTTTAAATATAGATAATCGATTCTCTGACAGCTCTTCAGGTATCCAAACTTTGTAGTAACCTTCAAGCATACTTTTTATTTTACTTAAATAAAAGAATTAAAGAATTATAACAATTGATAAATAGATAAGACGTATTTTAATAAAAAATAATTAATAATTGAACAAAACTCACAGTTACAAATTTATTTTGTAATGCACTTATAAACTGTTAGTTTCTCGAAAATTAATTTATATTAATTAATGTATAACAACATATTTTATTAAATAGATAAATTAGAACCAATTTATGAGATAATACTAATGTTTAAAGCGTATTTTAATAAACAGAAAACAGTAAAATAACTTTAATAATGATTTACAGCACGAAATCCAGGTTCGATTCCGATTGTCGCAATTTTTTTATTAAAAATTATTATCGATATGTTATTATTATTATTACAATTCTTACAAGATAAGTTTAATGTTTTGAACTCTTTATTTAAAATGTTAAATTAACTTTACAAAATTTTATTATATATTGACATACATAATAAAGTTAGCAAAAAATACTGGAATGGGAATCGAACCTGGTTAGGTTTTGAAATCACTACTAGGTAACGATTAATCAACTCGTCCAAGAAGGCCGGTTAATAAATGAAATTTCATCTGGTTTATAATAAAAATTCATAAAAATAACTTGTTTTACTGTTTTTTTAAATAAAATACGCATTGAATACTTATTATTATCACATCAATTTCTCTTATTATATCTACCTAACAAAATATGTTGTTATATTGTGTTCAAATTGTGCCAGAAAAAAAGCAAATGCTTATGTCAACTTTTGGATGGGCCACACGGTATGTAAAACTGCCGCATTTGCCGACCCAAAAAACTAAACAAAAACTTGAAATAATTGTTTTTGATTCTGTCGTGTAAATGATATGTAAATGTATACGGTAAATGTAATTCCCGAAAAGTTAAAGGCAGTGGTGATTAGAAATAGGTTTTAATTTTTTCTGAATTGGTACATTAGTTATACTAAATAGCCATACACTCAGTTGAACGTGAACTGTTAAGACTTTTCTAAAATATGCATCTGCTTTGGAATATCAAATACAAACTTTTTTTTTAATTTCTATATCATTTAGTTGGTGTTGTAATAATAAACGTTTGTTCTTTTTAACGACTTTTAACTGTTTCGACATCTAGAGTCCACAGCAACTTTGTCGACAGATGTGTAAGCAGTTACATAAGTCGAACCTGCTACTATCGTAGCCAACTAAGTGTTAACAAAAATAACAATTCTAGATATTCTCAAACAGTGGGATCTCCTTTGTAGGAGTAGTACCGGTGCCTTGATAAAGACTATCCAACGCTATTCAAAACGTCGGCAAAGGGCTAGACCTGATTTAATCATCTCTCACCAGTACTACTCTTACAAAGAAGGTCCCACAGTTTGAGAATATCTACAATTAAAATAATATATAGAAAGTCTAGAAATAATTAAAATTAACGAGTTCTCGGTGTTTGTTTGGTATTGTATTGTCTTGCGAATTTATAGCAAGAGATTGGAGATTGTTATTTTGATCAACACTTAGTTGGCTATAATAATCGAAGGATCGACGTATGTAACTGCTGTTTTTCTTAAGAGAAGATTATGTTTCGCACATTTTTGGGCATCTTGTAAAACTAAAAATATTTTTAAACGACAGCTAGTATTGCAAATAATGGGCATTATGTCCAATGCATTTTCCTCGTAACCCTTAAAATCAAGTTAATCACTTTATATAGATAACTGAGCTATAGACAAACTACAATATCTAAGAAAAAAATATTAGCGTTGAGAAAAAATCGTAGTAAAAGCTAATTTTCTGTTATTTCACATTTTATGCAGTGTCACCAATGAAGTCATATTGAAGATATTTTTTGGTTTTTTTATTCTTTATTGCTAATTTGAAAATGATTTTGTTATTTTTGTATTAATTAAAAATTAATTTAAAAATCAGTTGTTGTGGATTCAGTGTTGTAATTACTTTGTATAAAAATTTTGAACTTTTTGAACCTTTCGTTATTTTTGCTTGAGTATATTACAAATCCATGATTTTTCATAATTTATTGGGTAATGTCATATGTTTTGCTCCCATACAAGAGTTTTTACACGACAAGCCTGCAAAAAAACAGAGAAAATGAATTATTTGATCTACCATGACTTATGTCACTTGACCACTGAATTCTCATTAAAAAAGTGCCTGAAGAACGTCAAAATTGTTTCTTTTATATTTTACAAATAGACGAGATATAGCCAAAACACGAAAACTCGAAAAATCCTACTTTTGTGTCAATAACTCAGAAACAAAAGACGATAATCAATTTTTGATTTCACTATTAGGTTGTTCTAAAAAAGAAAGATCAAGGATGGGTAATTAATTTTTTTATATTTATTATAGAGATTCCGTATTAAAACGGACAACCTGGAAATTGCGTTCCAAATTGATGATGCAATGAATGACTGTAATTATGTTATTATAAAAGCTGCAATATCGAATTTTTCAATATTTCTTAGAATTCTGTTACCATTTCAAAAGTGCTATTACATTTTATCAGTTGTTTTTGGTTTTGAATAAAAAATCTTGGAAATTCACAATGGTGCAACTCGTAGATCAGAACATACGTAATTTTGGTTTAAATATTCCACGGGTAATACTTTTTTTAAAAACAATACAATACAAAATTAAAAAGAAAATTTTTTGTTCCCTACGTATTTAATAATTTAACAATATTCATTGATTTTAATGATATAAAAAATATGAAACAGGAATTGCATATTTTCTACTAAGTATTTTACTTAAACATTATTTTTTTTCTAAAACGTATTACGGAAAAACGAAAATAGCATAAAATATGCATTTTGAAGATTTTTAGGATTATAAGAATTTAAAAAAATTAAATATTTTCATCAATGCACTCTTGTTTTTAAGAAATGTAACTGTATACTTTTTATGAGAAGATTGTTTTTCTACAAAATTTTTCTTTGATTCTGGACTGCTACTTCGACAGAAAATTTTCATTTTAATTCAATTTACTTTTAAAAAAATCAATACAAAAACTTGTGAAAAAGATATAAAGTGATAATGTTTTTATTGCAATTATGTTAGGCAAAAATGAACGAGAAAAATACTTTAGTAAAGCATGTAGGTTTTCTTTATCTTAAAAAGGTAATTAAATTGACAAATTTTCAACACTCACTTAGGTATCAGTAAGTAACCCCTTTAATTATGTTTACAAAACTAAGCGCTTCATTATATTTAGTAACCTGCTAAATCCAACAGGATCATCAATTAAATTAACATGCTATCAACGTCCAAGTACAGTGATTCAACAACAAAGCTTGTAACTCGTTGAGTGATAAGTAATATTAATTTGGACGTAGCATTATGACTGATTAATCATCAAATATCATACCGAAACGAATTCAAAATTAAATTTCCATCATTGTTAAACCTCGCACCAAATTAATTCAAATCTCTTTTATTTTTTCTTTCGCAAAAGCTAGAATTTATTTAAATTTGGATTATAATATCGTATCGCTTTAGAAGAGTGGCTTCCGGTGTTAATCTGCATGAAGTGTTGTCGTCTACGTCACGCTATGCTTGCTTACTCCTGATGGCGGTTCTGCACGTTGTTTGTTCGGGGGTTCCCACCAATCCATCACTCCTGCCGTCAGTACCCATTAGCACGCTCACATACATTATAAGACTTCGCACTACCCCTGCTTGCAGATTCACATTTTGTCTTTTCTTGCTTACATACTTATTTTAATAACTAATGAATCGCATTATTAATTCGATGTGATTGTCGACAAAACTTGTTCAAGTTGTTTGTAATGGAAATTGTTGGCAAACCGGTGCAAACATAATTCTTTGTTGAAAAAATAATTAACAACGTGCGTGATTTGGCAAGGAATAAAGAGAAATCTTGTTTTTTTCCGAATATCATATGTATTTAGAACTTTGATACGAAAAAAATTCAACCATTTTAACACACATGAAATAAAATAATTATATAGAATAACTTAATAATGAAATATTTATTAATTGGTTTACCTTTAGAAGAAGAAAGCGCTGATTTAAATGTGTATAGGCACATACAGGATATCCCCGGATCAACTTTAAAACTGCAATAAATTTCTTATTCTTGTTTTCTCAGAAAATTTCACTCTTTTGATAATTTGCCCTGCTTGTTTTTAAACCCCCAAGACACAAACTACTTTTTATTCAATTTTAACGGTTCTCGAGAAACAATCTAAGCTTCAAGAGTTTAGTAGCAATGACGCAATTTTATTAATTTACAGCTGGCATTGAAAACTGAGGAAAAAAAGGACAGGCATTACTTAAATACTAAATTAATACCTTTTTAAGTATTTTATTTAATTTTACCATTATTTACTAAATTTATTAAATAAACTTGAACCCAATTTAATAATTTTTTATCAAAAAAATGATATTATCTCGAAAACCGTTCGAATTAAAAAAAGAAGTAACTTATGTTTTGAGGTTTAAAAAACAAGCAGGACAAATAATCAATAGTAAAATTTTTTAAGAAATTAAAAATAAGGTTTTTTTTTCTCTTTAAACTAAGAAACTTTCAGTTTAAGAGATAAAGTAGAGTCTGACATTTAAATTAATCCACTGCAATTTAATAATTTTGAGTTAAATATGCCTTAATTTTTATGATTTTCTAAAACCTAAAAAGCATAAATCAGCAAATGTTTTGAAAATCTTAAAATTAAAATTACTTTAAGTATACACTATGTCCAAGATAAGAATGAACCGCATGGAGATCTTGAAAACAAATTCGCTCAAATTGCAAAAAAGGTGGGCAATTTAAACTATTTCTTACAAAATTAGGTTCTAAACAATTATGTGTGATACTTTGTTAAATTTGTAATAAAAAACCCTACCAAATACAAGGTGTTTTTTGTATGCGGTCATATAAAAAAATATAGATGGTTTCCGAGATGAAATGTTGGATTAAAAATTTGGAAACAGCATTTTCTAAAGCTCTAAAAAAAGTGTTTTTAGATTTTTTATTATTTTTGAAAATAAGCGCAAAAATACGAAAATAAAAATCCAAAAAATTGAATTAGGTATTGTAAAATCTCGAAAACGAAAAATATTTTAAACTTTTCAAACACAATGTAAATATACTCTAAATTTCCCAACTTTTTTGCAACTTAAGCACTTAGTGTCTTCTACCGTTTTCAAGATCACGATGCTGTTCATTCTTATCTTGGGTAATGCTCAGTTTCTTCTTATTTCCTTACTGTTTTACCCAAGCAACACATACGCATCTAAATATCGTTTAGTAGACGTCTAAACTCGTCTACGAACGTGTACATGAAAACAATAAGAGCAAATAGATATCTTTTATCTTACTAGTGCTCGCTAAATGTTAAAAATTCATAGATTAGACGTATTTGTAAAAGTGCCACAATTATGTATGGTATCTTTATATGTACATAAAACGTTATAAATTTTACATAAAATAAATTAAGTTACACTATATTTCTAATAGACGTCTAAGATTTTATGGTGTTTTAACTAATTTTTTAAAAATATGAAAAAATTGCGAATAAAAAATGTAAATTTTTAGTGGGAAAGATAAATGATCTAAAAATTGACATCCTATTGATGTATTTTATGTAATGTCTATCCTGTGTATACTATTTCTATTTACGTGACATAAAAAATTTATAATTCTGCCGTACTTAGATAAAACACAGTGTCTACATTTTTTATGACATTTAACTTTTTTTGATTAAAGTAATTAATGTAGCTGAACGCTTCATAACACTGATATACTTTTCAAAGTTACTTATACAAAGTTTAACTGTTGGACTATCTTCTTTAAAGGATTACATTAAAAGCATGGCAAAACTAAAAGACGTACAACAATAATTTTCTCCGATTTTTAAAGGTATTCACGAAAACTTGTTCAGTGCAAACACTTAATTGCACAAACTATACAGAAGTAAATGCAGATTCGGTAATTTTCACGATTACATACACACGTTGCAACAATAATAATTCAGAAAACATTCAATGAAGACACGTTTACTGTGTTATCTTTTTAATCATTAAATTTTTCTTTTTAATGAATTGCATTTTTTTATCAGGGAACAAATCTAAAAAAAATTTAGGGATTATAATAGTAACTTAGATAGCTTTTGGCAAAAGAACATCAAGATATCTCTGAAAAATAATGAGAAGAATCTCACGTTCTATTTAGGTACGTACTATGCTTTTTTACAAAATTGTGTTCATACTTGTTCTCAAAATGTGAGAATGTAAAGGACTCCAAGGAAGTAAAAACAGTTTTGTAAATCTAGTAAATTAAAAAGAGCGAAAAGTTTCGAAAAGCTTTGCGAGTGCGGAATACAAAATTCTGTAACAAGATTAAAATGAAAATTTGATGCAAGTGAAAGGCTCCGCAATGACAATCAAGGCTACCATTATATTGTTGACCCAATGTTTTTTTTATTGGCAATAATGTTGATTTGCAATCTACTTAACAAAAGTATTCAGTAAATGAGATGCGAGGAAAAGCAGTGATAGGAGAAATCATCCATTGATGACACTCCCTATGAACACCATTTACGGGAGGTTGATGAGGTCTTCAGGCTATGTTTTTTCAGGCGTCGTACTGATGGATGATAAGTAGAAAGCTGGTGAATTAATGAATTGCTGTGCCTATCTAACTTCTGGTGGTAATTTACCGCAAATTTTTTAATTTCATCGGCAACGTATGGAACGTCTAGATCTTGGTGGATAGTTTGATTGGTTACAAACCAAGGCGCGTCAACTGTTGCGCGGAGTGTTTTTGATTGAAATTGTTGCAAAGTTTTATTCTGGTCGGCTTGGCACACCACCAAAGCTGTATATCAAATGTCCAAATTGGTTTCAGCATTGCTTTGTAAAGTAACAGCTTGTTTTAGATCGATAGCTTTGACTTTCTACCAAGGAGCCAATACATTTCACAGTATTTAATATTTAGTTGTTTGAGCTTAGTTTGTATGTGTTTGTTCCATGTGAGTCGTTGATCAAGATGCACTCCCAAGTATTTTACGTCGGTTTTTACTGGTATTGGAGTATTGTTTATACTAACAGGCGGGCAAACACTGGTTTTTGTAGTGAATGTTACTTGGGCTGATTTTGATTGATTGATTTTTATTTGCCATTTATCTAACCATATGCTGATTTTAGTGAGGTGTTGTTGGAGGTTAGAAGTTGCCTATCTGCATTTTCATGAGTAGAAAGTATTGCCGTGTCATCTGCGAAGGTAGCCGTCACAGTGCTGTCAGTTTCTGGCAGGTCAGCAGTATAGACAAGGTAGAGGAGAGGGCCCAATACATTACCCTGCGGAACACCGGATTTGATGGGGTAATATAAGGATAGTTTGTTATCACAATTGACAGAATAATAGCGGTCTGTTAGGTATGACTTAATGAGCAAGTAATAGTAGCTTGGTAATAACTGTTATAGTTTATGTAGTAACCCTGTGTGCCATACTTTGTCAAAAGCTTAAGACACGTCCAGGAACGCAGCAGTGCAATACTTCTTTTCATCTAGAGAAGATGAGATCTCGTTTATTATTCTGTGCGTTTGATGTATGGTTGAGTGACCTTCTCTAAATACAAATTGATGTTGTGGTAGGTGTTGAAATATGTCTGTATCTTGGGAAAGTCTTTTAAAAAACAGTTTCTAACACTATTTTAGAAACAATACATTCTTGGCCGATCTATCTGTATTAGAATTTGTATACTTTCCGACACATTGAGGCCTATAGGTATACCAGAATATTTTTCAATTCCAAGACTGCGAATGTTAGCATTTTGTAATTAAGTTTGATTTCAGAATTGTGAATATGTGGTCGTGGAAAATTCTATTCCATACGAGTCGAAGACTATACTTTTTCCAACACTATTTTAAAAATAAAAATACTTAACAAATTTAACCTGACAATTACAAAAAAAACGCCTGTCCATTTTGACTAGGTGTTACATAATATGACATTCTACAACAGTGCGTCTAAATGTGTACAAATTCTAATATAAATTTTTGATCAATGTATTGTTTCCAAAATAGTGTTAGAAAATTGAAATTTATTTACTTCTTGGAAAAGATACAAAAAAAAGTTTTTATATTATTTTATTGACTACTGTATCATCTGCAATATCAAACAAGAATTTAAACTTATTGTATATTTCTTATATCTTTCACCTCTTTTATTTATTTCGAATATCGAACAATCAAATAATTCGTTTGAAACGTCTATCCAAAATTTATCTCTGCCTTGCAACATCTCCTGTCCAGAGGTTTTACCATTTGCTTTAACAAGTTTATTTTTGTCTCTGTATTTATTCTGTGTTTTGGTTCTTATTTTATTAGCTCTCATTTCATATTCAATAAGTTTATGGTGACAATTTTCTCAAATCGATTGTACATATCAACTTAGCGAAAGAATTAAATTATAACTAATGTGTACATCCAATTCAGGCGATTGAAGTTTTTTGACGACTTGGCTAAAATATTCCAAATTTGCTTCCCAACTTAATAATCGTTAATATTACATTTGCAAACTTGTTGCTTCACTTAAAAAGTTTGTGATGTTATTAAATAAGTAAAAATATTAAGATTTTCTTTGGTAAAAGTATTATTTGCCAACTGATCAACATATGTGAGATCTGTAGATAAATCCACTACTATGTCAAAATACTTAGTGTGATTATTATTTATTTGATCTAAGAACTTGTTTTCCTATTATTTGAATCAATTCTTCTTAAACACTTTTTGAGAGGTAAGTAATACTATTGTCTTCAGATTGACACTTTCTCAAATGTTTCTGTAGGAATAGATCAAATTGTGACATTAATTCCACGAGTCGCATACAATTTTGATTGTGAGGTGAACCCCACTCTTTGTTATGTCCTCTTAGTGCTGAACCTCTTTCACATAAATATTTTAGCACCGCTACAAGTTTTTTCAAATCATGAGAATAGTACCCTACGGATTTTTTATATCCTTTTTCTAACCTTCTATCTATAGTAGATGTGTTACGTTTTTCGCAAATCAAGTAATTGTTGATTATCATCTGTTGAATCTTCATGGTAATCCAATCCTCTTAAGGTATTTTTTCAATAGGAAAACCCAGTGATAAACGCTGAAATAGTTTGAGCGAATAATTTGCAAACGATTTTTTAAGTCTTATTCATATAAACGTTGGGTAAGTATCTTTTTGATTTTCAGATTCTATGAACCCATTGAAAAAAATACGTTCTTTTATAAAGATTGTGATCCGAAACTATTATTGATATTGTCGGGTCATATTTCCAAGTCTACATACTTTGCAAATGATAAACATCTCTATCTCCTTAGCGTCATTAGATATGGAAGGTCCGATTTCGGTATTGCCCGTAAAATCCAATGTAGTATCATCTTAATTTTTATCAATATTTTGCAAATATTCACTTTGAATTTGAGTACTACTATTACTAGACTGAGAACCAGCAAGAAAATTATGGTATGATTTGCCCCACGTCAAGGCTCTGGGGAAAGTTATCCAGCAATATTTCTTGCACAAAAATGCTAGGCTATGGGGAAAGCTATCTAGTAATATATCTTGCACAAAAATGCAAGTATGGCGATCGTCAGGTGTCATCTTCCCCAAAAACATGTATTTTTTGACACGTTTAAGACTTTGCCCCAAAGAGAAGATGACGCCTGACGATCACCATCTTGCGATATCGTGCAAGAAATATTAGTGGCTAACTTTCTCTAAAGCCTTGACGTGGAGCAAATCATACAACAATTTTCTTGCCAGTCTATACCAGGTACGTTAATAGCTAGATTATAATTTTCAGTACTAGATCCTTCACTTACATGTTTATTATTTCTTTGGAAGAAATTTGTCAATTAGAGTTTGTTTTTTTTATTGTCCTTTATTTATTATAGTGTTCGTTTTTGATGACCCCTTAAATTAAATTTCTTTAGGCATTTTTAATTATAGAAACACGAACACATATTAGAGAACAATTATTTATGAAGCCCATTATAGTTATGCTACTTTAAAATTTAAATAATGCACTAAAAAAGTTTGATATGCTCGTATACAATTATGCACTTTAGAATACTAAAAAAATACTGAAGTAATTTGCTTTTTATTGCAAAAATGTAAATCTCTTACCCAAACTCCAAAGTGGCAGCATTAGTAACAATGTAAGAATAGTTCATACAATATGTTAATTTGAGGAAACAGGGATGTAAAATTTAGAATCATTTATTAAAAATTATAGTTTCTCAATGTTGAATTTTTAATAGATTAACCAGTAATTGAAAATATAAACAACCTCAAATTTTCATCACAATTTTTGGGACAACTTTTATTAAAATAGGCTAGACCAGTATTAATCAAACTTTTTGCAATTCAATCTTATTTGAGACGTAAGAATACCGACTCAACCTTAAAATAATCAATAATCAAAATAATCAATGTATACTATATCGTATGAATACCGAGTAGACGTGTATTTCTAAAATAAAAATTTCTTTCTAAAAATGTCAACCAGAAGTCGCAGTGTTGTTAGTCAAAGTACAGGCGGTGATTTTGATACAATTGCTGATAAAGTTGTTGAAAAACTTCTAAATAATCAGGGTTTCAAGGATATGCTTGCAACAATACTACGCGATACTATGCGTGAAGAAGTGCAGTTTATCGTTAAGGAATTAGAAGAAAAGGTGGCCTTACTCGAAAATGAAACGAAACACCGTCTATCAGAAATTGAAGATATTTTAGACGCACAGGAGCAATATTCTGGAATTAATAATTAAAGAATATTTGGTCTGCCGGAGTCGTCTGATCGTGAAGATACTTGTGAGGTGGTTTTCGCTTTTTGCAAAGAAAAATTAGATATACATCTTGATCCGGCTGTTATTGATATTGCACACCGCTTAAAAGGTAAAAAAGATCAACCTCACCCTATTATCCTACGTTTTGTTAATCGTTCCGTTAAAAATGCAATCTACGGTAACAGAAGCAAACTTAAGGGAACTAAGATTGTTGTTACGGAAAATCTAACGAAGAAACGGGTTCAATTACTAAATATCGTAGCTCAAAAATTTTCATAGAAACTGTTGGACACGTGAAGGTAATTTGTTTCTCAAACTGAATGACAAAATACATATAATCCGATAGCAAAAAGATTTTGAAGTACTTATTTGCATTTGGTATTTATCGTCCTGAAATATTTGTTACATATTGTAAATGAGTTTTTTTTATTAAATGATTCCAAATCAATGTAAAGTCATTATATCCACATTTCAATCAAGTTAAAGAAACTCTTTTTAAACTATGATATAGACATCTTATGTCTTACTAAAACATGGATTACAAACAAAATTAGTTCCAAAAGTATTTACATTCCTGGCTATGTTTTGGTACGGCAGGATAGAAATGGCAGAGGCGGAGGGGTTGCAATTTACATAAGAGACTGTTTCAGCTTTAAACTAATCACTGTCCCTGCTTCAATTGAACATGCTTGGATTATTATTACAATAAACAAACAAAATATAATTCTTGGTGTTTGCTATAGATCAGAAATCTACCATCCTAATTTAGTTAGAGACAACATTATCTCTACTCACAGCACGTGCTGATATTCTCTTACTTTGTGGTGTTTTTAATTTTGATTCCTTAGAAAAATATAATAAATACACTGTTGATATGTTTAATATGACTAATAATTTTAATCTTACACAACTTGTTTCCACTCCAACCAGAATATCAGAGGGCAAAAAAAGCTTGATTGACCTGATGTTTTCTTCCAATTTAGATGTAATTAATAAAGTAAAGTAGTATTAAGTGTAAACGATATTGCAGATCATGAGTTAGTTAATTGCATCTTAAATCTAGTTAAACAAGATATACAAAAAACTGTCACTTATCGTTCTCTTAAACATTTTAACATCGAATTGTTCCTACATGATCTTCATTTAAATCTACTTTATAAAAATATTATAGAGATACATGCACCATTACTTACAAAACGTGTCACTATACTTCCAGCACCATGGTTAACTGACATTATTGAGACTATGCAAACTCATAGAGAAGAAGCACTTCTAAAGTTTAAAAAAACCCAAAACCCATCACATTGGCTTTATTATCAAAGTTTGAGAAATTTAACTACTCTTGCAATTCGAATAGAGAAAAAGGCGTATTTTGAATTTAAAACTAAACAATCTCCATCTAATATGTGGAAAACTTTGAAGGTGTTTGATGTAATACACAGAAAACATGATGTAATGCCTAATTCCTTAAAAAATGTCGATGACTTAAATTCTTATTTTTTGTAAAATAATTGTAGCCTTATAATCCCCGATTCTGTTTTAGATTTATACAAAAATAAATTCTGCAATTCTATCATTAGTTTTCGTTTAGTAAATAGTGATGACATCTATAAAGTACTGAAATCAATTAAAACTAAAGTTGAAGGAAGTGATTGTCTTAATATCGAATTAATTAAATTATCTTGTCCATACATTTTACTATTTTTAACCAATATTATAAACACTTGTCTGTTAGAAGGGGTATTTCCAACTGCCTGAAAGCATGCTTTGGTTACACCAATTCCTAAAAATAATAACGTTACCGAATATAAAATGCTGCGGCCTATCAGCATCCTACCGTCTCTTTCCAAAATTATTGAAAAAATTGTATGAATATTTGGCAATAAACAATATTCTACCACGTACACAGTCAGGTTTGAGAAGAGGTTACAGTTGTAAAACCACCCTTAATTGTATCATTGATGATATTGTTAGAGCAACAGATGAAGGTACATTGACCATCTTAGCGCTTTTGGACTTTTCCAAAGCGTTTGATACAATTAATAATTTATTACTTATTGAGATACTGCGATACATTGGTTTAGATCAGATTTCTTGCAATTTTTTTGTTTCATATCTGGAGTTCTGCACACAATCAGTTAAAATAGATAGTAATATTTCAAACCCTCTTCTTTTACCTGCTGGAGTTCCGCAGGGTTCAATACTATGACCTCTATTATATAGTATTTATTCAAACAACCTTCACCGAGTACTTAAATACTCTAAACATCATCTTTATGCGGATGATACTCAAATCTATTTATCATTTTTCGCTTAAAGATTCTACTCTGGCATGTAATAATTTCACTATAGATTTATCTAATCTCCACAAAGTTGCTTTAGATCACTCTATTTCTTTAAATTTGTCGAAAACAAAATTGCTTATTTTCGGCCCTAAAATATTTCGTAACCACTTCTTTTCTGCATGCAGCTGTTTTCTATCATAAAATTATAATGTCAAAAATGCCTCCTTATCTACTAGAAAAACTTCAATTGAGAACTGACGTTCATAATATCAACATCAGATTTAAAGGTAAACTTACACCTCCTTTACACAGGACCCAGCATTTTAAGCGTTGCTTTTCTTATCAAGCAACTCTCATATATAATAACGTCCACTCGAACGGAGATTTCTTAACTTTAAACAAATTTAAAAAATAGTGTAAAGGAGTTTCTAAATAAATTGTAACTGCAGATAAGTGGATATGATGAATTATTTCCAAAATAAATTTAAATTGTGAATTGTATGTTTCATTACCAGTAATAAATACCAAATTTTTGTGTTGCATATGTATATATGTTTAAGTAGATAGATTTTTCTTTTTGTATTACTTTAGTCGTATATATTGATATGTTTTCTTGTTACAAGGTTTGGTGGAAGAGCAGCTTTTATTGTAATAAAAGTTGAACCACGCTTTGAGATTTTTTGTAAATTTACAGAAAATAAAGACAATAATAATAATAATATATAATATGACCAGTATTAATCAAACTTTTGCAATTCAATCTATTTGAGACGTAAGGATAGTGACTCAACGTTAAAATAATCAATGTATAATATGTTCAAAAAAGTGTATATATTTTTTTCATACACTATCTCAAAACATTTTTAAAAGTACAGATAAATATTTTTGCTGTCGATAAAAATTGGATACATAGGGATATACACGGTGTTTCAAAGAAAGGTGACCCCGTTGATATGGTAGATAGAAAATAAGTGGAATTTGTTTAATAAAAAAATTATGTAACCGCATCCATATTCAAGATATAAGGTGTTGAAAAAATAATTGTGTATTCGTGAAAACGGAGGAACACTTCCTCTAACTGACTTCATATTTCATGTTTTTAGTCACATTTACATTCATTTTCTTATTGTGATTTTTAGTTAAATTATTAACTTTAGCATTAGAATAGTGTTAATGTGTTTGGTTATTAAAAATAGGTAATTTACCTTATTATTTTGAAATCAAAATATTCCGAAAACGGTACGTAATATCGAGTTTTACAAAGAGTACTTACATAAAATTTGAACTAGAAAATTTAACCTCAAAAACTACCGTGTAACTAGCGCCGTCTGTGAGAGTCAGGTATAAAATAGATTCATGAGATGTATCAACTTCAAAAACATATTCATACAACATTTCAATAAAATGTTGCTAATAGTTTCTACATAATCGTACAGAACATGTATAAACATTATTTTTTCAACGCTCAATATCTTGAATATGGATGCGGTTACAAATTTTTTTACTAAACAAACTCCACTTATTTTATAGTGTTCTACCTACCACATCAAGGGGGTCACCGTTTTTTGAAACACCCTGAATTTGCATTCAATACAAACATTTGTAATACTTATCTTTTTTCACTTTTTTATCAATGAAGTAGAGTTAGTCAATATTTCTTAAAATTAATTTTTTTCAGATATTATTATAATTTTACAGAAGTGCTGTTTAAATAGTTTGTTATCCGCTAAGTAATTTTTATATACCTACGTTAATTGCAGATTATATCATTGTAAACACGATACCAAAAAACTACTTAAGATTTCTTAAAACCTGATACGTGGTATTTGTAGCACTTTTGTTTTTGATAATTCTGTGTAATAGATGTAATTCGCATTAAATTGTGTAGGTGCTATCGCCGAACCATCAGAGATAATATTTTTTACTAACGAGTTGGAGTTGCAATGACTACTTTGTGATACTCTATTGACGCAAAATAGCGTGAGATAATAGATGTCATTAACGCACTAGTAGTTTCTTTGTTGCGCGCTATTCTTCAGTTGTTTTATAAAATTAGGAAGTTTTTTAATTGCGACAAATAATCAAAGTGGTACGTTCACAAACATAAAATATCAACCGCAGCTTCGAACGGACGATAAGAATTTCTATAAGGAAAAAGTCTAAGCACACGGGTTATCAATATATGCTTAATAAGTTCAGTGACTGACAAGAACAGAACCAAGAAAATGTCTTAATTATTAGCGTTCAAACGCCGTTTTGAAGACGCAATACGTATTAGTATATAACTATTAGTAGAAAACGTTTATCTTGGATTAAGGTCACAGAACCTGCTCGGCAATATTACTTACATCTTTTTTTGTTTCCTTTCTTTATTTAAATAATTAATTCTTTTGAAATAACCATGATCCCTGCATTGCCAATTGGTTGATTAGTGTCACTTGTCGAGAATCAGTATAATAAATATTGCAACGTTCACAATAACTGTTATTATTGCTTTGCCACTCAGAGATTGCGTTATTATTAAAATATAAACTTCTTTAATGCACTTAAACTCTAATACAGTATTGGTCAATGCTTTTAATTTTCGTTATCCGATAAATGTACTTATTACCAATACTCTGTTTGGGTATGGTTATCATCATAATTGATTAAATGGACTGTAATTATTATGATTTTATGATAAGAAAATACATTGATTTTTATTTTCCCACTAGTTTGGTAACTACTTTAATTGTCCTATTCACTTAAAGGCACTGGAAGCAAAAATACTTTCGCTACACTTCTTTTAAATATACCCGTGTTAATATAGAAACTCTCACTACATGAACTTGTCCATCGTTTTCAAATTATACATCGATAATGCGTCCTAACGGCCATTAGAATACGGGTAGATTTTTTTTAGTCTAATGCAAAGAGAAGGTAGTATTTGTTACCATTTTCTTCTCTGTTGGAGTCCAGATACGTAGTTCTCATACTAACGACGCAAAAAATATTATTGTATATGTTGATAATTATTAAGTTTATTTTGAGATACCTATAAAATTAAGATTGATTTCCAGGTATTTGCATTATTGGTCTCCTAATAAGAAAGTGATGTGGTGTTAGTGGTTCCATTTGCATCAAAAAATAAAGGGTTTATGGGTCTTAAATTTTGGATACCTACAATTTGTATCGGTGTTAATAAACCTCCATACGTCAATTTTGTATCCCCAATAATTCTTTCATTAAGTTAACCAACAGAAAAACACCAAAAAACTGCACCAAAAACTTTACTCGGACACATTAAGTTAGTTTTAACACTCTTTACTTCAGCTTCCCACAAATGGAGATTAAGGGGGTATAAAATACCAACTAATGTCTTCATTTTTGCAATGATTAGTATTGATTTCTTTTTTTTAAAGTTTGTAAAAAAAGTAAAGTTCTTTGGAAGCACCAACGAAATTTGTGACGTTATCTGAATATATTTGTTAAGGTTTTCCTCGGTGAGAACAAAAAAGTTTTAAAAAAATTTTAAAAATTTAGTTCTTAAATCAGTTGCTAATTCAATGTGAATAAAACGATTTATTGCCAAATCCTTAGAATTGCCTAAAAAACCTGTAGTGTACCGTAATGGTAAGCAAACAATAAATTTTTCATTACTAACCCTTCTTGCATTTTCTCAAAAATGTTGTTCACACTGAACTTTATTATCAGAAATTTCTTCTACTTTTCAAAACTTCCTTAAATTATCATCTATAGCATTGAATATTTTGAAAAGATTGACTAACCTAACCCATTCAAAAGCTGTATTATAGAGAATAGGCAAACCTCTACCTAATTTTAACGATTGATTAGAAGAAGATGCCAGAAAAATTCTGCTTCAATTAATGCATCTATTTCTCTTGGTTCCTAAATTTTGGATGAGCCAAATTTAAATTATTTGTATTCTGCCAACTGCCAATGTCTAAATAACAGCTTGGTGCGCAAACTGTAATGTTTGGCATATCACGACAATTATCTTGAATAGAAAAATTACTAAAAGATAATTGCATTTTAATAGAAGTTTTTGATTTTATCTTTGAATTGAACATAAAAATTGATTGATATCTGATAAAGTGGGAAATTGCTTAATATCAATAAAATAAGAAAAATAATAAGAGTATCCAAAAATTGAGTGGGTTGTTTTAAAGTTTCAAATACCCGTAAATATTCGGTAACTGTATTAATGAATTACGAATATGCAAAGCAGTATCTTTCTTTAATATGCGCGACTCAACTTGGTTTTAGGAACACACTTTTTTGGGGGGTAGTATATATATTTTGGTAGAGAATTAAATTCTGAGTAACTTTTTTATTTGACTTTTTAGGAAACATTAGTTAAATTAGAAGTTCAAATGGGTGTCATTTTATGTGATCGGATCTGAACGGTGTTAGTTGGTAGGTTACAGTTATTACAATTTCTTTCTTTACAAAAATTAAAACATTTATGGGATCGGTGGTCATTTTATTTGATCGGGGGTGAACGGTGTTGGTTGTAGGTTTCAGTTATTTCAATTTCTTTCTTTAAATAATTACAAAAAAAATTCATGTGATCGGGGGTCATTTTATGTGATTGAGGAGAACTTTTAAGAGGGCCTTTTCTAAAAAAATATCCAATACAAAAGTTGTTTAGAATTAAATTCTCTATCGAAATATATATAAATTCTCCAAAAAAATTGTGTTTCTAAAACCAAGTCCTATCGTATAGGCAATTCATAAAATGACTGTAAATGATTATGTATTGCTAACCTTGAATTACTGAATCTAGTACAAAGAATGATTGGAAATTTTATATTTTGAAGTTCGATACTTAAAAGCATTAAGAAGTCTGTCAATGTCAGTTACATAGACGCATCAAACAAATTAACTAGAGTCACTTTATTGAGTGTTAATTCTCTATTGCTAAAATTGATAATAATCAATCGGTAAATTTCAATACTTTTATTTGATTAGTATTATTATTATTATTATTTATTGTTATTTTTTAATTATTTAAGGCAGCATCAACTACTAGGGTTATTAGCTCCCATCTACGGTATCAAGGTAGTATTCTAATGTAAGTAGGTACACTCTACATATGTTTGTACACATTAATGATTTTTAGGTATGTCAGTGTATTTGGTATTCTTTGTGGGTTAGATAAATTTTCTTTCTTACAGTTTGCGTTGGACATTGAACTGAGGACAATCACAAAGTATGTGTGTAACGGTAATATTTAAATTACACATATGGCATTTCCGCCAATTCTCTTTTTTCAGCAGGTGCTGATGTGTAATAGCTGTATGGCCGATGCGCAACTTGTAAATAATCACTGTTTCTTGCCTGTAGAGTTTAAGTACAAGATAAACAGATCTCACGTCAGGTTTTATCGCAGTGAGTTGGATATTAGTTCTAAACCATCGTTCTTGCCAATCATATATAATCCTGTGCTTGATAGTATATTTCAGGTCTTTTCGTTTTATAGACTTTACATCTCTACTACTAGTTGTGTCGTTGAACAGCGGGCAGCTTTATCGGCCTCTTCATAATCCATCACACGTATGTGACGTGGAGTCCATATAAACGTTATTTGGCATGTCTCTTGTATATGTTTGATCAGTGCCTGTATCCTTCGAGTTATAGCATCCATCTCTCAATCCTTACAGAATACTCATCGAGTCTGTGACTACGACACATCTCCCAGCATTTACACTTATTAAACAGTAGAGGAGAGCTTGCCAAATGGCGTACTGTTCCGCCGTATATATAGATGTGTGTTTGTCTAGCGTCCACGAATGAGATTTATTATTTTCAAATCATACCCAAACATTGTGCATGATGCAGACATCTAATGACGGTCTTTTATCAACAGTACTGAATTATAGTGCGGAGTTCTAAGCCTACAGAAATGCATGGAGGTAGTTTTTTCTTTAGGAAATATACAGCCAGGTTTTCTCTATTTTTAATTATCTAATTTACAGACTCCTGCAGTTTGTCTGTTATTTTTCCTACACTTTTACTCGAATACATAATCGCCAGGTCATCTACATATAGACATTTATGAACACACAGGTCTACATCTGCAGCCAATAGCAAACAAGGTAGAGCTCAGGGTGGAACGTTGGGGTACTCCATTTTCCAGGATACGAGAAGAAGTGGTTCCCCACTCTTACCCGAAATCGGCGGAGCGTAAGAAACAATTTAATGAAATTCAACATGTTACCTCTGATTCCGTGGATCTGAAATTTTTGCAATATTCCGTATCTCTACGTCATATCATACACCCCTTTTATACACTGCAACCAAGTGTTCCCGATTTTTAAACGTATCTTAGATATAATTTTCCATTAATACAAAATGGTCTAAAGTTCATCTGCTCTTACGAAAATCTACTTGATAAGATGCTAATAAATTGTTCCTTTCCATGAACCATTGCAATTGACTATGTATCATCTTTTCCAAGAGTTTTCCCATGCAGCAGGTAAAGCAAATACGACGATAGCTCGCTAGAAGAATGTGCTCTTTAAAGTCCTTGAGTAACGGTACTACAATGGCTTCTTTTCATTTCTTGGACTAAGTACCTTCATTCCAGAGTTTGTAACAACCTTGTTATCATTTCAGGTGATAGATGTTTTAACATTTCATTTAAGATAGTGTCTAAACCTGGAGAAGACAACTTTAAATCGTTTAAAGCCGCATCGACTTTTTGAATGGATAAAGGTTAGTTGTAATCATATAGTTCGTTAGGATAGGCATCTAGTTCAGTTTCTCTTTCCAGCTTAGTGTCAAGGAATGTTGGTTGGTAGTTTGCCGAAGAGCTGACGCTTTTAAATTGCGTGGCTAAAGCTTCTGCAATTTCTCCGACATCTTCCACCCATTGTGATCGTTTATCTCTATACAGGTAGGCATAATTCTTTTAGGCTTACTTATTACAGCCATACATCGCTCAAATTTACATTGTATAACGATTTTTGTCAATTCCACCCTAGCTTTTTTAAAGGTAATTAGATTGGAAAGAGTGGGCTCTCTTGGAAATCGGTTAAAAGCTCTTTTTTCGCAGAAATTGCGTGCTCAACCTGCGGACACCACCAGGGTACAGCTCGTTTAACTGGACCACCTGCAGTTTTGATATGCTTTTATCTGTAGTTTTTATAATTGGCTTTAACTTCTTCCACAGAAAATTTGAAAGATCCCTGCAGTTTATCACACCTCTGGAAGTGTTGAGGGTTTTATGTGCATTTATTTCTACTTCAAAATATTTCCATCTTTAGTTGTTTTTACTAATTTATGTAGCTGTGTCGCTGACACTGTTTCAACCATCAACCTTTCTCTGATTTTCCTAATATTTTTCAACTCTCCAAGTAATCCACACAATTTTTTTTGTATTAGAAAGGAACTCTCTTTAGAAAAATCTCCTTCCTTCTTCTTCACGATCAAGAACCGGGGAGATACCACCTTTCCTTGATTCGTAATATTGCGAGGATTTTGAAGTGGACCCACATCTACGTCAATATTATCGCCATGTTCGTCAACATTGGGCTTACAACCCGCGTTGGAGGTAGCCCTACCTTCTAACACATCCCAGGCATTAACACTGCCTGTGTCCATGATTGCATTTTTGAGCTACTGCCAGTTTACAGGGTGACAACGGTCCAGTTTGACAGAGCCCTGCCGTACCGGCTACTTAACGCCGGTAATATCAAACTAAAAGAATTTATGGGACAGTGGTCCCCTGGTCTTCTAAAGAGCTTGGAGCCCCGGATTTGCTAAGCCCGTACCAGCAACATGCAGACCTCCTGGGGGCATTACTTTGTTTATTATAATAATAATTATTATTTTGTGATATTTTGTTTTCCTCGTATTTACGGGGTTTATGATCACATTTGGCGGAACTTTGTCAAGCCCTTCTGCGACTTATTCATCGATGGAAAGAAATCGGCGAACAATGTGGCATGTGTCCAGGAAAACCGATTTCTGCATTTGTCTAATCAGATGTTTCATGCCTAGCTATTCCAAATGTTTGATCGTTGACTTAGGTATTATTTTTATTATTGTTATTATTATTGTTATTGTTATTATTATTATTGTTATTATTATTGATATTATTATTATTATTATTATTATTATTATTATTATTATTATTATTATTATTATTATTGTTATTTAACAAAATGAGTTATTTACAATTCCTCTGCTCCATATTTTCCATCAGAAACAAATTGATTGCTTACGATGGTGACAACTAATGTACAAAATCTTCTTACCAAAACCCAATAAAACGTACCTACGTTGATGTAGATAATTGTAATAATTGAATGGACTGTAATTAGTATGGTTTATATTTCTTAAGAAAAGTTTTTTCTATAATTGAAAATAATTACTAATATGATCTTCATCCAACTTGGTAACTCTAATATTTTTATATTACGTGCAATATTTAGTCATACTCACGTTTTATTATAAGGATTTCAAAGAAAGCATTTTTATTTTTTCTAAAATATTTTAAAAATATAAATGTTGTTTCTAATTCAATTTTTTAAACAGTTATTTTTTGATAAAGAGCTAATTAATATTTTCATATTTTGAGAAAAAAATTATAAATCAGAAGTGTTGCAAATTATATTTATAATATCTACAAAAATATGATTTTGAAAATTTTAAATGCTTCGTACGTTCAATAAGTGGTTACTTAAAGTTTTAAACAAAATATGTTGTGAGATATATGATGTGTCGTAAATACCCTTGTGGAGACAATTTGTTTTGCAATAAATTGTAAATTATTATTATTATTATTTAAACCAATAAAGAAAGTTACTAAACAAGACAGCGTTCAAAGTAATGTTAAATATTTAGTTCGTACTGTTTTACAAAAAAATTATCTAAAACAAAGTGTCATTTTATAAATGATTGCTTTAAAATACTTTATCCAGCAATTTTAAGAATAACCACAAATATAATTTTACGAAATCCTTTATTAAAGAAAAATGTCAGAACGTCTTCGATTTTCATGTTCTATTGAGATGACGTGCGTTCGAATCCATGTTTACGCTGTACATATAGTTTTAATTAACAATTGTATACTCAAAGTAAAGCTTATCGTGTATATTTCACAAAATACAAAAGTTCATGCAAAACCGGATTTTTTTCTTTTGTTCAGAATTCATGGTTAATATAAAATTTTATAAACTTTTTGTGATTGAATAAAGCTAATAATGACACAAACGTCACTAGTTTGGAGGGTGGTTGCTACGCCGTTGGGTGGCAGAGGGTGGTATGAAGTAGCCGGCTCTGACAAGCCATGATGGATCGGGCTGAGGCCACTGCTTGCTAAAACCTTGCAGCTTAGACTGTGAAACTACTTCCGTCACCTAAAAATCTGAGCACTTAATAAAAAATCGACTTTGAATACTCATGAATAGTAACTACTAAACTTCTTACCGACTTTATTTAAATCACTGCCCTACATTGCAAATAGAAATTCACTTTACATCACTTATAATTCTAGAAAGATTTCCATTAAACATTAATTAAAACTTCTATTACTTACAGTAGTAATTAATATTTAACGTTCTGTCGAAGAAAATTGTATATTTTGTTAAAGATTTAAAAATGCCTGCGTGCATTACTAATAAATTTTCAGAAAAACTCGAAAACATCCCTCACATTCTATCACACATAACGAATTATCCGAATAGAAGTACGCTGTTTTTTTTCAATGGCTCAGTAGCGAATACCGCCTGAAATCCAGATAACAATACATGTTGCCTCGTTCTAGAACTGACTGACGTCTATGTTAGCTGTGACACATAAGGGTGGATATTTCACATACTTCGAAAATTTGTTTCTAAAACGAAACTTTTTCAAGCTAACAAATGCAAAGAATAACTAACTGAAATTGAAATTTTTATTAAATAAGGAATATTTTGTAGAAAAAGAAAACAAACACAAAAAAGAATCTGTGATTATTGTGGTTCACACAATTTTGTATGCAATATTCAAACAATTTTACGTCACTGGAAATGAGTCATTGATTTAGTTTTGTAGAAGAAATTATGCACTAATTCGTCAATTTGTGATTGACAATTTTAATAAATTAATTAATAATGTATGTATGTATATCAATTGTAGTATATTGTATAAGGTTATGTGTTTTAAAGCAGAAAAATGAATTCATAAAGTTTCGAAATTTTCAATTCCGAAAAAATAGCCAAGAGTCAATGGGAAATTAAATCAAAATTCTATTGCATTGAAGCGGAAATTCTATAAATATTCAAAATTAATACAAGGTAAGACTGGACGAAAGTTAAGAAAAATTGAAATTTATGATTGAACAAAAAAATTAATAGTTGAAGAAATAACATGAATGAGAAAAATATTCAAAAGAAATAATAGAAAAATTCTACTTATTCAAGACAATGTGATAAAAATCAGTATAATAATGGCAAGAGAAAAAAAAATAAACTACAAAATATAGTTATTTGGATCACTAGTCCAGAAAACAATATTCTGGACGTGTAATCCACAAAATTTTTTATGCCGACTAATCTCAAAATACTTAAAAAAATTATTATTTAGTTCAACAATTTATTTCTAAGGATTTATTTTTTTCTGATTGGTACCCACTTGTCACTGCATACTTACTTAATTTTCAAATTTAAATTTAAATAAAGTGACACTTTGTGGTAAAGAATTTAATGAAAAACGAAGTATGGCAACACCAGCTCATATAAAAGATACAGCGAAAGCAATGATCAATAATTTATTACCAGCAAAATCTGTAACTCGGTACTGGAAAGCGTATGAAGAATTTAAGAAATTGTGCGATAAGTACCACTAACATTTACAACGAGTATGTTCTTCTTGCATACTTTGATGAAAAATAAAAAAAAAAACAATTTTGCAACTCTTTGGTCTATATTTTCAATGTTAAAATCAACTCTGAATATTAAAGACATCAACATTGAAAAATATTCAAAATAAATTGCTTCACAACCCACCACACATAACCTAAAAAGTAATCACATTAGTTGAGGTTTATGTAAATGTACATTAACGTTACGGTTACATCTGCGTGAGGATTCCATAAAAATCAACGTTTATTTGTTTATTAAGCATTGGATGCTTTTCTCTTTTGTGTTCGTTTTGTTGACATTTAGAAAAGTAACAATGATTCCACCACGCTCTTTGGGGAATTTTATCAAATGTCACTTTTGTAAGATCTAGACCGGGAATTTGATGTTCCCGGCCAATTTTGAATCCTACAAAACTGTCAATGATGACCGGGGGCATGAAAAAGTTATTAGAAGAAATGGTTAATATAATGAGTTGCCAAAATGTGGGTCTACAAATCTTTACCGTGGTCGACGTACTACAAACATGTACAAGCTGCGGTCATAACAAGTATCAACAAGTGATTGTGATTGATTTCATGTGTGTAAATCAAAATTTGAAATCGATATTACTACTAGATCTATTGGCGATTGGTTTCTTTAAATAATTATCCATTCAATTTCTTCTGAATGGTGTTATATATAGTGAGACACAACAGACTTTGAGACTACTTTGGTCAAGAACATTAATTGACGCATGTTTTAGAATTAAATGCAGCACCACAAGGTGTAACAGACGCAGGCAGATAAACTGCGATAATTTACTGCCAAAGAGCCCGCACAAGCAGATAAGTGAACTATTGAACTACAAATAAATTCCTACTTTAGTTGCTTTAGAAAATAAACTACCCATTCATCAGTACTAGTAGTTAATGTCGCAGATGAAGTTATCTTGGGAATAAACATAATAGTAAGATATTATATGTACTGTATAAGAGCTTTTAAGTGAGGTGGAAGAATACTCAACTCAGTAAGTTAATCGCCGACGTTTTGCCCACCGTTGTGTGGGCTTTATCAAGGACACAACGGTGGGCAAACGTCGGCAATTACAACTTACTGAGTTGAGTATTCTTCCCACCTCCACCTAGAAGGGCTCTTATAGAGTACATATAATATTGAAAAAGTTTTTGGAGGCAACTTACCTATATAATAAATAAGTATAGCTTTTATTTGAATATTAAGGATGATGTACCTAGAATCAATAAAATTTGCTCGTTTCGTTAAGTGAAAAACATATATAAAGCTGTTTGAAAGAGTGAAACCTTCGTGATGGGATGCCTGGATAAGGATCTCTAGGCTGGTAGTATTTATTATATAGAACCGATAGAGAGTGAAACGATGGATAAAGGGTTATTGCATGGTAGGACACTGTTTGGAGTTAAAAACATGGAATCAGGATGAGCATTTTAAAAACTAACGTAAAACCTAAAGATTAAAAGAAAGGAAAGAAATAAGACTTCCACGGCCGGAGTCATTTTTGAAACAAAAACGCTTTTTGCGATTAGACTATGTCGAAATGGTAACCGTAGTTGTCAAAGTTTCGCCTATTATTATCAGGATGAGAAACCTAAAACAACAAAATAGAGTTCAAACCAATAGTCAGGTAACCAGATTCTTTATTGGTCGATTACCTCGGCGCTGATTAGTTTAAATTTAAAGGAGATGAGTAGGGTTGACGTTGAAAAACTGCTATCACGAATGACCTAATTACTCAGACTTCTTAGAGTGTAGAATCTGGCTTAGTTAACAAGTTTAATTACCTAACTGTTAACTGTCTACCTTAAACTCTTGTTCGTTGTTTTAAGTTTCTACCCCGAATGAAGCTCCTTCAAATAGTGTACAGAACGTTTCGATACGGTTTAATCTTGGAAAACGTTCTTGTTTCAATACAACAATGTGTTTGTTCCGGTACCAAGTTAACAAAAAAGAAAATATATATACAGGGTGGGCCACGATATTCGAGACGGTCTGTACTACACAAACAATACGACATTTTGAAAATATGTTTAGATGGGCGTAATAAAGGCAACTTTCTTAAATTATTTTGAATTGTACAAGGCAACCCAAAAAGTGTAGCTCATAAAAAGTTACATATTTTTTAATGGAACACCCTCGATTTTATGGTTTTATTGTGATTTACATACAAAATAAACACATATTTTCTAAGGGTTCTCTATGCCTAATTGTTATAGTTTAAGAGTTATTTCGATTTTTCATAAAATCGAAGGCTCCCAATAACTCTTCATAACAACGAAATATGGCTATCCACGATGTCAAAATTTAAGTGTAAATTGTCAGATATCCTATTCTGTTTATTGCTTTAATTTGTTTCACTTATGTGTTTAATATACTTACATTAATTTCGATGATGTTCACACATTTAAAACGTCGTTAACTTAAATGGATCACTCTGTATATTAATATGTTATTTAATTTTACGCTCGAAACTAACCTATATTTCATAAGGGCTCCCTATACCTAACCTTTGTACTTTAATAGTTATTTTATTTATGTACAATGAGTTGTTAAAAATACTCAATAATTATACAGTTAGTGGAAGTGTGATGAGAAAAAAAGCACACGTTTATTTTAGTACTAAAATAAAATTTTAAATTGCAGAAACAAGTAAACGTATCGACAACAAAACAATAAAGACAACAAATAAATAATAAATAAATTTGAAATGTACGTTCATTTAGACGAAAACAAAAAAACAACTTATAACAGGTGCTTAAATTGTTTGCCATCTGCTTCGATACACAACTGCACCCTTTTTCAAAAGAGCGTCTAACATGCATCAACATTTCAGGTGTCGCACTCCTGAAAGCATCTCTAATACGATTCCGCATATTGTCTCTCGTAGTTGAATTCGTAGCATATACCGTGTTTTTAATATACCCCCAGAAAAAAGAAATCCATGGATGTAAGACATGGTGATCTTGGGGCCACTCTTCAGGTCCACCTCTACCAATCCATTTGTTGGGAAATGTAGTGTTTAAATACTGTCTCACCATATGGTTGTAATGAACTGGTGCACCATCTAATTGCAACCACATTTTCTGTCTTATATGAAGCGGTACATTTTCAAGGAGGCCTGGGAGATCATTACATAAAAACCGTAAAAATTCATTCCCATTTAAATATCCTTCAAAAAATATGAGCCTATTACATTGAGTGACCACCTATTTTGACGATCTACCGTGCGCATTTTATGTGGATTTTCAGTCTCATAATAATGAAAATTATGTCTATTGACTAAGCCATAATTATGGAATGTCACCTCATCTGACCATAGTACATAATTAAAAAAATCAGTTTTTTCTCTAATTTGATCTATTGTCCACATACAAAAATTAAATTCTTTTTTCAAAATCCCTGTCAGAGAGTTTTTGGTGTATTTGGATATGATATGGGTGATATTTAAATTGCTTCAGAATACGCCTAATGGTGGTTTTGCTTATACCAGTTTCTTCAGCAATACGCCTCTGACTTGTGGATGGATTCTCTACAATAGCACCCACAATCATGAATTCATTATCCTCATCTTCGATAACGTACTTTGTTTTATTCGTTTTGTTACAAGCAATACTCCCTGTACTGCGAAATCTTTCAAATAACATTTCAAACGCTTCTCTATTGGGATGTTTTCGATGAGGATACTTTTGAGGGTATACTTTCAATGTTAACAAAAAATTTTGTTCGCACTCTCCAATTACCAAATTCATATCAATTCTGTTTTCTAATGACAAAGTTTTCATAATTTTCAACTTCTTTAAAAAGAAACACAAATTTACAATTTGGTATAGCTGTCAAATTCTTGATAACTTGATTTCATATTGACCAATTTTGTAAACAAATGGGTTTTCTAAGCCGCCTATCTAGTTTAATTTTCTATCATTTCTAACAAAATTCTGTAAAAAATTCAATACTGTAGCATCTCTTGATTTTAGACAAAGGAAATTCTATATTTCCTAAAAGTAAATTATTTGCTATTTGATAGTACAAAATATACAGAGTGTTCTATTTAAGTTAACTAAGTTATTTATTTGTAAATATGGCCGGAATTAATGAAGGTAAATTAAACGCTCTGTACATCATTAAGTAAAAAAAATTGAAGCAACAAATCGAATAAGATATCTGACAATTTACATTTAAATTGTTACATCGTGGATAGCCATATTTCGTTATTATAAAAGTTATTGAGAGCCTTCGATTTTATGAAAAGACTCTTAAACTATAACAATTAAGCATAGAAAACCCTTATGCAATATGTGTTCATTTTGTATGTAAATTACAATAATATCATAAAATAAAAGGTGTTCTATTTAAAAATATGTAACTTTATGCGCTACAATTCAAAATAATTTAAAAAAATTGCCTTTATTGACGTACATATGCCCATCTCAAAATATTTTTAAAATGTTGCATTGCTTGTCTACTACAGACTGTCTTGAATAACGTGGCCTACCCTGTATTTATACAACATGTCCAAGATAAGGATAAACAGCATGGGGATCTCGGAAACCGTGATAGATACAAAGTCGGTTAAATTTGAAAAAGTTGCCCACTCAAAGGGTCGACATTTTGCTGTTAAGTAACTTGCTAAGTTCAGCTTACTTTCGGAGATATTTGAAAAAAACCGAAATTTTGCCGTTTCGTTTTCATTATATTCTGAAGTTATTCAAAAGTTACCAAAAACTGAATGCACTTTGTCATGGCCCCTCTTTCTGCTCTACAAGATGGCATTTACGAATTTTCACTACAACGTTTGTTTCGAAGAAACTATCACCAATTCTATTTTTTCTTAGGCACTCAAAAAAAGTACACTCTGTATAAGAAAACATTTTTCATTACAAATTCAACGATGTACTACACAATATAGTTATTCGTGATTTTATTGAGAAAAATAAGGTTTTATTAAATTTATAATCTTTTTGGTCTAGTGTGCGGTGAATGAAACCATGGCAACAAAAAAATGAAGTCGACTTCATTTCTTTCATTTAATTCTGACAGAATCTATTTGAATGGTAATGTTTTAGGAACGTGTTTTTAGTGTAGGTCCTATATTACAATGGAGGAATTAACGTTTTCAAATGAAGATAAATTTGATATGCTGTCCTGCTACATTACATGCCGGAGAAATTCTGTAGAAGCCGAACACTTGTATTTGATCACCCGGAACGGAGGCAACCAGGAAAGTCTATATTTAGGCGTTTGGTGTCCAATCTAAAATAATACGGTTTATTCAAGCAACCCGTACATCAAAAAGATTTGAAATTTACGAGTTCCATTGTAAAATATGATGTACACTGAATGACGTTGCTAAACTGATACTACTATGTCAATCAAATCGATTCTGTCAGAACTAACAATAGACTTCATTTTTTCGCTGCCATGGTTTCATTCAGCGCACACAAGACCAAAAAAATTAGAAATTTACTAAAACCTTATTTTTTTTCAATAAAATCACGAATAACAATAGTGTGTAGTGAATTTGTAATAAAAAATGCTCTCTTATACGGAGTGTATTTTTTTTAGTGCTATAAGAAAAAATAAAGTTGATGATGGTTTCTTTGAAACAAAACGTTGTAGTAAGAATTTGTGAACTCCATCTTGTAGAACAGAAAGAGTGGCAATGACAAAGTGCTTTCAGTTTTTTGGTAACTTTTCGAATAACTTCAGAATATAATGAAAACGAAATGGCACAATTTCGGTTTTTTTTTATTATCTCCGGAAGTAAATCGAACTCAGTGAGTTGCTCAACAGCAAAATGTATACCTCTTGAGTGGGCAACTTTTTCAAAATTTAACCGACTCTGTATCTCTCACGGTTTCGGAGATCCCGGTGCTGTTCATCCATATCTTGGACACACTGTATATAAATGTTAAAGCCCGCGGTCCACAAACTGTACTCGTAGATTGTGGTGCCACGGCTGTTATTGGTGTTAACTTCTACAAGCTATTCAAGGCCGCATTTAGGCTCAGGTTTTTTCTGCACTGCACGCATTTTTATTTGCTCTCCTATTAAATTAATAAAATCGCAAATTTATCTTGCCTCAATGTAGATTTATAAATTACTTTTTAATTTTGTTTCAAAACTTTAATATTGATTCAATGCTTTTAATGAAACAACACTGTAATTCAAATTTATTTACGTTTTTACTTACATAAACAATTTATTTGTCTAAACAATATTTACTTATCATCGCATTCAAAATTACGTCGTTTTTCTCCAAAATCAATGGTACGACGGCTTTCAATTTCTAATTTGATTTTCGCTTTTTTTCTCACATATTATCGCGTCCTATGGAAGAAGTTTTTCTTATTATTCTTATTTTCTTTTTATCGTATTTATATGCATGATTTAAATTTAATTGCAAATTACATAAAATAACGGACTGGAGAAAAAGAAAGACGGAAGAAGAGTTCTTTAATGCATTCAGAAGAAGTAAAAAGATGGGTAGATCGCCAGAGAAAGGCCGTGAGAATGAAGAGAAAAGTAAAAAAAAGTACGTGGAAGGCAAAAAGAAGATGAAATACGAGATTATGCATTGAGATGCTAAGAGAAAATAAGTTAATAAAAATAAACCAAGAAAGAACGAAAGGGGAAATAAAGGAATTAGGAGCGAAAATGAAGACAATGAATGGGAAATGGGAAATTAAGTGCAAGAAATTAGAGGAAAAGTGGAAAACTTAGAAAGAAAAGTGGAAAACATAGAGAAAGAAAAGAGGAGAAAAATTTAGTCGTGAAAGCGTTGAAGTAAACGGAAACTACGAAGATATAAAGATTCAAGTCCAAGATATGTTAAGGAATAACATGGGGTTGGAAGAAAATTGGAAGAAGCTAGAGAGATAAAGAAGAGAATAGTATTAATAATGGTAGGAAGTTTAGAAGAAAAATTAGAGATATTACGAAATAAGAAGAAGTTACGAGGTACGAGAATCTATATTGACGAAAACATGAAACATGAAAAAGGAAAGAGATATACAAACAAAGATAAGGTTAAAAGCAAAAATATGGAAAGGAGGGAAAAAAGTTAAAATAGGGTTCCTAAAAATGTAAGTAGAAGGAGAAGGACGAAGGGACAGGGAAAAAATAGGATATTACTTTGAAATGTGACAGGAATAAAAAACAAAGGAAATAGAGAAAGATTGGGAAGAGTGGAAAGACCTGAGGAATTTATATGGAACATACAGTTCCCGAAAAACAGAGAAAATGGGAAGAACAAAGGGAAGAATAATAATAGGGGTGAAAGAAGATTGGAAAAGAAAAAGAAGAGAGAGGAAAGAATAATGGGAGTGATAAAACGAATATAGAAACAGAAGAAGGAGAAATGTATGAAGTAAAACAATTTATGGAAAATAAATAGAAAAATAGATAAAGAAATGAAAAAGAGAGATGAAAAAAAACTAATATTAGGAGGCAATTTCAATGCAAGGATAGTAGAGGAAGGAGGTATGATGGTAACTGGACGGGTAAAGAAAAGAGTATCAATAAATAAAATAATAAATGGGCAAGAAAAAATTGGTAGAATTTTGTGAGGAAAAAGGATGAACAATATTAAACAGAAACATGGAGGATAGAAGGAAAGGGGAATATACGTTTATTGGAAGAAGAGGAGAGTCGGTAATAGACTATGTAATTAAAAATGAAAGAAGTATATAAGACATAGCAAAGTTCAAAATTGGTGAAAGTGTAGATTCTGATCATCAAACGTTAGAAGTGACCTTGGTGTTAGAAGAAAATAATAGAGAAGAAAAAGAGAGGAGTGGAGAGAAATTAAGGTATGGACGAATAAAATATAGAAAGATACAAGGAAAAGATAGAAAAAGAACAAAATTCAGAAGGAGGAATAGAGGAGGAGATAAACAAGATAATAAAAGAAATGGAGGAAGCAACAGAAAAGAGAAAGTATAGAGTAAGAACAGGAAATTTGGGGAGACAAAATGAATGGTGAAATGCGAGTGCGAGGAAAAAGAAAATGGAAAATGGCAATTGAAGAATATAAGAAAATTAGGAAGAAATTTAAAGAAGAATGCAGAAAGGGAAAAAGAAATTATAATGAGGTTAGAAAGTGAGATCGAGGAAATAAAAACGAAGGACAAGTTTGGAAGTTCGTGAGAAGAAGGAACAAAGAAAAAGAAGATAAAAGGCAAAATAAGAAAATAAAAGAAGGAGAGATTGTAAAGGAGGAGATGGAAGAAGCAATAAATAAGATTAAGAAGGGAAAGGCTGGTGGCACAAATGGAACACAGGTGGAGCAGTGGAAATACACAGGAGAAAACATGAGAGAAAGATTAAGAGGAATATTTGAAAAATATGGAAAGGAGAAGGGTTACCAAAAAATAAAGAGAAGCCATAATATGCCCAATATACAAAGTGGAAGATAGGAAAGAAGAAAGAAAAAAAGAGAAAAATGTTTGCATATTTTTAGATTTAAGGTTAACTTTTGATAAGGTTGAAAGGGGATTGTTGTGAGAAAACTTGAAAGAGGCTGGAATAGCAAAGATTTAATAGATGCAATAGAAGAAATATACAAAAAAACAAGGTGCAGAACAAGAGTAGAGGAAAAGCTGGAAAGAGAGTTTGGGATAGAGAAAAGGTTGAAACAGGAATGTCTACTGAGCCCTGGTTTTTTTTCTTTGTATGTAAGAGACTTACAGGAAGAAATTAAAGGACAGCAGGTAGGAGGGATAGTGGTGGAAAAAAGAAAAGTGTGAGTTCTAGTCTACGCAGATGATATGGTGGTTTAGGCAAAAACAGAGGAAGAAATGAAAGGAATGACAAAAGTGATAAATAGATATTTGAAAAAAGAAATTAGAATTAAATGTAGAAAAAAAAATTATGGATTTATTAAGGTTGCAGAAATATTTCAGCCAAATTTTTGAAAATAATTTATTAATTACTATAAATCTTTCGCTTTTTTTTAATAAAAGCTTCATCAGTATACATAATAAAATATAAATACATATATAACAGTTACACAGAGACATAATTATTAGATTTTACAATACATTTTTATATATTAAACATACATATTTAAAGTACACACAAACAATAGAATAACAGCCGTATCTTTTACGTATAAATAAAAATTATGGAGTTTAAGAAGAAAAAGGTAGAATAAAAGGAGGGAAATGGAAGTGGGGAGAGGAAAAGATAAAGATGGTAGACAAGTATAAATACCTAGGGTATATGGTGAGGTACGACAACAAAGACGAAGACCAGATTAAGGAACCAGAGAAAAAAGAAAAAATAATAAGGGAGGTATATTTGAGAGAATAGTAAAAGGTGTTTGTGTTGATGTACGGAGCAGAGGTGTAGGGATGAAGAGAATGGGAGAAACTGGAGAAGATACAGGAAAGGTATTGGAAGTGGACATTAGGTTTGGAGAAGGAAACACCAGGTTATATAGTCGAAGAAGAATGTAAACTGAAAAAAATAAGGATACAGACAGGAAAAAGGGCAATACGGTATACATTTAATTTTTAATCTCCTATTTTGGATATTCTTGGTCTTTAGTTTTTTATTTATGCGAAGAAATTTCGCTTTTACTTAACTGTTAACTGTATTCTCGGTTTTGGTGAAGGCATATCTACAATCCTACTGCTAATATCAGAATCACATGAATCATTTTGTTGTGATGCTCTAAATTTATGCGCTGCAGGATTATTCGAATCTAATAAAGATAAGGTACGTTTTGCTGTAGAACGTCTGTCCTCCGCTTGGACCAGCAATAAATCTAGGCGAAGTTGATTCTGAGAAAAAAAATTGACGTCAATTCACTGATAACAAGTGAGAGGTCAATTGTATTTAATTTTAAATATTCTTTTTAAAATTTTTATTCTCATTAATTACACACAACTTTTAGTACATTGTAATCAAACAGCAAATAAGTTGTTAATGGGCTATTAAATTTGTTTTGTATTTTTGTTTTTGCGCAAAAAGTTACAGTTGGATAAATTAAAAATCAGAAGGCATAATTATTTATCTTATCAATTTGAAATTAAAAAAAAAAACTATAGATAGATAAGTTAATACACAAAACTATTTCAGTAGGTAAATAAAAATAATATTAATTTGCTTTGTAAGTACATACCTTCTGTCTCGAATTTTACCGGCACTGCATTTTTATGTAATTGTTTTCTTTTATTGTTTATAATTATGACCTTAAGAAATGTTCGTCACAAATTAACTTATTTCCAAAATCCTCAATATTTACAAGGGCAATAACAATGTTCCCACAATTTTTTTGCCACTCGCTGGGGCGGTGTACATCTTTTATTGGGAATTTAAAAAAACTTTTGTTTCTGTTTTTCTTCGTATTGTTTTTGCAGTTCACATACTTGCACTTTAGCCATTGTCACAACAAATCACTTCCAGACACACATATAAACTCGGAGCGAACAGTGATGTTAATTCAAGGCGCACTAAAAAGCAACTAAAAATATTTCGCTGAAAATGTCGGTGGAGCCATCTACAAATCGGTGAGATTGTCGGTTACATTTTTCCCATATGCGTTGCGCATCTTTAGTAACTTTATAAGCAATGATATTAGTAAGGTTTTGTTAAGGCTTGAGAGAAATTAGAACGGACGTAAGTTTTTATTGAGGTGGAAATGTGAAAGTATCTTGAGCACCTTTGATAATAGAAGATGATCTTCTGAAAAGAAGCTTGAAAAGTGTCGATGGTTTGAAGGGTAGGTAATAATTGCCTTAGTATCAGAAATTATTCCAGAACCTGCATGGTGAAACTTCAGGAGTATACTTCGGTGAGAAGAAAACACTTAGAAAAGTAAGGGAAATTTTCTTTTGCGTGAACGGTATAGAAGATAAGTGAAATGTGTGTCTTACGACATCTTGTGTAATAGGGACATGTATAAATAGTACACAGTAAGTAAAGTAGTAAAGTAAAGTCGTTACAGTTATCTGTAACGACTTAGTTTGTATAGAAGATGTTAAAAGGATGGCAAATCAATTGTATAGTGTGCTCATTAGATAGTGATCCAATAACAAAAAAGACCGTACATTGCAGGTCCGTCCCGTGAAAGTAAAGCTGGTAACAGCAATTAATTATTTTATTAAATTCTGTCATTTTAGAGTTTCTGTTTCACATGACTTCATACAAGAGTAACTATTATTTTCTAGTTTTGGGAGTGTGTAAACAAATAATAAATTATTCTATTTAAATGTAGTAACTTACCATCTTTATTTTCAATTGAAATTTTAGATGTGAGTCTTAATTAAAGAAAATTGTTAATTTTAGAATCTAGTTATCAGATCCTCCACATATGAAAATAAAAATATAGGTTTGAATCTTATTGTAAATAAAATTCATCGTTAAAGGTAAAGTGTTAAATTTTATATTATCTAATTATACATTTTTGTAAGTCTCATAGTTAATTATTTTATTTATGATCAATTTTTCTTAACTAATATTAATTCACATAAAATAAATATAATAAATATTTTAGTAGAACATATATTAGAAAAAAAATTCCTACTAAGTATGTATTCTCATGTTATTTTTTCCTCATTCTCTTGAAAGTTAAACCCAACCACTCAGTCACTCAGCTGTCGAATGCTCAATGAGCGCAATCAGTAAAATGGAAATGTCCGTTTTCCTACTTCTTCGTTGCTTATTTTAGTTTATTCTCCCTTCGTAACTTATTTTAACGCATTGCTTATGTACTTTATCTCGTTTGTTAAATTTAATTATAAAGCTCGTTCGACAACTGATGGATCCTTTTACACTTACATAATACAATTATACAGTGCGAACTTTTAGTCTGGAATAATGGATATATCTAAGTTCCAGATCGTTTTCGGCGAAAACTCTTAATTTTGTTTTTAAAGCGTATGTTTCCGTAAATTGAAATTAATTTTTTACCCTCTCTACTTTTTGCAATGACGTCATCGATAATTTTTTAACCTGCCTAATTTTTTAGCAGTTTTTGGTAAATTTAAGCATTCTGATCTCAAACATGTGTCACTTTTGACATTGACAGTTCATGAAATATTAATTTATAAAATGAAAAAAAAAATGATAAAGAATTTGTTTAAGCTACTTTATCATTTGGTAACGATCATTTGTTTTATCTTTATCTTGAACTAAATGATTTGTTATTTAACTGAGTAGCAAACAATTATAATAATAATATAATCAAAATATCAATTTTTTGCTTTCCGGAAACATTTTCTTCAAGGTAAGTAAATGACCAACTGTCAAAATTTTTTATCAATTGTGTCAAAAATACTTATAAAATATCTCTAGTTACTGTCTTAGTTTAAAAATCTTGGAAACAGTCGACGTCAATGTCAAAAGTGACACATGTCTGAAGTCAGAATGTTTAATCTACCAAAAACAGCAAAAAAATGTAGGTAGTGCTATTTAAAAAAAAATTATCGATAGCATCATTGCAAAAAGTAGAGAGGTTAAAAAATTTATTTGAATTTCAGGAAATGTACGCTATAAAAAAAACCAAAATTGACGTGTCCGAGGACTTTTGTCATAAACGATCTGAAACTTAGATATATCCATTATTCCAGACTAAACATTCTCACTGTATGTAAAACTATCAACCACAACCAATGTAAGTATAAGGGTTTTGCAAACCCTTAAAATTAAATTCCATATAGATTGACCTTTAAAGAAATAATCACATGTCATTTCCCATTAAAGGTTATTCTAAAAGATTTGATTTTTTAAATTACGAGTAGGTACATAGTGTTTAAATAATTTCGGAATCGCTCATACACAAGTACGTTAAGGTTTTATAGACACATTTTGAAATAAAATTGTTGATCATAGAAACATCTAAGCAAAATGATAAAAAAAAATAGGTAACTATAGAACCCTAAGAAAGGTTTTTTTTAAACGTGAGGAACTTTAAGGAACATGCTAAAGTCAATTTATTCTTTAAAGATACATCAAAAAGGTACTTTGTGTATTTACAGGGTGAGTCAAGAAAGACCTGTTAACTTTCAAGATAATAGATCATCTATAGAGAATCATTTGTAAACTGGTAGCTAGGGTTGCAAAATCCGGTCCGCAAAAGTTTCACTCTCTATGTTTGCAAGTTAGGAAGCAAATTGAGTTAGGTAGTGAGGACTGTCTAACTCCTATATTACTAAGCCAGATGTCACTTGATAATATTAACTTCTCGTTTTTAGGGAAAAAAAATACTTCAATCATTGATCTGACAGTAAGAGGTAAAATAACACATTGGATGTTAAGAGTCCTCTCTACCTTTTTGCTAAAATCGTTATATCGAATCTCTAAGAACTATACTATTTTTTTTATAGAGAGATGTTTTCAAAGCGACAAAATAACACCCTTATATAAGGACTGGGGCGAAAAAACATTAACATTGAAAAACTTGCATAACTTTTAAACCGCTAAATACATTTTAAAAAAAATTAGTTTTGGATAGGTTATTTATTATATAAAAATTTAAAAAAAATCAATCAGACTTATCGTCATAAAAAATTTTGAGCTTGTCGAGAATGGTCTCCCATCATGGCTTTTATGGTGGTGCTCGACACTTTTTTGGTCGCTACGGTTCACATTTTTCTAAAACTTTCAATCGATTTTGTAGCTTTTTTTGTCTGCTTCAAGCTTCTTTTCACCAAAGCCCAGTACCGCTGGATTGGGCGAAGCTTAGGGAAATTTGGTGGGTTAGCCTCCCTGGGTACAAAATCGACATGATTCTCTTCGTACCATTTTTTTGTCTGCTTACTGTAATGACACGAAGCTAAATCCGGCCAAAAAAATGTGGATACCTTATGTTTACTCAGAAACGCCCGCAATCTTTTTTGGAGACACTCCTTCGTGTAAATATCGGAGTTAATTGTTCCATTTGTTATGAAAGATTGGCTTCTTTCACCGCAGCTACAAATCGCCTGCCAAACGAGATATTTTTTTGGAAGCTTGGACTTTATTTTAGTTCTAAACTTCTTAGGAACATTTTCTCGTCTACAGGAAACATAAAACTCCTGACCAGGTAGTCAAAAAAAATCGGCGAGGACGTAAGTCCCATCGTCCATCACGCAACATTGACGTTTTTGGAAAAAAAATCTGCTCTCAACTTTCTGGCTCGTTTCTTGGCTTTAATGTTTTTCTCCGCATTACGATCTGGAGTTGTTTGAACTTTGTAGGACTTAAATCCACTCTTTTTTTTTATTTTTCGAATTGTCTTTTCCGACAAGTCGACTTTTGCAGCTAATTTCCGGTTCGACATCAGCGGATTCTTAACCATCGCAGATATTCCCTTAATAAAACTTTAATTTTCTTGGACAAAATTAATGCTGGTATACATTCCCACTTTGTCACTAGGCTGCGAAAGTTTAATGGGACTAATTCCGTTATCCTTTTTAAAGGCACAAAACTTTAGCACAAATATACAACACACAAATATCTTTATTAAACAAATCAAATTCTACGGTGGCTATATTACAAACAATTGAGGCGTGTTTAGCAAAAACAGCATATGTCTAAAAATTAAAAAAAGTAGGATACATAAAAAACAGCTTAGGTAGCTATGGAATGGAGTTTTTAAATAGCTCATTCCACAGGTTTGTTTCATTCATGCAAACAAACATATTTTTCATGATATGAGCTTATGTTCTGTTTAGCTTTTCTGATAAGAAACAAAAAACTAATGGACATATGTGATTTTTGGGGGAAATAAAATTCATGTTTTTTATTTATTTTTATTTCTCAAAAACAAATTGTCATAAGTAATAAAAAATTTAAATTTTATCAAGCATCACAGCCACTACTGTTATCATCTTGCTCAATATTGTCTGCTTCGTTCAGGGTATCGGAGGGGAAGCCTTCTAGAATTTTTTGGTAATATATTTTGTTTTTATATGATTGAAGTAGAGGCAACAAAGACTTCAAATTTTCAACTTTATTAGATGGAATGAGAATTGGGCCAATATATAGAGGTGTCAGATTCACTGTCGAAGGAAGATTTAGGTTTGCCACTTTGCTGGTACGAAAAGGTCCACTATAACTGTCTTTAAAAAAAAAAGATACCAGGGGCCTGCTTGGTAATCTTTATTATTCTGCTGACGTTCTTAATGTTGATTGCAGGCTTAGGATTTTTGGAGAAAAATACGGATGTTGCACCTTTAATGTCAAAGAAAAAATTTTGGGTCATCTTTACTTAATTTATTTAAAATACTGTATTAAATCAATTTAAGTTGAATGTGTCGGGGCTCCATGCAAGGTGGCCGGGATGTACAAATGTACATTACACAACGTGTATGTGTAAAATGCGCTATACAAAGATACCAAGCTGTGAGTTAATTCTCATTTACAGTAGTGGTTGTAGATAAAGTACTTTAACAGTGTTTACAACGTAAAGTACTTTAACAGCGTACTATAACACCGATCCAGACAACATCAATTCCGTCAGTTCTATCAGTACCCCAGATCAAGCATTGGGATATCACTTTGATTATGTGAAAGCGATAGTACTCGCTATTAAATTTTACAATACTTTTTTAGAGCAGACCTTAATAATCACATTGGCTTTATAAGTGAGAGTGCAGAGCAAGTGCTTCGTAGGTAGCATCTCAAATTTTGATGTTTGACGTTGCTTTGATATTACTGTAATCAATAGATAATTTAAAGCACAGTATTACCAAAATATTATATCAGATGATCAGAGATGTGTTGAGAAAGAAGGAAATATGTGAGGAAAATATATTGGAAATGTGTGAGTAGAGAAGGAGAGTCAATAATAGCGACCTCTTAGAAAGGATTCAGAAAAGCAAAAAAAATTTACAGCCGCGGTGCACACAATGTTTTTGTAAAATTAATCATTAAATTATGAAAACAATAAATATTAATTATAACATAGTTATGTTGGTAACACACAACTAAGAATGTTAATATTAATCTGACAAAATTGTAATTTTACTAGATTTTAAGGTAGTGGCCGTTTACATGAGGTCAAAATGTACTACTTTACTCCCGTAAATGAGTATTTGTAAATTGTCCCTTTTAAAATGAGCGCCTAAAAAATTAAACAAGGTCTCTAAATAATGCCATTTTGTGTTGATTTTAGGCTATCAAGGTTCAAAATCCATACTCTATTACACCATTCAGATCTCATTTACGTCAGAGTTGCTTATGGGTTTTCATTTTCTGGAAATAGTATGCGTATAATATATATGCAAATCTTTAATTTTTACGTAATCTATTCAATATTACGTGTTGCGAAAAAATTCCATACATTTTTTAATTCCTTGCATATACAGTGACCGGCAAAGAGTTTGCAACAAAGTCCGCCCTAAAAAAACAATGTTTTTTGTTCTTTTGGTAGACTAATAAATAAAAATTGCTAGAGTTTTATTGTGTTTTATGCAAATTAAACGCAAAAAAATTGTTTTCTCAATATTTCCGGAAAAAATTCCGGAAAACTGATATTTTTGAAAAGTCGTTATTTTCTTTTGAAAATTTGCACATAGACGTATAATCTAATTCTGAACAACTTTTCTCTTAGGCATTTTTCAATATCTAGTCATCTAACCTTACTTTTTACAGGAATATTTTTTAAATTTACCGCCATTACAGTGGTCACATGACATTTGTCAAAGTGATTTTTCTTGTCAATTAATATGCTGAATTCATTTACCAAAAGAAATTTTCATATATCTCAATTACAAAATTTTTTCCCATTTGATGCAAACTCTTTGCCGGTCACTGTATAAATTAATGAAAGAAAACTGTCTAAATGACAAAGCATATATTTTAAATTCTACAAAATTAAAATCCTGTTCAAAAATTTAGTCATTACTTGAACATACTTTAGGGAATAATGTCGCAAACATAAGCGAAACCTTCAAATAAATGGGTTGTCTTTTGATAATGTTATTGTTTAATGCAGTTATTAATTTCTTTCTAACAATAACATTTTCACCGACACTTTTATTACAAATAATTTTTCATAAAATAAAAATATTAAACTCGCTCCATTTGTTCATCTCTTCGCTTTTGTTTATCATAGCTGTATCGTTTACGAATCGGAAATTAATTAATTATAAATACTTTAACTTTAACCGCCATTTCTTCGAAGAAATTTAATACTACCCAAAAAATTGTATACCTTTTATAAAGAAAAAAAAATCTCTATTGCATAGTACTACAACATTAAAATGTTGCCATTTAAAAAAATATCCCATTAAGTCATTACTCAAAAACAATTGAATAACAACAAATTTTGTGTATGTCAATATGTAGATAAACATTTTATAAAAAACTTTTGTATTAATCATTTTCGTAAAAAATGAATTTTAACGACAGAAATTCGGGTGTCTCCATACTTCTCTCTCTGTATATAGTTTTTGGTATTATTCAATTCTCTTTCTCTATTTGCCTGGAATGATGTTGAAAAATTTTGTTTCTTCTTAGAATCTCTACAAGCGTTAATTTATGATTTTTAAGCACTCCAAGTCTCAGAGGTATGTTGGTACCAATATTGTCGGTAGTCATATTTCTCCTACTTCCAAAAATGTTTTCTACAAGTCTATACACAATATCCGCCGCACTATTACTGACATGATATACAGTGTGTCCAGTATAAAATGATGTACATGGGGATATTGGAAACCATTGGAGATACAATGTCGGTTGAATAGGAGAAAAGTTGTGCATTTATCTGACCAAAAATAATCTACGTTTGTTTTAATTGAAATCGATACCGTTACATAGATACAGGGTAAAACAAGAAATTGCGCATTTTAGAAAAATAGGCATAATAGGCCTACACAATTTTTGGCATCATTTTTAGCTTTGGCGTATGCTCTTATCCCTATCATAAAAATTTTATGACCATAGCTTCTATAATATAGGAAATATGGCGATTTTTCTAAAATAAACAATTTCCTGTTTCACCCTGTATCTATGTAACGGTATTGATTTAAATTAAAACAAACGTAGATTATTTTTGGGCAGATAAATGCGCAACTTTTTTCCCATTTAACCGACGTTGTATCTCCAACGGTTTCCAATATCCCCATGTACATCATTTTATACTGGAGACACTATACCAACAAGGTTGAGTGCCTACGTATATTTCCATATTACTGATGTAATATGTTCTAGAGTCTACTTGAGTAAAAACTTTATCTCATATTTATTTGGCTTTATTAGTAAATATGAATTTAAACGTAATTAGTACCTAAGCATGGGGTCATTTGTAACCTTTGAGAAGAAATATATTAAACAAAAATTAAAATTGGTTAAATATTTTAAAATAAACTCAAATGTTAAACTAATCTAGTTGACTTAGATGTAAATAATGAATGAATTGACTACAAGTAGTTTTAGCGCTTTTAATATTGATGAGCGCGACAATGACAAAAACATTGCGTGATGAAATCTACTACATTATGCAATGTGAAAAATGCAATGATAACATTTTTGACTTTTTATAAAAGTAGTTATTCGAATTTTTTTTTATTGATGAAAACGGCATCCATCTTTGAGCATAATAATTTTTCACTCGTTTACATTTTTTATAAATTTTTTTTAATTTTCCATTTGTATATTATCGATTGTTTTCGTCTGTGATACGTTTTGTATAAATCTGTTTATTACGCCTTAGGGCCATAATAAGCTAATTCCTACTAATGCTGACAAAAATAAAAACACAGCAATTTAGAAATCTTTTTTAATGCTCATAAGTAAGCTCATTTTTGATCCTTAAAATTAAAAATACAATTGGAAAATGATCGATTAAATTGGATATTGCCTTCAAGCGAAGAGTTCTCAGGTCTTGAACGAAGACATATTCAGAACATTGTTGGAGGTTTCGCCTTCCGTAACTTTGGCTCCGGCAATCATCCTGGCAATTTTGTTCTTGGACGCGATACTGTCTTCTATGTATCCAGATGCCACTGCATCACTCTTCCATTTACCATGTCTCTTTAATGTCAACATGTCAGCACCAGCATCCACCAGCAGAGTTGCCGATGTACGGCGCAGGCAACGTTCTGTGTACTCTCTTGCATCTGCATAACCCAGATACTTTGCCACTTTTGAAGGTATACTCCCAAACGTGTTTTTGCCAACTGGTTGGGCGGTACATCTCCCATTCCGGTAGCACAAGAAAAAACGCCGCTCCTTTAGTCCTTTTCGACGCAATGCTGCATATTTCCTATATATTTGCAAGGCACTCATTTTGTTTTCCTCGACAATATTAAAACTTTTTGAACCGCTAGTCTTTGTGTATTGAATTTTTCTCACTGCAACGGCTCCTCGGTTGTCTATATCGTCTATAGTAAACCTTACCAACTCGTCCCTTCGCAATCCACCGAACACGCCAATCACCAGAACAACCTATAACATAATCATCAACATCATTCAGTTAAATGTAAAATTCGTGCCGTGTTTACATACTTATTCCAAAAGGTACATGTTGTTTGAATCATCCTTGGAAAATTTTAAGACGTCTTCGCGTGTTAAAATTGTAGACTTTCTTGGAATGTATCCTTTTGAAGTTTGCTTCAGGAATGCCTCCAGCCGGTTGAACTTATGTCTAGTTTGTTGTATACTAATGTGGTCTTCAACATTGTATATTTAGACCGTAAGGAATTCGGGGTCAATAATTCTGAATAAAAATATATACCATTAATACGATTTATAAAAATACTACCCCATTAAAACTGTTTCACTGACAGTTGACGGAATTTTTCTTTTTCCAGTCTACAAATTTCTGGAGCTCTCTCTCGTACAGTGACCTTGACTTTTAGGAAGCAACTTTCCATCAGCTTTTAACTCTCTTTCGTACACTTTTTCCGAAATTTCGATGTCCATTTCACGCGAGGTTTTATAATTTTACTTGCAAACCCGGCGAACTCCGTTTCGCCACCAGATGGCTTCGTTTTATGTAACATTTCGTTTGGTGATTAAAAGATGTAGAAAATTTTTTTTTGTTTTATATTTGAAAAGGAAAAATTTTATTTCATTTCACAACAGTAATGAATTCATTTCGATTACAAAAATGAAGTGTTATTTAGTTGAACTTCTCTAAGTAAATGAAAGTGAATCCAAAGTAAATACTGAATCGAAGCGTTATACGTGCCCGCAAGTTATCCGTTTCATTGAAGTGCACTTTGGTAAACCACATTTCTTGTTTTTTGGTCTGACGTTAACACAAACCAAGCGGATGGTTTCACAACTCGTGAACAGGCAACGTATAACTGCCCATGTGAAAAACAATGATTTTCTTAATTTGTCCCGCAAACACTAAGCGATTGGCCTTGCGACTTGTTAATTGTCATTGCGACGCACCGGCGCCATCTACTTAAAATATTGGTTTGTAGTACATGTTATGTATCAGAGATGGCGCTGTATGTGAAAAAAGATTTTCCCGCTTTTCTGTTGACATTTTTCCTGAATTTTCTTTGCTATAAACCTCACGGAGCCCGAGACCTTTCCAACGAATGCAAAACCGTGGAAATCGGTTCGTGCGTTCTGGAGCGTCAGGAAGGAAAACCCGACTTATTTTTATATAGTAGATTTTTTAAAGTAAACAAACAAATGTCATAGATACAAAACAAAGTACACAGACAAAGCAGCCGCGTTTCATTCACATGAAATGTTTGCAAGTATTTTATCAATAAATTTTCATATTTCAAGTGGTAAAGGGCATAATCGATGTTTATAAATCTGGGGCAAATTACAAATCCGAGGGCCTTTGCCCTGAAATATAAACATATTGATTATGCCCTCGATGCATAAATAACTATTAAATATTAGTTAGTATGTAGTAGTTTGATATTGTTCAAGTGTTTCTTGTTTTGCTTCTGATGATGACGAATTTTAATCCGGATCGTCGAAACTAGTAAAATTTTATTATTAAATTAGTATTGGTTAATGACTGAAATATCGTTTTATTTAATTACACTTAGTTATTCGAAGTTTCCATCGTATTTAAATAACATTAATAACTGTTTGCACCAACACAAGGTAAACTTAAATATGCTTAAAAAAAATCGGCCATTACTGTTATTGAACAATAACGTAGAAAAAGTATCTTGTATAGTGCTTCAATTTTTTCCAAAACTTTCGAAAAATTCACTTTTGAAGCAAGTAGAAATTGGTTATTCAGCTGTTACTTACATATTTTACTACCCATTTCTAATTTAAAGCGCCCAACAATTATAAAACCCTTCTGCTGCTGGCAACATTTATGAAAATTTTGCATTCATTGCATTGCAGTAGAATCATCAAATACTGCTATAATAATTAATAGTACACGGAATCTACCATATGGAGAATATTCAAATATTTGTGACGTTTGTGCTGTATTCGTCATTACTTTTTGATACAAATATTCAAAAACAAAAAAATAATAATACACTTACCCTTAGAAAGTTATTTTATTATAGAATACGTCTTAAGTATAACATTCACATTGGACTTACCCCTAAAGCAATTGATTTCTTCAGTTCATGGCATTTTATTTACATTACAAACTTACGAATTTTAAGTACAAGGGTTACCACTTCTCCATTAAATGTAGAATAACGATTGTTACAATCAGACGTATGAAACACAAATGAAATAAAAGTTTAAGTCAAAGTACATACAACCGTTGAGATACAGATACCACATACAACCAGTTTATGCACATCTACGTAATACAATGCAAAAGATTTTAAATTTAAATTTAAATACTTCGTATCAGCAGTGATTTACGATGACAATATGATGATACAAATTACAAGAAATCGTCCTTCAACCTTTGAATTGCAATATTTACATTTTACTTACTTAGAAATAGATCTTTTTGTACACTACTCAGGGTGAGTAAATAATGTAACAATATAAAGCAGATTGATATCTGTTTATTATGTCGTTTTTCTATACAAGGAAATACGTAGATTTTAAATAATTTTAAACAGGTATTTAATTTATTATAATATTGAATATTTTTAAAATGCTCAATTTTTGTTTTTATTCCACATCTTATGAAAGTTTGTACTTTATATTGAAGCAAAAAAAAATTATGTAAACAAGATATCAAGAAAACCACCGTCCAATTTTTATAAAACTTTTTATATGACCATATTTATAATTTCGCAGATCTGATTAGATTTTGGGCATATTCTATGTAGCCAAAAGGACCGTAACCTACCCAGATTTTCAAATTTTTAAATATTTTAAAAATAATTGTTTTACACATTTTTTTTAAATAAAAGTTGTTTATAATTTAATTATTCACAATTTTTGTTTAAACTATTTTTGATCTGATAAGTTATTACTGAGATATATCAATCACGTAACACTAATTGTTGTAACAATATCTCCACCAATATCAAGTTTACAAAAAAATTGAGGGAAAGAAGTTGTTAGAAATTATATTGTCTATAGCTTTTGTTTAAACCATTTTTACCTGAAACGCAATCTTATTTTCACTTATCGGGGCCATAAAAAATTCACAAACTAAGTTTTAACCGCATGTAGAGTTATTTTACGATTCTCTGCAGACTCTAACTCTCTCTTTTTTCTCCTTCTTAAGTATCCCATTTTAGTGTTTTTAATGGCTATCTGTGCTTTGGTATCTGTTGGACACGACCACACCTTTGACATCATTGCCATTAAACTCATGTAGAATTTATTTATTGGTGTCCAATTTGGGGCTAAAATTACAAAAATTATTAAGTAAAAAAGAGCTTAAAATGAATAATAGAAAAACACAGGAGAAGAAAAGAAAAAAACCAAACACAATATGATGAAAAGAAAAAGACGAAATAAATAAATGGAAAAAAGTGTAAAAGTTAAAAAGTTGAAAAATAATCACTGATACACCGAATTATAGATATGGATTAAAAGTAAACATAAAAGAATTTTAAAAACCAAAAGAATTGTAATTTTTTTCTAGGAACCACATCATATGCCTTTTTCGAGTTTGTAAATGTATGCCAGATACTTGTATGTGCGTGCCATCCTCTTTGTATTTAATGTTCTGTTTTATGATGTTTTGTTGTCTTAAAAGAGGTTTAGAGTGAAAGTCAGATATTGCGTTTTATGACCGCGTATTTAGTAACTTCTTCAGGCGTTTCTCAAAGTTATTTCTTAACTGAGATTTCAGATATTGTCTCAAAATGACCTTTCTGCTCTGAATTATGTCTATTATGTTTTTGTCTAATTTTTTTTTCTTTTAATATCTTGGGAATGAATAACGGATTAATTCTTTTGGTGTATTGGAAAGATTCAGCAAAACATATTGTCCCTTTTCTACGGATAAACTTATGTTCCTACGGCCTATTTTATTCTATAAGAAATTTTTTTCTAAATAAATTTTATTAAATAGTTGGTTTAAATACAGAACAGTTTTCTCACCCTCATATTTTAGTAACTCAATTCTAACATGCTTTAAACCGAATCCTTTAGTGTTTTATAACTTTTGTAGTATTTTTTATGACATATTTTACTTCAAGTTCTATTTCTTGATTATGTTTTATATGTTTTTATATATGTTTAGTGTTTTAAAATTTTAGTCGGTGTTCCTGCAGTTTTTTGAATACTGTTTTTTTTCTATAAATATTGATATACATAATTCATTTATCCTTGACAAATTTTCCTTTTCATAAGTTTAGTTAAATGGAGGTGTATTAAAAAACATTGCTTGTATAAGAACTGTTTTTTGCAGACATTTTACCCCAAACATATGGAAGCTTTATCAAGGCTACACTATATTCTTCAAAGTTTTATAAAAACACTGACAGTGTTTTTTATTACACTTTCACCCAACCCATTTTGAAAATCAATTTTATAATTGTTTATAAATTTTGATGCTTCTGCTGTATTTGATGGTTCCATTGATATCTTTAGACAATTTATCAAAAAGATCATTTTCATTGCTCCTCTATATTTTACTATACAGTCACACTGCGATTATAGATAGAGAGTTGGAGTCGGATTTGTTTGTGATGGGGGCAGGGACAAATAATACGGTATTACGTTGTTGTACCAAAGAGCATCCATTACATTTCTACACAGGCGACTGTGGTAGTCGTGGTTTAATGTAGGTATAGAGAGGCCAAAGGAATGGCATCCAAAGTTGGCAACCCTTTAACCTCGATTTAGATAGATGCCCTTTGGAAATTGAGAAATTGAATTGAGTATATTACGAACATGAATTCAGAAAATTTTCAGGCATGTCTTCGATCACGAAGATACAAAATAAATTACACTACTTTTTACCCTCTATAGCCACACTAAACTGCAGTCGCCTGTGCAGATATGTGATGCTCTTTGGTACGACAACGTAATAGCGTATTATTTGTTCTTGCCACCGACCACGAGCAAAATTCGGCTTCAGCTCTTGGTCTATTGCTTTCTACTCTATTCTTGTAGTGTTTCTAAACATTAAATACCTAGGTTTTAAGTAAGTTTGTTTTATAAACTATTTCCCCGTGATTGTTAAACTACTATGTGATTATTCCGGTTGTCTATATACTTATATGTTTTTCAATATCATTTTTTTTCTATTTCTTTACCATCATTTCTGTTATTGATTCTTTATTAATTTATTTATTTAACGGGCAGGCATTACTCTATTAACTTAAATATTCTCACGTGTGTTTGTATATATGCTTATGTGTAAAGATGTTGTTGGTGACAATACATTCACTCTCTTGGCTCGTCTTCTAATACCATTAGCAGTTTTTCTCCAAACTAACCTACTACGCGTACATTATTTTGTTCTTTGCTATTTAATTGTATCTAATGATTCCTTAAAAAACTTTTATTGTTGCACCATTTATTTCATTCTTTTGTTTTGGCTTTCAAAGCAAAGGTACCATTCCCTCTAGTATTTTTAAATAATTTATTAAACCTTTAGATGAGTATATTCTACAAGGATTGGTACGGAAATTCCACCTGAGAGGAAAGGTTCTGTAAGTGTTATATACTTCATAAGAGTCTAGGACTAAACTTTCTCTAACTTTACTATAAAAATAAACAACATTGTTTTAATATTAAATTATAGAGTCTTACGCTTGGAAATGTTGTAGGCCAGTCAAAGGTGACACAAAACTCGCGTTAGGTCGCAAAAAAAATTCTGATTGCAATGGTGTCGATTTTCGAACTCCTAATTTTTGGTTCTCACTTTGTACCGTTACCCACCTTAGTATTCATATGTAATAATATTCGTTGAGTATGTAAACATTATAGAAGGTAAATAAAAACATAAAATGTAACAATACAACCATTGCATGACGACATGTAATGGAGCTGTCCAAGTACGACAATGAGGAAAAAATTTTATAATGCACATGTGATCATCATTTGCACTTGGACCAATGTTTAATTATTAACTAAAGAAGCTTTTTATAACAAATATTTGTATACAATAAAAATTCAAATTCAATCTAGATTTTAACAAAATTCAAGTCAATACATTTTTCTGATTTTTTTATCATAAATCAACATACAGCATGTCCGTGTAGTATGCGGACCTTTCATATTGCTCAAAGGAATGGAACTCTGAACTGCAGCGTCTATGTGGAAAGGAAAGGAAAAACAAACAACTGCACAATAAGACTATACTCGAACACACGTTGCAATTGCTAAGCTTTCGTCATCACCGAACTGACACTAAAAATAAAAATAAAAAGAAGTTGAATAACTTGAAATGTCAAATACGATAATAATTCCTAGTAAACGCGTCAGCATTCAAAAACTGTTTTGTCAGAAATTAAATTAAATTAAATGTACCATACAAATAAATAAATAAAAAAATATTGTGTTGTACACGAAAAGGATTTTTTTGTAACATCTAATGTACAGGGGCTTTCAAAGTTCCAGCGTCAACTGCTGATAACGATAAAGATGATAAATTCCACACCCTCTTCAATTCAAACATGTTTCTTGGTATTTTGCTCATAGTTGCCAGTTTTGAATCTCAGCTCGGGGATATCATTGCAGTTCCGGATTATCTACTGAGCTACCAATAAACTTTCCTTCAATTTTCTAGTGGAATAATGAATACTGCGGTCGAAAACTCACTCATTGTTATTAACAATACAAAGATAGAATAAAATTGTGATAGATTGGACAACTAACATAACCGTGACAACAATAAATCAAAAATCCCCAGGTGATGGGCCTTCTATTTAGGAGGTGCGGATTGAGGTTGATAAAAAATTAGTCACTCATGTAAGTGTGTTGCCGACGTTTCGACCAGTATAACAGTCTGGTCTTTATCAAGGCTTCTTTTTATTGAGTCCAAAGAAAAAGAACAAACAAACAAGTTAGAATCAAAATTCATGGTGTCATTAATTATGAGTTTGTCTTAATTTAATCAAAGTTAACTGGAACAGTGAAATAAATATATTTCACTGTTCCAGTTAACGATTAAATTAAGACAAACTCATAATTAATGACACCATGAATTTTTGATTCTAATTTGTTTGTTTGTTCTTTTTCTTTTTGAACTCAATAAAAGAAGCCTTGATAAAGACCAGACTGTTATACTGGTCGAAACGTCGGCAACACACTTACATGAGTGACTAATTTTATCAACCTCAATCCGCACCTCCTAAATAGAAGGCCCATCACCTGGGGATTTTTGATTTAATTACACAGGAGACAATTTTAAAGACAACAATAAACTTTTAACGTTCATATTTCATCACTTAGTATTTCGATGATAATTATCAATAAAAACGAATTTCACAGTTAACAGTGTATTTTTGGTAGACAAACATGTATAGCAAAATTGTAGAGAATTTAATTCTACATCGACCTGTCAAAAAATATACAGGGTGTTCTATTTGATTTTGATAAGTTTAATTCATGAACAGTTAGGGTCGTTATAATTTGAATTAGATATTTCAAGTAATAACCTAAAAAAAAGTGAAGACCGATATAAAACCAATTAAATGTTTAAATATCGATATTTCAAAAAAGTATAATTTTTCGAGTAAGACTATAAGTCACCATAGTTTTTTACGTAGATTCAGAATACAAAATTAAAAATATGTTTCTATTTAAAATGTGAAAATTGACAGGTCGTCCATGAAAGTGAGACACCCTCTTTTTTAAATTGTAGCCACTCAGTAACCTGAATGGTTAAAACCAATTTTGAAAAATTTACTTTTAAAGGTAATATTAAAGGTTCGCGTACTACACGGACAGGCTGTATACAAAGGGTCTCTATAAATAATTGTCTCATCAAGTTGGCAATTAAATGATTAAAATGAAGGATTAGTACAACCAGTGATAATAATTACAACTATAAAATAACTGACATTAGCATAAATTAAATCACTATCAATTTAAGCGGCAAATTTGCACTTTTAAATTTTCCAACGCTCACCTGATGAGACAATCATTTATAGAATTCTCGTACTAGACTAGGTATATAATTTAAAACAACAATTTAAAGAATAAAAAGTTACATTGTTATTAATTCATGAATGGTGCTGCCTTCTTCAAGACTAAAAAATCCGGTGGCCGAAACGTAGACACTTATGAATTAAACGTGTCCTTTTGTTGTATCCTCATTCCTGTTAGAGATAGTGTCACGTAATGATCGTATCTCAGTAATTATATAGAATTACAAGAAAGGTTTAAACAAAAGTTGTGTATAATTAAATTACAAACGACTATTACTTGAAGAAAAAATGTGGAAAATGAATATTTTTGCAAATATTCTATGAACAGAAAAATTTATGTAAATTAAGAACCCTTTCAGCTCAATCTAAAATCGAATCAAATTTGCAGTATTATAAAAATTATAAAAATCGGATTTGTGGTTTTCTTGATATTGTTCTTACATATGGACTGACGGCCGACTGGCCTGCCACCAGACATTATAATGTACTAAGTGAAAAAAGGGGTATTAAAATTTTGGCTTTGAAAACTATTGCATAACACTCCAAAAGTTTTACAAGGATTACATACATCAGTGAAACATTTAAAATTTGTGTATAGTTTGCTTTTAATTATTATCTTGCCTATAATAAGGAATATGCATGTATTTGAAATATAATCAAATTTTATTTTTTGTTTCTTATCTTTATTGCTATTAAATTACACTTCACTATACAGTCTTTTTTATTCATCGTGTTTTAATTATGATGTTTAATTGTACAAGTAAATAGAAAAAAAAACATGATAATATATAATATCAGAACGCCACGCCGAAGTGTTGTCAATCAAGTGGGCAAAGTGCCCTAATATCGATAGTTCTGTTTTAAATAAATCTGTCATCTGATTGCAAAGAAACCTGTCTACAGTTTAGCATGCGGCTTAACCCAAGCCACTGAATAATATTTTAGTGTATCTGATAAAACATAGATGGCTCTAGAGTCACTTATACCGAACTGTCACATTCCGAGTTTTTACACGTGCTAGTTGAAAACGTAATTTTTAGACATTCAGGTAAGTTTTTAAATTTGTCTCTGTAGTTTAAGTTAGTCTATAATATGTCTACTTCAATTCAGTGCATGTCGACAATGGATTATTATAGTTTTCTTTGTTCCATGACTTTGACCTTCAATAGGAGACAATTTGCCTAATATCGGATGATCACGTTGTTTTAATATCAGATATCCGATATTAGGACAAAATATTTCTTATCTGTCTATATAATCTCTACGTAGCTGAGGCCTTATTAATAACTAAATTTTTATGTTTTCGTCGACAAAAGAAAGATTTATGCTATAATCCTTGTGCTACACCTGCTCATTTAATTTTCTATCTTATACTTTTTCTTAATTTCAGAAATAAAATGTCATTGAAACCCAAACAAAAACGACGTGGGATAGTAAATCCATGCTTGCAGCTGTTACTGCGGTTAAAAATAAAGAAATGGGATACTTGCTAGCTTCAAGAACTGCCCAAAAGTACCCAAAAGCACGTTGGAAGACTACATAAAAACAAAATAAAGTCACCTGAAGAGCTTATTCAAACCAATCTAGGACGTCCACCAGTGTTGCCTAAAGAAATTGAAGCGGATTTGGTTGATTATTGTCTAGAAATGGATAAAAGATTTTACGGATTGCGAGCTTCTGATATTCGAAGATTAGCCTTTCAATTAGCCATTCGGAACAATTTAAAACATAGGTTTTCAAAGAATCAGAAAGAGCAGGTTACAAATGGTTGCGTTCGTTTTAAAAAGGCACCCTGAACTAACGTTTAGGAGACCACAGGGTTTATCAACTGCCCGAATCAAGGGATTCACAGAAAAAATGTAAATCTCTTTTTTAAAATTTTGGAACCTGCGATGGAGAAGGTAGAATTCAGTCCCTGTCGAATATACAACATAGATGAAACAGGTATAACGTCTGTACAATCCAAGCATACCAAGGTAAAAAGCAAATAGGGGCAATTACCTCTGCAGAAAGAGGATCACTAGTGACGGTGGTTACCTGTATGAATGCGGCTGGTGGTTATGTGCCTCCAATGGTCATATTTCCCGAAAAACATGAAGGCAGAATTACTCAATGGCGCTCCACCAGGGACAATTGCTGCCTACCATGTGTCTGGCAGGATTCAGAGCCCCATTTTTACCAATTGGTTACAACATTTTATTAGCCACGCTAAACCAAATGAAGCTGATCCTGTTTTATTAATCTTGGACGGTCACTACTCCCATACGCGAAACCTTGACACGATAAACTTGGCGCGACAGAACCATGTGGTTATTGTATGTCTTCCGCCGCATTCTACTCACAAAATGCAGCCGCTGGACCTTGCATTCATGGGTCCTCTTAAAACCTATTACTCACAGGAGATTGAAATTTGGCTGAGAAACAACCCCGGAAGAGTGGTCACCAACTATCAAGTTTGCGAATTGCTTGGAAGAGCGTATGTAAGATGTGCTACAGCTGAAATCGCTATAAATGGTTTTTGAAAGAGCGGTATCTTTCCATTTAATAAGCACATTTTTCGAGACCACGACTTTTCTAAATCACTATCAAGCGGAAGGTGACCGAATTCCAGCTACAAATCTACCCGATGCGGAAGAACAAAAGCAAGTGACTCCTCCAAGGCATGTTACTCCTCCAAGGCATGTGACTCCTCCAAGGGGTGTGACTCCTCCAAGGCATGTGACTCCTACAAACATTTCCAATTCCAGAGATCCAAGAGTGCGGCCCCAAGATATTAGCCCTTTGTCGACCACTTCATTTTACAAGTCTAGTGATAAAGAAAGAAAGTCCAGAAAAGGATCTGCTGCCGTGATTACAAGTACCCCATATAAAGATGCCTTAGAAAGAAGTTTGTCAGAACAGAAGAGAAAGAAAAGTACTTCAAAGGGAATTCCGAAATTGAAAACAGACAAATGTAATCCTTCTAAAAAACAAATAAAAAGAAAGGAAAATCTATTGCTAAAAAGACAATGACAACGAAGGTTAGAAAGACTAGTGTTAATAATGACGAATCTTTTAGTTCATCTGAAGAAGATGAAGTACTAATTTTAGATGATGTGACTGTGACATTGGGAAAGAGGAAGCAGAATGTATGTTTTGTTCTGGACTCTTCTCTGAAGATACCTCAGGTGAACAATGGATTCAGTGCTCAAAATGTTTCAGGTGGGCTCATGCCGACTGTGCCAATATAGACAAAGAAGACACATACATTTGTGATTTCTGCCTCGATGGCTAGTTTTATATCGTTATCCTAATATCGGATACCCTATCCGGTATTAGGAATATTATTTTTGTCAACGTAAATTAATATTTTTTTTTTTTTTTTTTTTTTTTTTTTTTTTTTTTTTTTTTTTTATTTGACCATTTTTCGAAAAACTTAAATTTTATTTTTTAACATGTGGCAATGATTTATTTTGGTTTAATATATGATTCTCTATAGCCTATTATTTGTTTTGTTTTAAAAACTTTGTAGATTTATTGATGTATTAAAATTAATATTAGGGTTAAAAAAAAAGTATCCGATATTAGGGCACTTTACCCTACTGTCTTCTTGATATTAATTTCTCTGCTTGTCTTATTCTGTACCATGTCAACAATGACCAAAAAAGTTATGAAAAGCGTTTTTTCTCTCTTTCCCCTTCTTGTACAGCCCTTATTTTAATCGTAATTGTAATTCTGTGTATCTTTTTCAATCTGAAAACAAGACATTGAAGTGGTTAAATTTACGATACTCAATTATAAATACCTTTATTTCACTACTAGCCTAGAACCTTATCGTTATTGACTCCTTTTCGAGTTGTGAAGTTGCTCTTCTCTCCTAGTTATTTGTGTATTTAGAGTGCAAAGTAAGGGATTGCCGCTTGAGGAAGAATGTAGCCGCGCGACGCGCAGCGGAGCACGACATTGTTTTGAAACTTTGTGGTCGAAAAACACACATTACTTTTTATTCTACAGCTGCATTTTAAATAGTTAAAAGTATTTGAAGTCATAGCACAAATTTTACAATTTAATCGACATCTTTATTAAACCATTAGCTCAAACAAAATTATTTTTCTTGTGTTTACAATAAGAATGGTTATTGTTTTAAGAGTACAAATATCCGACATTTTAGTTGGTAATATAATTATTTATTAATATTAAAAGTAAATGAACAATTATTTAATGTTATATTTGATCTGGAAGATGGATTGATTGAAATTTCTTCTATTATTGATGACTGAAAAATCGATGTGGATGCAACCGTTGTACTCAAGGTCTTGCTAGTTATATCAGTTTTTGGTGAGTTAACAACCGATGTAGATGAACGCGATGAACCCAAAATCTTCTGGGCTATGTTAATTTTATTGCTAATTGCGTCATCGATATATCCTTCTGCGATACTTGAACTTTTCCATCATCCATGACGTTTTAATTGGATTAAATCGACGCCTCCATTACTTAACAAAGTAGTTGATGTTCGCCTAAAGCAGAGACCAGTATATAATTCGGGGTTCGGCAAATTTTAAAATGTAGCCCTAGGAATTTTTGGAATAGAATTAATCCCAACAACTTGATTATGGCATCTCCCTTTTACATATTTAAGAAATTATTCGGGGTACTTATCCCGCTCAGGCAGTAATGCTATACTTTTTTCCTTACACAAATACTGTTGATGTATTAGAAAACGCGGACAAGTTATGTATAATAATTAGAATATTCAGCAATAAATAAATAGTAGGGGAAATACGTACAAAATGACATACGGTTTTATTTTTTGGCCATAACTGTTTATTGTTAATACATAGCTTAATCATTTTTTACTCTAATAATCTTTGGTTCTTTATGTATTAAAATAAAACAATAATCCTTAGAAAGAAATATCAAAATAAAATATTCTTAGGTTAAGTGAACTTAACCAAAAACCATTTTCTCCATAGCATTATGGACAAAATGACATGTAACATATGGACAAAATGAAATATATAATTATTGGCAAAGTTCACAAATGAAACGCTTGGTTCTTTTAGGGACGTCAGCACAAGAAGCGTGAGCCCAATGGAAACAGTTTAAGCACCGTAGCCAGTCGTCTCCTGGCTTAGAACGTGAAAAAGATCGTTGCAATATATGCAAGGACAGTCATCTTCATCATCATCATCTTGAAAGTTATTAGGAACATTTTCTTCTTCACTGTCCTCTTGAAATAACTTTACAGTGACTTTTTGCTTCTTGTTTGTGGGGGAGCTTTGGGTTCATTTTTAACTTAATTTCCTCCATATTAGGAGTTGAAGTTAAAACTAAAGATGTCTGCCGAGTTTTAGGTTTACGTTTGCCTTGTCCACTGATAAATCGTCCTTTTGGGACTGGAGAAATCTCCTCAATAGGGACAGTAAGGATAGAAGACGATGTATCTTCTTTATTAGCAGCAGATGGTTTAGTGTTAGCTGCGACTCTTTCTACGATTCTTACAGGAATTTGTTGCTGTGTCGATGGACCAGCAATATTAATATTTTCTAAAGTTGTTGGCTGATCAGGCAGCTCACTAAAATTGTCTTCTAGTGGTATGTTTGTTGTCTCAGCAGGTTCATACATATAATCAGGAAAAATTTCAGGATTAAGAGGCCAAATTCCGGTGCTTTTAAACCCCTGGCAACCATTTTGCACTGTAGCTGCCTTGCCGTATGCGCTATTGAACAATCCCGCAATTTGGAATTGTGTCACCACACGTCCAGGATGTGCTTTCAACCACTTTGATATTTCTTGATTAAAATAGGTCTTCAACGGTGCGAAGAAAGACACATCAAGTGGCTGCATGCGGTGGGTGCAGTGGGGCGGCAGACAAATGATATTAATACCGTTTTGTTTGGCGTATTCCAATGTCTCAATACCTTTATGGCTGGCATGTCCGTCGACAATCAATATTACCTGATCTTCAAGACTTGATTTTATGAAACTTTGGAAATGTTTGATCCACTTCAGAAATATTTCTGTTGTCATCCATCCTGATTGTTGAGCAACACCTAGGGTACCTGGGGAGCTTCGTCAACTAGCTCGTATTTCATATTTTTCCTCGTAAATATCATCATCGGCGGAATAAACGTACCAACGGCATTCACACAACAAACAACAGTGGTGTTTGTTCCGCGCTCCGCACTTGTTACAGCGCCAACTTGCTTCCGTCCAGTAGTAGCTAAAATTTTTTGGGGTTTTTGTACTGTGGACAAGCCGGATTCGTCCATATTATAAATTCGGTGCGGCCTAGAGTTTACCTTTTCCAGTAGGTTTCCATACAGCTGATAAAACTTTTCGACTTGAGGCCGGTTAAAAGCTTGCGCACGGGCTACCGAAGTAGCTTCAGGTTTGCGTAAAGAAATATCTTTATTTCGTTTCAAAAATCCTTCCAACCATTCTTGTCCAGCTTTTTGTTTTTGTGGGTTAAATCTATGTGCAAAACCATTTTTGTAGGCCAACTGAAAAGCTAGTTCTTGCACCGATGCTCGTGTCAGTCCAAATAAACGAGATTCAAGCGATTTCAAATGCTGCACTAACTGCCTTTCTACTTCAGACGGAAATGTAGGTTTCCAACATCCAAGACCTTTCGTATTAGACCCCAAAGTTTTGTTTTTACCCAAAGCATGTCTTCGGAGCGTTGCTTGAGGGATACCAAATGTTTTAGATGCCAGTAACCAGCCCATTTCATTATTTCGAACTGCTTCTATAGCTCTCTGCATTGAATCTGAACTCCATGATTGTCGATCAGTCGTGCGTTTATAGTTACGTGGCATTCTGGTATTCTGTAAAGAAATGACCAACTAAATTAAGTAGAACTCAGAAACTGAGTTCTTATGGACAAAATGACATACCGTGTCATTATGTCCACTAGCCCATTATGTCGTTTTGTCCATATAACGATGGAAAGAACAAAATGAAAAAAACAAGTATAAAGTAGATATTTTTTGCGTAAAATATTATTTGAGGTACACAACAAACACTTCAGGGATAAAATAAACCCATTACAAATAGATACAATAGCGAAAAACTTACTAGTTATTGAAAAATCCTGGCACAAAATAAAAACTTATAACATACACTAGCGCGCAGTCGACCATAGCACCGACACGAATGAGACGGTCGCGTTCAAGTTTTCACAGGGTTGTAAAACCGCCCATGCCATGTGATTCGGTGGTCAATTGCTCTCTTGAATGCGCCAAATTTGAATTATGCTGCCTGTGTCATTTTGTACGTATGTGTCATTTTGTACGTATTTCCCCTAGACATATTTATCTAGTGCTAATGCATTTTCTGTAGAATTGTACTAACAGTTAGTTTCCAAGTTTAGTTTATAGTTATCTTTTGTAGAAGAAACATATTGAACTCCGTCAAATATAATCCTCTGGAATAAATTGACAATTATTTATTCAATACTTAGTCACAGTTTGTATTTCTACAAGTTTTATATATTTTTATGGTTATTATCAACCTAGCGGGCATTGGAATAAATATATAAAAAATACAGGTATATACAAATGTCAAGAAGTTCAAAATAATCTGAATAATAATGTGTCCTAGGGTATTAAAATTTGATATTTCACTTACATTATGTTAATCCATTATTTACGGGACACCGAGTAGTTATAACGACATGAGATGTTTAAATGAAAAATGTGAAAATTCTTTTTGTGGATCATGTTTATCAATTTCGAATTAGAACATTTTATACAGTCTCTGTGATTTTCTTTGGTTCTGAACTCATTTGATGACAGATTGTGTAGGAGTTGCCATCTAGGATCGAATTTGGAAACTTAACTGGTAGTTTGGAATATTTATCCTTTAACACCTAGGTATATATTAGTATTTTTATTAATTACATCATATTTTTCAGATGATTATGTTTATATCCTACTCATACTTTATTAATTTATAGTAACGGAATATTTAGTTGACCAAAATAAAATGGAATCTACCTTTAATACCTACCGAAATCGATTTACGTGCTACTGCTACTGTACTTTAGTTCAAGGAATATGATGCAGATGGCAATATGTACTTTAATCAGAAATAATAAGCAACCATTTTCAAATTTTTGTGAAACAATAAATCTGATTAGGACTTAGAAGGGCACTTTAAGATTTAGTTTATAAAATACTTGTGTGATTTTGCTTAAGAATAGTTGGATGTTACGCTTTTTTTAATCAAAAGTACATGTATGCATTTTAATTTTATCTATTAATTACTTATATTACCAAAATTAATAAATAAATGTAACAAAAACAAATAAAAATAATCTATAGTAAAATATTTAGAAGAGATATTTAAAAACTTCATACTACAAACAAACAATAAACAATTTTAAAATGAACTATAGTTTATCGAATACGTTTGTTTGTTTATTAAACGTACCAAGTTTGCTGGCATTTTAATTTTGACTATCAGCAAAATTATTAAATGAAAAATTATGATAGATAAAATTATTTACGAGAAAAAACTGTATCAATATAGACTTTTTAGGAAAGATATTAAAATTGTGCATTTTTGTTTACCAAAATATTTTCAGCTTGCTACTTCTAATGTAAAACTTTTATCAGTAATCAGCTGACAAGGCGCCTTTAAGGGGTGTGGAAGGGACGAAAAGTGTGTTTGGGATGACTCACTCAACGTGGTGGGTAATTCATCACTGTCAACCACCTTACTTCCAATATACCATTTTATGATTCTCCTATGTATATTTCTCTTTCGATCACTACATTTCGATTCAGATACGAAAGTTTAATTACATTTAAGTTTAATTAATTTTTTTTAACGAAAAATAAAATTCTTTAAAATGTTAAAGATGTATATTTGCTAGTGTAGCAATAATTGTGTTGCATTGCTAACTGTACATTTCTCATTAAAATTACATTCGACTGAAAAGTATATACATCAACAGTAAAAGTCTACTTAAAATTTACTAATTGTACATGCATTTACATTTATAATTAATTACCTTCTTTTTAGTCGTGCAAGAAAATATAACAAAAACCGTAATTCAATAAGTATACATTCATGTGTCTATGCTTAAATCGCCCAAATATGTATTGATTACATTTTACCATTCTTTTAGAAAGATTATGGTAAACCAACTCTTTAATCAATACGTAAATTATAGACACACTATTTAGTATACAACATACGAATAATACAGCGCTTTAACGAAGCTTAATTAGCAATTAATACTAATTATAAACATGAACTTAATCAATTAGCTTTTATATACAAGATGTTCACATACTTATTAAAACAAAATTTAACAATTTTCAGGAGTGGACGAGTACAATATTCCTTGAAACGAAATAACAGCATAAAATACAACGAACAAAAAATATGTATGTGGATTGTCACTTTATTAAATATAAAAAAAAGACGCTTACATACTAATAGTAATTAAAAATAAACAACAATTTTTAAATTTTTTACAATTTTTTGAGACTCTTTTTATAAATATTTGTCCAAATAAATTAAAGCTAATCGAATGTTCTATCTTTTTTTTGTTTCTATAAAAACTATAAACGGTTACAGTAATATAACAACAGATAATAAAATTACTATCAACAAATATTAGAAACTAAATCGTCCATTGCACTAAATCAAATTTGATAATACTCGGGAGTAAAATCGTTTGCCAAGTTACTTAAAAAGTTAAAATCCGAAGAACTGTTACTATTTTCTCCAGTCGGAGGTACGTGAGTTTGTGGCGTCTCGCCGGTGTAAAATTGATGAAACGAATTATAAGTGTCACTAGAATCAGTTTGAACACTCGCTGGGGGTGTCATCACCGCCGCGCTTAATGAGGTAGCTGCAGTTGCGTTCGTAAATGCTTCAGTCGGAATGTATGTTGAAGATTCGGTATGTGGTGCTAAATGAGGCGAATTGTATGAGTTGTTTTCGTAATAATTGATTTTGTTCGGGTACTCGTTTTGGCTGTGCATTTTGTGCAACTGTTGCATGTTCTCTCCATGGTAGTAATTAGTGGGAGTTTCGTGACCGTGGCTCATGGGAACCGAGTTGGTGACGTGATTTCCCATAGTGTTTGATGAGTCATTGGAGTACATTCCTGTTGCCGCGTAACCGTAATGATTATAACCAACATGTTCCGATTGATATCCGTAATTAGTTTGGTTTGTGACATTGTGCTGATAGGTTTCGTTAGATGCTAAATGACGTTTGTTGTAACCATAGTAACTTTGCTGATTGCCATAAACCGATGGATAGGGTTGTCTTGTTCTTCCCGAATTTCTAACCGACAGATCTTCTTTAGTGGTTTCGTGACCAACGGCGGTGGGATGTACTTGACTTCGAAAATACGCATGGTTATCTGCGATGACTGCTTGATCCGGATTATACATATCTCCAGACGAGTAACTACCATGATGGTATTGTTGATGAGACTTAGATCTATTTTCCGATCTGTAATCAACTTGGCTATTTATTTGATATTGATTTTGATAATTGTTCATTTGAGCTCCGCGAGCGGCAAATGGTGGAATAGCATTAGACACATTTTGAATTGTAACAGTTGCTGACGCAATTGCGGTGGCGGTCGTAGGCGAAGATCGTTGTAAGTGTGGGAATATGTTATTAATCGGAGCCATTCCCATTCCGGAAGAAGCAGAAGGAGTTCCTGGAGTTGTTAACGAAGACAAGCACTTCGATGTTAGTTTAGTAGGTACTCCATCCGAATTAGCGATTAATGAAGATTCTTTATGATTTACACTGGGCGACATTTTACAAGCCCCAACACGTCGATCCTGACCACTCGGAGAGTTCCTAAGATTTTCGGTTTTAATAGTAATTGATGGTGCACTCGATTTTTTCGAAATCCTCGGCGAACTACGCGAATTGATATCTTCGTTAGATTGAGAATCTTCTTCACTAATTTTATCGAACGATGTAGAACTCGCTATACTACTCGCCCCGTTACTGTTATTGTTGCTAAAGTTAGTATTATTATTGTTAGTTGCACTGGGGGTGTTGTTGTTGTTGCCTCGAGAAGAATTTAAGTCTGGAACTTCGTCGTGAGGTCCGCAAACGCCCGCCGGAGGCATTTCGCATCCCTGACAGCTCTTCTTCGACATTTCATCACTTAAAGTTTATCAGAAGACATTTTTCCACTTTTTGCGCCGTCACTGGAAATCGAATCTTTGTCATCACCGTCGTCGTTTTGTTTGCTTAACGTCTGCCTTTTATGCTTCATTCGTCTATTTTGAAACCATACTTTTACCTGAAAATCACCAGAACATTAGTAATAAAGAAAGCGTTGAAAAGATTAATACATTACTTGTCTTTCCGTAAGATCTAAGGAAGCAGCAATTTCTATTCTTCTAGGCCGACATAAATATTTATTAAAGTGAAATTCTTTTTCTAATTCGAGAAGTTGTGTATTCGTATACGCGGTTCTTAGACGCCTCGGTAATCCATTCTCTGTAACAAAAATAAAATATTAATTACCGAAATTGTAAAATATTACGTTGTGTAATTATGCCATATATGTAAGTTGTTATCTAACACATAAAGTTGATGTTTTTTAAATCGAGTTATATTTCGTTATTTGACAAATGGAACTGTGGATTTTCTCATATCTGCCCAGTCACCCAGCTTGCTATGATTTTGATATGAAAGCTAAAGAGATATGAAAGCGGGAAAGTTTATCCAGAAAGAATGATGCATTATATAAGAAATACTTATATAGTATGGAATATAAAATGAGCGTATACGAAATTCTTTCATCCCAAATGTTGTTTAGGAAAATTTAATATCAATATTAATACTTTTCCAGCTAACGTCGAATTTTTATACGAACGCGTACTACCTATTGCAGCGATTTAATTTATGAATAATGCGTTTGCTATTATTGAATAATAATATCGAATTACTTTGAAATCGTGCACTAAAATCGTTTCATTATAAGTAAATACAATACATAATGTAGTTATCTGAAATCGTCAATAATTCAAGAATGAATCTAATGTAGAATTTTAAACGAAAAAATTAGTGTTATTGGAAAATACATCAGCTTAAAAACTTAATATTTGAATGTATTTTTTTATTTGTTATAATTTTTTTTTCCAAAATGAGCTTTATTTCTGTCTTAAACATTCAGAAATCGCAGTTTTGTTTTGTTATTTTTTTATAATTTGCATTAAAACATCTTTGTCGATAGATGTGTAAGTTGATTCTTTAGTTATTCGTTCTTTTGGGACTCTTCAGGAATGAGAAATCTTGTATGTAAGTCCCACCCTAGATCAAACAAATATAGTAGATGCTTTTCTCAAATAAGCAGGTGTGCATATACATTTTATTTCCTTTTTATTTGTAGATGTCACTGTGTTTGACAAGACCGCCCCTCCACATATTTCACATATGACTAAACGTCATTAATTTTTAAATCTTGAGTCAATTTTGTACAATATGTCTAGTTATTTGGCATTTATAATTATTCTTCCTTTATGTTGTATTTAGTTATTTGTTTTAGTTTTAGTTGTGTACCTTTATAGTGAGTGCATGATTCTGTAATTCTTAGGGTTGAATATATAAACTTAACTGAGTAGTGAGTATGTATACTAAATGATTTTTTTGTTTAAAAAATTATTATTAATAAAAGTATTGTTGTTATTGTTGGTTTTAAAATTGATCTTATTAAGGCAGATTAACGTGAAACTTTGTTGTGTTATAAGAAAACCGGCTTCTTGCAATAAAATTTTGATTTTTCATGAAGCAACAATATTATGTAATAGCATTACTGTAAATTTAAAATGTATTTAATTGATGAATATTAATAATTAAGTAATAATTAGTAGGAATTTCTAAGCAGTTGTTTCACCATTGAATGGTTATAGTTACCGATACAGTTCTAACTTAATATTATTTAAAAAAAACTACGTAATGTCAAAAAACTTCTTTAAAATAAATTGTCAAAATAAAACACTTTAAGATTAAAGTAATGATATGATAAAGTTATTGCTTCTTCGTCTTTAAAATTCAAGAATTACTTTGTGCTCTTATAGTACAGGGTGGGGCACTACCAACGAACTATTCGGTAGCATTAAAACCACAAATAATATTAGAGATCTCAAGGCATACATATGTTGAGATTATTTGAGACCAGATTTTAAAAATATTTTGGATTGTACAGGGTGCTCCAGAAACAAGTACCATATCCAAGTTGTGTTATTTTAAATAGAACATCCTGTATTATTTTTTATTTTTCTTTAACATATCCCTATACTTACTTACTTCTGTTTTGGAGACAAATAGATTTTACTTAATTTGAAAACCATCTAAAAAAATACAATAGCTCCAAGATAAGTAAGAACAAACAATTTTCACTTACACCACTTTACAAAGAGCTTTCATCCTCCTTTTTGCAATATTTACTATTATGTTATGATGTACAGGGTGTTTTTAATACTACCACGTAACACTAACGACTTAAAACTTAAATAACTTGCTTAACTTAAATGCAACACTATGAAAGACTGTTCTACAAACCGCTCTAATAGTGGTACGATAATTTCTAAAACTATTATTTTTATAGTTAAAGTTGCCAATATTTACAGTGTGATCCATTTTTGCTGTAACAAATAATGATTGTTGTTGTTTATGACCCGTCGCAGTTTTGTTTTGTTATTTTTTTATAATTTGCATTAAAACATCTTTGTCGACAGATGTGTAAGTTGATTCTTTGGTTATTGTGGCCAGGTATTGTGACAGTGGTTTCGTTCTTTTGGGACTCTTCAGGAATGAGAAATCTTGAATGTAAGTCCCACCCTAGATCAAACAAATATAGTAGATGCTTTTCTCAAATAAGCAGGTGTGCATATACATTTTATTTCCTTTTTATTTGTAGATGTCACTGTGTTTGACAAGACCGCCCTCCACATATTTCACATATGACTAAACGTCATTAATTTTTAAATCTTGAGTCAATTTTGTACAATGTCTCTAGTTATTTGGTATTTATAATTATTCTTCCTTTATGTTGTATTTAGTTATTTGTTTTAGTTTTAGTTGTGTACCTTTATAGTGAGTGCATGATTCTGTAATTCTTAGGGTTGAATATATAAACTTAACTGAGTAGTGAGTATGTATACTAAATGATTTTTTTGTTTTAAAAATTATTATTAATAAAAGTATTGTTGTTATTGTTGCTTTTAAAATTGATCTTATTAAGGCAGATTAACGTGAAACTTTGTTGTGTTATAAGAAAATCGGCTTCTTGCAATAAAATTTTTGATTTTTCATGAAGCAACAATATTATGTAATAGCATTACTGTAAATTTAAAATGTATTTAATTGATTAATATTAATAATTAAGTAATAATTAGTAGGAATTTCTAAGCAGTTGTTTCACCATTGAATGGTTATAGTTACCGATACAGTTCTAACTTAATATTATTAAAAAAAAAAAAACTGTGTAATGTCAAAAAAATTCTTTAAAATAAATTGTCAAAATAAAACACTTTAAGATTAAAGTAATGATATGATAAAGTTATTGCTTCTTCGTCCTTAAAATTCAAGAATTACTTTGTGCTCTTATAGTACAGGGTGGGGCACTACCAACGAACTATTCGGTAGCAATAAAACCATAAATAATATTAGAGATCTCAAGGCATACATATGTTGAGATTATTTAAGATTAAAAATATTTTGGATTGTACAGGGTGCTCCAGAAATAAGTACCATATCCAAGTTGTGTTATTTTAAATAGAACATCCTGTATTATTTTTTATTTTTCTTTAACATATCCCTATACTTACTTGCTTCTGTTTTAGAGACAAATAGATTTTACTTAATTTGAAAACCATCTAAAAAAATACAACAGCTCCAAGATAAGTAAGAGCAAGCAATTTTCACTTACCCCACTTTATAAAGAGCTTTCAACCTCCTTTTTGCAATATTTACTATTATGTTATGATGTACAGGGTGTTTTTAATACTACCACGTAACACTAACGACTTAAAACTTAAATAACTTGTTTAACTTAAATGGAACACTATGGAAGACTGTGCTACAAACCGCTCTAATAGTGGTACGATAATTTCTAAAACTATTATTTTTATAGTTAAAGTTGCCAATATTTACGTGATCCATTTTTGCTGTAACAAATAATGATTGTTGTTGTTTATGACCCGTCGGAGCGTGATTCGACTGGTTTTTAGAGCACGGAATAAGTCATGAGCACATTTCTGTTATTGTGTTCTAAAAAACTTTTTTTAAGGTTAATATTTAAATCTGAATTGGCCTTAACATTAAAAATGGTTGCAAGATAATTTTCATTTTACAAATATCTCACAGGTAACTTAGATTACAGTGTATATCGCAAATTGTCAAACTAGCAATTTTTACTATATCTAGAAAACTATCAGAGTTAGGGGTTGGTAACTTTAATACCGATTAAAAAGTAATTACTTCCAGCTTTCAACAGGTTACACAAATACAGAGTGTTCCAGTTAAGTTAAGCAAGTTATTTAAGTTTTAAGTGTTATGCGGTAGTATTAAAAACACTCTGTACATCATAACATAAAAGTAAATATCGCAAAAGGAATGCTAAAAGCTTTTTAGTAAGGTGGTGTAAGACAAAGTTGTTTGTTCTAATTTATTTTGAAGTTACTGTATTTTTTTGAAGGATCTGCATGTTAACAAACATACATTATTTTTTATGGTACAATTTAAAAACAGAATGAAATACAGGGTAATCTATTTAAAATAAACTAACTTTGATATGGTACGTGTTTCCGGAGCACCCTGTACAATCCAAAATTATTTTAAAATGTGGTCTCTAATAATCACGATATACTATGTATGTCTTAAGATTTCATATATTATTTGTCGTTTTAATGCTACAGAATAATTCGTTGGTGTTGCCCCACTCTGTATTTAAATTACCCGTTTTTTATGCATCCAATCTAAATAATTACTGAGAAATTAATCATAATACAATTGCATTCATACACCAAATTTTGAACGTTAAGATAGTCATCTACATTCATTGTTTAAAGTACATTATTGTACAAATGCGCGCTGTCGACTATATTTCCTACAGGAGGGAACATCATATACGATCAATAAGTGTTGCGACATCTAGTGTTGTAATGGGTTATCGTAACACGTCAGAAAATGCATTTGCATTAAATCAACTTTGTCAACAGATGTGTAAATCGATCTTTTGATTATTATAGCCCACTAAATGTCGGCATAAAAAACAATCTCAAATTGCCTGCTGTAAATTTGAAAAAGTTTGTACAATATCAAACAAACGACGATAATCAGTCAACAGCTGTTTCGTCCTTTTGGGATTATTCAAGAGTGAGAGAACTCGAATGTAAGTTCACTATTGTACAAATGAGCGCTGTCGATTATATTCTCTACAAAAGGGTACATCATATACAATCAATAAGTGTTACAACATCTGGTGTCGTTTTGTGTTATCACAACACGTCTTAGAATGCATTTGCATTAAAGTAATTTTGTCCACAGATGTGTAAGCAATTACATAAGTCGAAAGTTTTGCTGTAAACCTCACAATAAAATCTGTACGTGTCTAGGTTGGTTATTCTTTTAAAAAACAAAATACTATAGTTTTACAATTTTTTATGTTTAATTAATATAAAGGAAGCTTTCTGATGATACTGTTGTAGGTATCTAACTTTTACGAGTTTTTCCAGAAGAAGAAGCATTTGCGGACTTATTATCCAAAAAATCAAAGAAGAGGTAGGATGGAATTTATGGAATCAAGGGCTGATAAGTTCAATTGTATTGCTTTCGTATTTTAGAAAATTGTCTAAAACTTTAAAGCGGTCTATATATTCGATGTTAAGAACAACAGTCGTAATAAAAATATTATGTTGATATCAGTAAACATCCTAAGTTACGTTGTCTCCTGACACGAAAATCCAGTAGTTTTAAAAGTAAAAAAGTTTAGAACGTTCTCAGCCCAAGAAATAATAGCTGCTTCAAAATATTTAGTTACTAATATAAGGTAATCAATAATTGTTTCCACAGATTAATATTTGGTAAAAATAATTTTAAGTTTTTGGCATATCTGGTTTAACAAAATTTATAGTTGTGTTTTTTTTTTTTTTTTTAAAATTTTGTTTTTTTTTTTTTTTTTTTGTTTGTGATGTGATGGGGTTATTGAATTATTATTTTTTTTGGGGGGAGGGAAGGGGAGGGGATGGGTGGTCGTTCCTTAAATAGAGTAGACAAAACAAGAGGGGGGGAGGAAAAATTTTGGGGCCCCCGGGGAGGAGGGGAGGGGGGGGGGTGGAGGAGAAAAAAAACAAAGAGACACTCAGGAGAGCGGTGTGGGGCTTTTGGGGGTTGGGGGGGGGGGGGGGGAGGGGGGGGGGGGTTCCCTATTTAAAAAAAGGGGGGGGGGGGGTAAGGGCCCTTCTGGAGGGATCATTATATTTAAACGAAAAGTTTTGGGGACTTTAGGGGGAACTTGTGAAAACGTTCACGTACGTAAATGTAACGCATTTTATTTATACAGGGTGTCTTTAGCTGAGTGCATATTAGAAATATCTGGAGAACCGTGATAGCGAGAAAATCAGAATTTGGTATGCAGCCATTTGTGACCAAGATCTATTGTTTTAAAATATTTTCAAAATGGCGTCACTTTTGGAAGTACCGGAAGTTGATGACAACTTGGTTTTTTTAAAGGTAATGACTATGATTTTATTTTCGTTTATGATTCCAAGTTGAATTTTATGTCAACTTTATGTAAGGTACTTCTAACCTAAAATGTCAACTTTCGGTGATAAAGATTGTTTTATGTCAAAATTGGCAAAAATCATCTATGTACGAAAAAAATTGTTGCAGTGGAACTAACAAAGATGGAATAGCAAAATTCTGCCAGTGGAAAGACAAAACATTGCACTTCATCCTTCTGGATCTCAATCTTGATAATTATCTACAGGGTGGTGTAAAAAGTGAATTGAATTAGGTCAATACAAACATGCCAAAATAAAAAAAAAAAAAAAGTCATTTTATTCAAATAGGACACCCCATATTTAATTACATGTGTTGAAAGGTCATTTTTTCTGCATTGAATGATGTAACATTCTTTTATTCTTACAATAAAATTTTTTTGATTTATTTGAATTTGAAATTTGAAAGTTAAAAAAATCATATTTATAGTCATTTCAGATAACAATTTCAAATTTGATGATGAGTTGTCAAACTCGAAACACGTGTAACAATATAACTCTTGAATGAAGCTCTTTCTTGAAACCGATAACAGTTGTTATCTGAAATGACTATAAATATGATTTTTTAACTTTCAAATTTCAAATTCAAATAAATCAAAAAAATTCTATTGTAAGAATAGAAGAATGTTACATCATTCAATGCAGAAAAGAATGACCTTTCAACACATGTAATTAAATATGGGGTGTCCCATTTGAATAAAATGACTTTTTGGCATGTTTGTATTGACCTAATTCAATTCACTTTTCACACCACCCTGTAGATAATTATCAAGATTGAGATCGAGAAGGATGAAGTGCAATGTTTTGCCTTTCCACTGGCAGAATTTTGCTATTCCATCTTTGTTAGTTCCACTGCAACAATTTTTTTCGTACATAGATGATTTTTGCCAATTTTGACATAAAACAATCTTTATCACCGAAAGTTGACATTTTAGGTTAGAAGTACCTTACATAAAGTTGACCTAAAATTCAACTTGGAATCATAAAAGAAAATAAAATCATAGTCATTACATTTAAAAAACCAAGTTGTCATCAACTTCCGGTACTTCCGAAAGTGACGCCATTTTGAAAATATTTTAAAACAATAGATCTTGGTCACAAATGGCTGCATACCAAATTCTGATTTTCTCGCTATCACGGTTCTCCAGATATTTCTAATGGGCACTCAGCTAAAGACACCCTGTATAAAATTAAATTTATTTTGGTTTTTTTTTTATTTTTTTTTTTTTTTATATTTTTTTTTTATAAATTTAAATGTTTTAATATAAGTTTTTTTTTTTAAAAATTTTAATTTTTTATAATTTTTCGTTAATTTCGGGAGTAGCCGCAATTTAAAAAAATTTAAATATTATTTTTTTTTTTTAAATTGGTTTTTTATCAATTTCATTTTTTTTAGTTTTTTCCTTTTTAGGTTTTTTTTTTATTGTAAATTGTTTAAATTTTTTTTTTTTTTTTTATTTTTTTTTTTTATTTTTTTAAATTTTTATTTTGTTCTTTTGTAAGTATTGTAAAAATTTAAATAATAAATATAATAAAAATAAAATTATAATTTTTATATTTTAAATATTTTTTTTTTTTTTTTTTTTTTTTTTTTTTTTTAATAATTTCTTAATAAATAAATAAATTAAACAAAAAATAAAAATAAAAATAAATAAACAGTTAAAATTGTAAAATTCTTTCTTAAAAACTAAATAATTATTGCACTTGGAAGTTTATTAGATATTTTTTGTTTACATTTTAATTTTAAAAATGATTTTAATTTAATTCCCACTTCAACCCACTTACAAACAGGTTTTAAAAAAATCAATTTTTAAAATCGATCAGTCAATTACATTTGACGTTCTGTCCAATTTTCAAAAAACTGTTTTCTTTCATGGCGGTGCTTGGATTAAGAGTGTTTTGGTCACATTCGAAGTTTGACGTTATGGCCACGTTTGACATTGTGGTAATCTTTAAAGTTTGACTTATGGGCAATGCTGTTAGTATACGCAATTGACTTGCTTATTTATGAAATTTTTTCGTTTGACGTTGTGGTCAAATTTAACGCCAAAATCAAAATTTGACGTTATGGTCGCATGTGATGTTGTGGTCTAAATTAGTAGTTTGACAATGTAGTCAGGTTACTAATTGTATGAAAAAAGTTTATAAAAAGTTCTGCATGTTTGAAAATCTAAAATACAATCATCAAGTATCAATTTTTTTTACGTGGTTTGATAAAAATTATGAGTTTGATACAAGAGTAAAGTAGCTTTATTTGTAACTATGTCAAAAACCATAATTATGACAAATTCGTCAAAATAAAAAACTAAGTGATAGTATGCAATTACATTCGTCTACTTAAAACTACTCAAATTACAAACTTATTTATATAAAGCAGATCTGATTACATTTTGGCTGTTGAAACAAAAAACCGTTAACCTACAACATAGATTTTACAATTTTTGGAATATTTGCTAAAATTTTTATGTTATATATTTTCTTAAAAAAAAAACTGCTCGTAATTCTATTACTCATGATTTTTGTTTGTACTATTTTTTGATCAAATAAATAATTACATATGCTAATTAGATGACACTAATTGTTTTAACAGTATCTTCCAGAATGTACAAAAAATAACTATGAAAGGAAAGTTGTTGGAAATTTGATTATCTATACTTACATTTGAATTATTTCTTTCTAAAACGCATTTTTTTTATTTTGAGGTTAAAGGAAAGAGTGTCAAGACCGCGCGTCATCTAGTTTGTGGAAACAGAATAAAACAGATACTCACAAATAACTAGGAATATCTAGAAAAAGAATTTGGATATTAACAAGCCACCACTATACTTTATACAAAGTTAGTTTTAAGTAGGGCACGCCTCAATTATTTCAGAAACAGCTTTTATGATTTTTATCGATTTTGGTTTGCAAAGGTCCTGTGATACGGCCGATATTATGGGGGTATTTACATTGTTGTCAGATCTTTCTTTTCCAGAATAATAATAAACTTTGTTATTACAAGTGTAACACACTGTATACTTTTGCTTTTTGAAATCCTTACGAAATATTGATTATTTTTATGGATCGGTTTTGCCAAGAAGGTAACAGCTTCTAGACCCTTATTGTAATAGCGAAGTTTGTAGGGCTACAAATAGTAACCAATAAATTCAACAATAAAAATGAAAAAGTTAATTATTCACATGAAATTAAAATAAAGTTATTCGCAAGACGTTTTTTATAATTGTAATCAAACCTACTGGCCCGAGGAAGCACCCGCACTCGTGGTGCGAAATGTCGCCAATACACACTAGAACTGGTTGTTTGTCCGTTAACCTGATAACCTTCCATTACAATTTATTTATTTATGAGTCCAGAAGCTGTTACTTTTTTGGCAAACTACAAGCATTATTTTTCATGTAATATTTCCTATACTTAAATGCCATACTTTTGGAGTTATACCTACATTTACATTATCTGAGATAATTGAGGCGTCCCCATTTAAAACTCACTCTGTATAGTAAACATTACATTACCTAACACGAATTAATTTTTTGTAAATTTCTATTGGTAGTATTTCTATTACATATCCTAAATATTTTCAAACTAAATTAGTGAGCAATTTTCTCAAACACTAAAAAACAAGGTTATTGCTCTGATACGAGTGTGCATATAACAATTGATTATTAAGAAAATACATATTATATGTGTTAAAGATAAATTTTTAATTATGTTTCCTGTTTTCTTTATTATTTGCTCATTCAGTTTAATTAATTATTTGTTATATATTATTGTTCTTATTTTATTCACATCTGGTTTATAGTCTTCCAGTAGAAAAATTTAGTGGAATAAAAAAAGGCGGAGGTTTTGTCAGAGTGACTGACAGATGAAATAAGATTTATTTTAATAATGGGAAATATGAGATTCTATTTTATTGTAATTTGCAAAATGTAGAGATTGGAGTAGACCAGTAGTAGAGAGGTAAGTAAGTAGTGAACTGGCAACGAAAGAGGTTGTTTGGTGTACTTGAATATAACTTAATCATTCACTCCCGGTGCACAGTTTCCAGACCCAATATCATAGTTCCTTCAGGTGGGGTTACTCGCAAGTTGCCGGTTACCTAAATGACATGATACAGGTGGAAAGCGTAACCTTATTAGGTGCTCCCAATCCGGTCTTTGGGATGCCAACTAGATTGACCGTTCAGGGAAGCCATCACTTATTTTAGGTGACACTAGCTAGTTGTCGAAGAGTAAATTAATTTATATAAATACTATATGAAGTAATTAAAATGACTTAGTTAACCAAATCATGATAAAGATAGGAAGTGGAGTCCCCCGGTAAGTATAAAAATTGTTCTTTGTTTATCAACTGAGTAATTGTGATTTTATTTTCAAATCTCCTGCTATCGAGTCTGCTGTTGGAGTAAACCGTTTTGTGAGAATTCACGAATTTTTGGTGAGTTTATATATTTTACATATAGGAACGACTTGTCGTAGTTTGATGTTCGTTTTACAAATAACAATTAGCTACTATATTAACCTTGAATAGCCAAATTACACTGTGCTATTAATCCAAGTACCATTAAGACGTGAAATTAAAAGAAAACTGTTATAAGATTAAAATTATTAAATAAAGCTATCGTACCTTACTAATAATTAATAAATATTGCAATTTTCTAATGTTAAACGATACTAACATGAAACTATTACCCTTATAAATATTTAAATCGTGATGTAAAAATACGTAAGAAGAAGACTCATACCTTTTTTTAAACAAATTGACACTGTATATAATACAAACATATTGAATTTTGATGTTTTGAAGAGATATTGATCATTCAATACTTTAATTAACTTTTAAATCGTTAACAATTTTAGTGAAGTAAAATAATCAAAAGTTTGTTTTACTCTGTAGTATTACACTGGTAATTGTAAGAAAATGTAAAACTTCAACATAAATATTGATTGAACAATTGTAAACTAACACTAAAATGTTTCCACTCCTGAAGAGTCCCTAAAGGATGACACAGCTATCGAGTGATTCTTGGTCTTTGTTTGCAATTATACAAATCTCTTCTACAGTATGCAGCTGGAAATTTCAGAGGCATGTGGCATAAGATGACGCATCAACTATTTGGCGTAAAAAATTTCGTTTAATTTTTCGTAATTTCATGTCTAAATTTTCCTGATAAACAAAAGAAAATGTTTTGTTTTTACTGAATTAGTAAAACGTGAATAAAATTATGTGACTTTATTTTGAAGAAAAGGAAGCAAAAATGCGAAACAGCTGTAATTTGTGAGCAACAAAATTTAAATAAATAAAAAACTGATTACATAAAAACAAAAGAGAATCGCAAAAGAAAGCACAGATTTTAAATTCTATTTAAAATGGTATCAAATAAGTTATTATTATTTTGACAATTATAGCCACAATATTTTTTAAAGTTTGTTTTCTGTATTCCTATAAATACGAACAAAAATAACAAAATTGGAACAGTAGGCTTCGGAAACAAATAAAAGTTGTAACAAATACAACCTACATCACTAAATTATAATTTAGAATCACGTGAAAAAAAACAAAAATTTAAACTCTTTCAGAATATTAAAAAAATTAAAAAAACATTTGCCTTGCGATGCTCTTATGTTTTTACGTAATTTGTTTTCTGAATATGTAGCATTATTAATAATTGAATGTGGTTTATTTTTATTATTAAACTTTCTATTTTTATGATAAAAATCTATAATTATGCTTGGATGCGTACAAACAAAATTTTTGCGACCACCATTACGGATTAAATTTTAAAGGAGGTGCATGAAAGTGACTATTTTAGATACCAAATAATATTACATAATTACAATTCGAAGGCACGTGGAATAAGGTATTTATTTGATCTTGAACCTTGACTTCACCATTGTTGTTAAAACAGGATTTGTTTTGGAAAGATAAAATAATACCAGATAAATATAAAATTGTGTACCACGTATTTTTATGTAATTATGTAAACTATTACAGCGTAATTCTGTTACGTACTGAAAAACACAACCACGCAACCATGAATTGAACCATATATTTCAATAGCATCCTCAAAAACCCGAAATTAGATACTGTGACCATCGTCTTAATTCAAAACGATGTTTTGAGGTAATTCAACTTAGTTAAGGTACAATTATATCTGAAATAAAGTAAATTTACGTAATTATGAAGTAATCATAAAATGTGCAAGCGTTTGCTTCGAATATTTTAATTATCACACATTTTATATTGTGTTTAGTGACTCGACCATTTTCACTTCACTTCTAATATTATTTAAGTTTTACGTAATGTCACTGGTCTTTTGTTTGAGTTACCTTCGCGTTGTTAAAAAAATATGAATATGCATTTTATAATCAACATATTTCGACCTGTTATTCTTTGTGTTGGCTGTTATAATTGCATAATTAATCTTCACATTTAAATATGAACAAAAACTCTTTTAGGGTTGTGATGCTTTTGATTCGTGATTGATTATAACAATTTATTAAATTGAATACGTATTTTCTTTGGCGGCTCTTTAACCGGAATGATGTGGTTTATGTGTACCCACGATGTCTTTTTTAATTATAAAAATAAAGTTCAAATTGGCAGAAGCCTAAATTTTTGTTTTGAATTTTCTTTGCGCATTAATATTATTAATAAAATTGTTTATCATATTAGGTACACATATATAAATAAAATAAACGCAAGAAATTTGGTGCACAAAAACATAATGATCCTAGTTCACAGAAACGTTTATATTAGTTACTGGGTAAATGATAATAATATAGTTATCAAAACAAAAATTGTTGCAGCTTGATTTTAAATATTTAAAAGAATTTATTTATTTTTATTCGACAGAAGTAATGGAGTCTATTACATAATCCATAATTATTACATCTAGCATTTAAAATAAATATTACTTAATAATTATTTAACACATCAAAATTTTTGTTGATAAATTACTAAGCTAGACTTAATAATTAGATTTAATTATAAACTTTTTGATACAATATGGTATTTGTTACGTATTTTAAATTAAATAAATAACGAGTCTCAACTTTTTGGTTTATGAAAACTTTATGTTTTTGAAAACAAAGGCAGAAGCTCGTGTCCTTTGTGGCCCAATCAAAAATAAAATTATAGAAATCTGTACATTGTCGGATAAGCCTCAATAAGACAAAAATCTAAATTTTTTAGAATTTTAGTAGTTATTCCCAATTTTTTTGAGGTACCCCGCACTGATTAGCCTCAATAAGGCAAAATACACATCCGATGGCGTCATCGACTATCACTTGCATATTAAATTATATATGATATAAATATGTTAAGATAAAATAGTTTATTTAAAAAATTATTAAAAAATAATTCACAGTTTCGGTATGGTTATATGGATTTGAATTGAATAAGGAAACTATAAACAACCGGAAAAAATTTAAGGAAGAATGTTCTGATGCAGAATGTAGAATGGATGCAGCTGAATCAGATAAGGAATTCGAGGTGTTTGAATTAAACAAAAAACAATAATGTGGTAAATTTCTAATTGATATAATTACGATGAGTCAATAAGGACGAAATAAAAATTTGGCATCAATCCTGAGGATCTGCAAAGAATAAATTCGTAATAATGTTAGTCATTAGATCTTGTATTAATGTATTAAATATATAAACTGCAATAAAATATCGACGCATTCATAAAAAATGGAGATAAGAAATGAAAAAAAGCAATTAAGAAGTAGACAAAATATATTTTCCTATAATACGTTCAACGAACACACGGAGTTAAGCCACTCCCTATAAATTCGCGCTAAATTTAAATAAAATTATTTTATTAGTTGAAATTTTAAAGTCAGTATTACAACCAACTGACATGATTTCCGCGTTTCTTCAAATTTTAGTTTTTACATTGGTTTTGGTTATTATCTTATCAGTAGTTTGCTCCCATTTCTATTTAATTTACAGAACAGTATTTATCAATATCTTATAACGTATAAAATAATTATTTTTGAATTTTTGCGCTTATACAGGGTGTTTCTGAAAGGTGTGTACATGGCTCTACCAGAGGTTTTCTTGCTCAAAATGAACCGTTTGACACCAATTTGCCAATAACCAAAAGTGCACCATAAAGGCGCCAGAGGGCGTCAAACTTTCCAAAAAAATATTGTATATTGGGAATAACTCGAGAACCGTTTGACGGATTTTGTTCCGCTTTCGTATGCTGGTTGTCTGCTTCCGAAGACGTTTTGCTGTGTAATGTGGACAAATTTCTGATGACAGGAAAAGTTGCTTTCATACGGGCACTGTCAAATAAATGATAATATTTTAACAACCGTCAACGATACAAAACCAAAATAATTCTGACAAATAAAATGATCAATTTGTAAACTTTTTTCTCTTTTGTTAAATTGCGCTAATGTTATTAGTTTAATCAGAAAAAAATTAAAATCATATCTCTGCAAGGCGCATCCATACGCTTAGGAATTCAAGTAGACTGTTAGTAGGCTATGCGATTAAATCTATCATTTGTGACATTCATTTTCGGATCTTGCAAGATTACTCACATTTCGATTTTGCGATTAACTACTTGAAAATGGGCTACACATTTGCCAAACAAACTGATATGCTGTTAGTGTTCGGCTTTTGGAGTGGAAATTGTCGGGAGAGCGTGAGGGTTTACGCAGATAGTTCCCAAATCGGATTAACATTATTGCATAGCCTATAGTCTGTATACTATTGGCGCGGAGTAATATATCAGAATTGCTTGAAATAATTCTTTATTTTCTTGTGAAAGCGGTACTTCTACGGTTAAGTAATAACCAATAAATTCTAACCAAAATACGATCATTGTGCCGCTCTTGCAGCATATCGACCCATCTAGGGTCTGAGAACAATAGTTTAAACACGTTGCCATCAGCCCAGGTACTGACGAAACAAGAATCATAGCCGTAGATGTGGGTATTATACCAAGATACAAAATAATGGTATATAATACGTAAGAAGTAAAATTTGTAATGTGATCTACTATACAAATAAAATAAATAACATACAACCACATAAAAATTCATATCAAGGTAGATTTTACTATTATAATATATTTACCTACTAAAAATATGATTTTCCAAACGTATCAGGTACCTACGCCACTGCAATACGGGAGATTCGATAATTCTGACAGGTTTATTACTCCGCGCCAATAGTATACTGAGTATACTAGCAGTGTACTTCAATTTCTAAGCGTATGAATGCGCCTTGCAGGGATGTGATTTAAATTTTTTCTGATCGAACTAATAACATTAGCGCAATTTAACAAAAGAGAAAAAAGTTTTCAAATTGTTCGTTTTATTTGTCAGAATTATTTTGGTTTCGTGTCGTTGACGGTTGTTAAAATATTATCATTTATTTGACAGTGCTTGTATGAAACCAGCATACAAAAGCGGAACAAAATCCGTCAAACGGTTCTCAAGTTATTCCCAATATACAATATTTTTTTGGAAAGTTGACGCTCTCTAGCGCCCTTATGGTGCACTTTTGGTTATAGGTAAATTGGTGTCAAACGGTCTATTTTGAGCCAGAGAATCTCTGGTAAAGCCATGTACACACCTTTCAGAAACACCCTGTATAGATTTATATAGTGTAAAGTAGTCTCTTCATTTATGGGTTCAAATTATCACAAACTAATGAGAAAGTGGCTTAACTCCATGGGTTCATTTTACAGCAAAAACGTTTACTATCAAATATAAAAATAACGACAAATAAGTATTGCGACATCTAGTGTTGCCTCGTCTATCGTAACACGTCCAAAAATTAATTTGCATTAAAACAACTTTGTCAACAAATGTGTAAGCAGTTACATTAGTCTATTCTTTGATTATTATAGTCAACTAAGGGTTGGCAAAAATAACAATAATAATAGTAATAATAATAATCGAAGGATTGACTTATGTAACTGCTTACACATCTGTCAACAAAGCTGCTTGAATGCATATAAAAATAACTATACTGGATGGCTTAAAAAGTCTGGAATTATGAGTGTAACTTTTAAAATATGGAAAATGCAAAAATTATCAAAGGAAAGGAACACTAACTGCAGCGTCTATTTAACCAACAGAAAAACATTCTGTTGGATAAAAAATAATTGTAATAAAAATTGTCAAATTTTACAGTGACATTGCCTACTTCAGAAAGAACTTTCTAAGGAGCCAACTTTTTTTTAAATTATAACCCCTGTTTTTGGTGTCAAAGAGGTTGTTTTTGTGGGTACAGTGGTGTATGAATTTTGGTATAATACATAATGATATTTTTGAGCAAACCTAATCGTCAAATACCATATGTTACACGTTGGTAGACACACAGTCAATTTTAAATAAATACCAAATTACTGGTTTGATCGACTATAATACCACACAAAAGTTCTTTCAAATGTAATTTTGAGAAAAGCTGCCTGGAATTCAACGAAACCTTTAAATTAATCAAAATTGTTGAAAATATTAAAGATTAACTAAAGAACCTACACTGTTCAAAATGTTCATCGTTAACCGTAAGACAGTGGCCCAAACTATTTTTGAATGCTGTGTCTACTTAAGTTGGAACTATATAGAAAACTTTATATTATCCGGTTTTATTTGAAAAAAGTTAATCTTGATAAAAAGTTTTGTATGATTAAAAACTAAAAAAGCAATCATCAGATACCAATTTTTTAAGCCATATACGAGGTTTGTCAAAAAATACGAATTTTGCATAAGAGTAAAGTACCATTATTTTTTACAATTCAGCAGAAAGTTATTAAAAAAAGTTAAAGCCATTTTGCATAAAAATTTAGGTTTGGTTATTATTTATGATTTACACTACTGAGTTTTTTCTTTTTACCTGTTAAAAATATAATAACATCACCATGTATTAATGTTTTTAAACAATCTTGCAAATTAAATACGTAATGAATGCATAATAATCATTTATTTTAGAAATTGGAAGTGGATATGTCAAATTTTTAGTAGATTGAATTAAAATTTAGTTATGTTATGTAATAATTATTATGCATTCACTATATACTTAAATTTCAACTGCTAATAGGATCACCAAACCGGAATTTTACGCTAAATGGCTGTAACTTCATATTTGGATATACCTTTTATTTCGAAACAACTTTTCTTAATAACAATCTGCTGTTCTGTAAAAAATAATGATACTTTGCTCTTAAGCAAAATTCATATTTTTGACAAACCTCGTATGTTTTATTATTATAATCAATAAACCTCTTTTACCGCTTACACAATGTCGAGGGTTTACAATTGTACAAAAAATTACCCCCAGCCCTTTTTTAAACTATATATCATTTTTGATTAGTTGAGTTTTTGTGCTGTTTTCCTCCATTTTTTTCTCTTTTGCTATTTCAGTTGATTCTTTCCAATTTAAACCTAATGTTGTTATTGTTTCACTAACCACTTGCTTACATATTTTCTTCTTCTTGACTTTTTTCCAGTGGGTCTTGCCATTTATATTTGTTTAACTTGCCGAGTGTCTTCCAATTTCTGCATAAGTGTCCAAACCATGCTAGTCTTTGTTTTTCTATTTTGCTTAATATGCTGTACACATTTAGCTTTAATCTTATTTCTTTGTTTCTTATTTTATCTAGTCTATTTACCTCTTTAATCATTCTCAAACTTTTCATTTCCACTGCTTGAACCTTACTGAATTGATTTTTATTCAAAACCCAGTTTTCACTGCCATAAGTCAGTATAGGCATAAGAATGGTTCCGTGTATTTTTATTTTTAATTAATTAACGAATAAAAACATAACGTCAAATAAAATATTATGGTAGAAGTGACCTTCAAATTGATAGATGGCGGATTGGTGCATATTTGTACCGTTTTACGTGTTGAAATAAAGAAAGTTCTCGACAAACTGTCGCTGGTACATATATGTACCTTTAGTATCGAAAGGGTTAACGTTTATTCGTCTTCTACGTTTTAAGAAATTTTGTTCAAAACTTTTTTTAGCTTAATTAATATTTTTAAAGATATTGTAAACTCACCCCATTAGGTCGATGCAATGAAAAAGATCACTATACGTTCTAGAAAAAACATGTTTCAATAAAAGATTAGATACGGTAATTTACAATAATAGCATTTATTGTATAATTAATATTTTTGGAGATTAAAACTTAAATTGTATGTCATTTTGATACGTTGTATGAAATTAAACTAACAACAATTTTCAGTTTAAAACATATGTATAAGTAATACTTTTAAAAATCTAATCAAAAAACTATGATAAAAAAAAAATTATGAATTTATTCATATACCATAGAACGTCAATAATGTTGTCACCACTAAGTATAGTATTTTTAATGCTTAACTGTACGAATAAACTAAAATTTACATCTCTATTTTTATTTTTATATATTACATAATTATTGAGTGTGTCAATTATATTGAAAAACCGTTGCAAGTCGGTATACGTTTATTTCTACATACACCAATATTTCACAGAAAAGAATGAAAAACAGTACTAAATGAAATAATACATTTTTGAGAGTGATTTATACAGGGTGGGCCATGCTCAACAGGACGGAGCTTACTAGGAAAACGAAAAATGATGCGAAAACTTATTTGGCGGAAGTACGTAGGTTAGTGACGGCTACTTTTCTAAATTAGTCAGACATATAAAGAGTGCTATATTGAAGTTATTTATTTTTTGAATAAAACACCATATATTTTATTTTATTTTTGAAGTATACTGAAGAAAATAATATCACTTTATTAAGGCTTCCCTATACCCATTCTTTATAGTTATCGGTTTAAATACATTGATTACACTTAATCGCCAAAAAAACGCATTTTTGTCTATTAATTCCCAATTAGGGGGCCATCAATACGAATTATTGTAATATAAAGTTTATTTACAGGGTGTTGTTAATTTAGAGTAACATGACAATCCAATATTCTATACAATTACTACGTTATTCTAAATGGGACACCCTGTATTTTACTACTGTAGCAAAAGGATTAAACAATTCTCTTTCAAATCACTTCAGACCTATATGCATTACTTTACCTGCATTCATAAAAATCGGTAATTTTTAACACGTTTTTAATTATTAGACCATTGTAATTTCCATTAGAATACTCTTAAAAACTATCATTAGAACTCATGAAAACTCTAAAAAAATTGCTCTCACAACTTTTGCTTCCGGGAACTTCAAAGTACAACGGTATGCCGGATGACTTTCAATTGTCATAATTTCTATTAGAGCTTTTCGAATACTCTTCTATACAATTGCAAAAACTTTTGATAACTCTCAAAAAAGATTTCACTCGGTTCTAAAAATCTTACTTTCAGGAAGTTCAAAGTTGAATAAGGTCTTTTAAAACTCTTAGAGTACTCACCTAAACAATCGCCAAAACTTTTGTGAGAAATCTCAAAAAAGATTTCACTCAGGACTTAAAATCTTACTTTCTTGAAGTTCAAAGTAAAATAAGATCTAAACGGGATATCGGATCGCTTTCAAACATTATAAGTTGTTTTAAAACTTTTGAATAGTTTTTTCAACTGCCATCAGAACTCTTCAGAACTCACAAAAATATTTTTGTTCAGGACTTAAAGCTTTGATTCCCTAAACTTCAAATAAATTCTAAATGGTTTCTGATATTGCTTTCAATTTTATTTAGAACTTTTAGAATAATGTCTTAAACTGCTCTCAGAACTCTTGAGAACTCAAAAAATTGTTTACTAGTAACTTTATGATTTTGCTTGTCGGAGCTTAAAAGTTGAATATGACCTAAACGGTTTACCGAATCTTTTTTAACCATTGTAATTGGTTTTGGAACTTGTTAAAAATATTATGATAGTAAATATACATTTCCTACTCCCGTTCAATATGAAAAAACAAATTTCCTGACATTAGAGTATTATCTATAATTAATAGAGTGTTTGAATAATGGAAATATGTGGTAATGCGGCCTTGTTAATGACATTTTTGGTTTCTACACTATCGGTTTCTATGAAATATTTTTTCATGCGCATGTTACATTTGGATATAAATTTGCTAACAATCCCCGTTTTTAATTTTTGTAAATATTTTTAATTGCTAAGTGGTTTTCATGGAGACATAAAAGCTTGTTGTAAAATAATCTCAATCCTTTACAGAAAAATTTAATTTTTATCGCATAAATCAAAAACTGATTACAGTAAGATCTACATAATTCGGCACTCGAAAATCCAGACCCTCCAGTAATGCTGACGAATAAAAGTTGTAGTTTTAAGTGAATAACTAATAGCAAGTAGTAGATACAATTTTATATACATTTACATTCTATGTTTACAGTTAAGTTTTGAGAAATGCCTACAAACCCAGTACATAGAACAGCAGTGCTTGCTGTTAACTTCTTAAGAAGAGCTAGAAGGGGTCTCAAATTCATTACATTGCCTTTTACATTAAACGGTCTCTCTTCAAAAGGGAAATCCATATTGAAGAGCTTCTTAGACAACATATTCATCTTTGAAATTCCGGCCAAAGTTTTCAGTCTTGAACAAATTTTTTTAGATTTTTAAGAGATTTGGAGGCAGATTAAGAGAATGTTTTATGAGTTTCAAAACTAATTACAATGGTTGAAAAAGATTCGGTACTGCGTTTAGATCATATCCAAATTTTAAGCTCTGCCATGCAAAATGTTATAGTTACGAGTGAAAAATATTTCAAGAGTTCTGAAAGCAGTTTAAGAAAGTATTCGAAAAGTTTTAAAACAAATGACTACCCGACATACCGTTTAAATCTTATTGAACTGTGAACTTCCAGAAAGTAAAACCTTAAGTCCCGAGTGAAATCTTTTTTTGAGAGTTTCCAAGAGTTCTAGCAATTGTTTAGAAGAGTACTCTAAGAGTTCTAAAATAAATTATAATAATTGAAAGTCATCCGGCATATCTGATAGATCTTATTCAACTTTGAACTTTCAGAAAGTAAGATTTCAGTACCGACTAAAATCTTTTTTTTTAGAGTTCTCATGAGTACAAGCGATTATTTACAAGAGTACTCTAAGAGTTCTAAAAGAAATTATGATGATTGAAAGTAACCCGGCATACCGTTTATGTCTTGTTGTACTTTGAAGTTTCTGGAGGCAAAATTTTAAAGTGTTAAGCGCATTTTGTTTAGAGTTCTCATGTGTTCTGATGATAGTTTTAAAGAGTATTGTATAAGTTCTAAAGAAAACTATAATGGTCAAAAGCGACTCGTCTAATAATTAAAAAGTTGCTTAATGTCAAATATCCGTTACGATTGAACGGTGAGTAGTTAATTTTTAGATAATCTTATGGTTTTATTTAATTTACGTATTAGGAAGTCTAGAACTTATTAAAAGACATCATTGGAACTATTCAAAACTATTTGAGCTTGATTTTAAATTTTTCGAAATTTAATTTTTCCTTTATTTTTTGTAAAAAATCAAAAATTTATTTTTATGTATCAGGAACTCTAGTGCTAGTCAATAGCCATCGTATGAGCTACTCAAAACTATTCAACCTTAAACTAAGGTGCGAAGTTAGCACCCCATTTCTTAATTGCTATTTTGGTACTTTTATTAGCCGGAACTCTACTTATAAATATACAAAAACTGTTATACTCGTTAAAAGGAAGCCAGAACTCTAATCAGAATTATCGAGAACCAAAGTTAAGTTGCTAACTTCACATAGGTCAAATTTGCCAACTTGCAGAAAATCGCAGAAAACGTACGATTTAATTTTGCTCACGTTTTCTTTGAAACACATAACACATGATCGGTACACCTTCCAATTTCCAATTTTTTTACTGTACTGCAAAATATAAATTCAGAGTAAGTAAGTAGCAACTGCGTCCTGCCGGTACTCACATATGGAGCAGAGACCCTAACTTTAACAACAACATCCGCCAGAAAGCTGAAGGTGACCCAACGCAAAATGGAGAGATCAATGCTTGGATTGAGTTTACGAGACCATGTTACAAATCAGGATCTTCGCCGAAGAACGGCGGTAACAGACATCATAGAGAGAGTAACGTCATTGAAGTGGAAGTGGGCTGGATACGTGGCAAGAATGAGGGATGACAGGTGGACAAAAAGGCTCCTGGAATGGAGACCGCGCGACGATAAACGGAGTAGAGGAAGACCATCAACGCGTTGGACCGATGACCTGAAGAGAGTGGCAAGCAACTGGATCCAGCAAGGACAGGACAGACAAAAGTAGAGGGCCATGAGGGAGGCCTATGTCCAGCAGTCGACGTTGAAGGCTGATTGATGATGATGATTGATGAAGTAGCAACTGTCACGGGTGGTACATATAAAAGCACCAAAAGAAGTTATGCCAAACGTTTTCAAATTCCTGCAAAATGCACTGCTAAAATTTATTTGAAAATATGAAAAGTAATTTTTTGATACTGATATTTTAGATTTGTAGTAAAAGAACAAGACAAATGGTATTGATATTAAGCAAAAAAATTAAAAAATTGTCGCGCGTAGGACTATGAGATGTCACGGATGGGAAGCTTAATTCGTGAGTTTTACAGGAAACCAACTGACAAACAAATTGGCAAAACTAAAAATACTGGAAATTAAACTCCCAGTTATTAGCTCAGTAGAAGAATATCTTTTTAAAAAATGGTTGGACTGAAAACTTGAAATTGGCACAATTCATTTCCTTCTTCTATTGAGTTTATTTATATTTTCTTCAATGTCGTCTTTGGCGAAATTAATAATTTTAATAATCGAAACTGATTTTTGGGTACATTTAATAAAATTCTTGACATCATTAATGGTGACGTTTTTAGATTTTACCCTTCATTAATTTACTGTAGACAGTTATATTAGTTTCTTATTATTTTATTAAAATGCCGTTATGTTGCCTCAGAAAATTGATACTCATTTGAAAATATTTGTAGTTGAGAAATTTAACTGATAGGCTCATTTTCCCATCAAACAGCTCATCAATTGATTTAGTCGGTTATTTGATTCGTAAAATCCCATTTAAGGTTTTCAAGAAAAAGAATTGAAAAAGGTTACCGGAAAATAAGAAACTCTTTGGAAAATCTAAGTGTTTTGTATAAACGCAAAACAATATCTTACAATTTGAACGATGGGTATGCTAATCTTTTTTTGTTTTGTTTATTATGAACCATTACAAAAAAATCGGAAAAACGAGAAAGTCATAATTTTCTATGCCCTTCCAATTGTAACGATGGGAAGCACGTGTTTTGTTCGTTATGTTCTTGTAATAAAATTAACGTATTCAATGAATTTAATAAAATAAAAAATTTGGAAGGTCTGGGAAGAATCAGAAAAATTCTGTTCGCTGGTAAGCACTTGAATTAAGAACGGTGGATTTAAATCGGGTGATTTTGTTTTTAAAATGTAAAGATAAAATGAAAAATTGTCCGCGACATTTTAGAATTTTAAAAAAACCGGAAGTTCTTTTTTTTCTGGGGGACTTCATGAAGTCAAGAACTAACTAACAATTACAAAGAACAATATGCACTAAATTTACACTAGACTAGGCCCTTTAAATTGAACTAATTTAATTATTTTTACAGTGTCATTTATAGTACAGCAAAACATCGGGTGGAAATCTGCATTGAAATGTGATATAAATATAACTCAAAAATTGACATAAATGAAAGTTTTCTTTGTTACCCTGAATTCTAACCAAAACGTTATATCAGCTGAGTACTCCCGTTAATTTATGGGTGTTCCGCCGTGAATCACCTCACTAATGTTGATCCTTATTATCCAAACTCATCAAGATTTCAAAAGATTGGTAAGGTGTTTTGGAAAATGGGAGAGTAAATTCTAACTGTGAGGTACTCCGAGAGCGATGGATTGGGAACCATTTAATGGCTTTGTTCTTATGATTTAAAATTTTGTGGGGCAGTGTTGATGACCCCAAAATCATCGTATCAAATATGTTGAAAATTAGAATTTGTATCAAATGTTTAAACTTGTAGGTTTTAATTATTTCATTTTTTATCACGTACAACTAAAAGTAATTGTCGTCTTGTATCTTAAAAAATATATTAGTGATCCCATAGGTAACGATCTAATAGTATTTTATAGAGGAACAACATGCAATAAACTTAATAACAGTTCTGAATTTTTTTTTCTATTTTAGCAATAATATTAGTATTGTATGCAAAAAGAACTCAAATTGTATTTTTTGGGGCATATAAAAATATTTTATTAAATAACAAGACCAACGCTATAACATAACTTTAGTTCTAAAACTTTTGAAGATTCTGTATTAAGTAGAACTGTATGTACTTTTGTTATTAATTAATTAAAAAAATTAATTAATAGATACAATTTTAGTTGAATGATATTATTAATAATGTCATTAATGTGAACTTTATTATGCTGACACAGATTCTACTCAGAATACTCAAAATTATAAGCATTGCCGAAGAAAAAAATTAATTGAATTGTCGAAATACCATCTGAAATTTTATTATAATTAAAAAATGTGCAAAATCTAGATTTCAGGTATTTAAAATTATTGTATTTTAGTAAGCAGGCCATGAAAACAAATGCATTGTGTTGTTTTACTTTAAAGTATAAGTTTGAGCTGTCAATTTTGAGTTATTAATTATTAATACATATGTATATGTTGATACAAAACATATCATATTGCTCTTTTAATAAGAAACTGGCCATTTCATAATTAATAAATTAAAATTGACAGTTCAAACTTTTATTTACTTCAAAGTCATGAAAACATAATACAATTGTTTTCATTATTATTTGAAACCTAAATGATCGCATTTTGAAATCAGAAAAAAAGATATTTTTGAATGAAAAATCCAAGATGACGCTCATTTAACAACTAAAAGTTACTAGTACTATCTGTAAAAAATATGAAAGTAATTCTTTTTTTGAAAATTATTATAAGTTTACATTAACAAAGCAAACAATTTTTATTTCAAAACATTTTTAATAACTTTCACAATAACGGAAATATTGAATTTTTTCAAAAAAAAAAAGAGTTTTTCGAGTTTTTCCGAATATATCCAAGCCGCTAAGAGTTTTAAAGTTTTTTCTGCAGAATCTGAATCACCGTGTAAACTACACATTATTGCCCATCTGACCAAAACATTATTCTTACTCAATGTGGAACACACTGTATACTGCCTGTCTACATTTAAGTGCATTTTGTTTGGAACTACAAAATCGGTAAAACAGGCAAACTAGTAGTAATTTTTTATAGTGACTACACATAAAAACAGAACAACAATTAAGGGTTGTGTTCTCATGATAATAGCCGAATGGTGTATTTTATTTTTGTTAGGGTTTGAAAGAGAATCGGAAATCACTAAAATAACATAACTGTTAAAGCATATTACTCAAATTAAATGTTCGAAAACGTCTCCACCCCTTTAAACTCATTTAGTGAACCTTATGTAAACACTACGAGTAGCTCTTAATATGGTTCAGGAATTTTTTCTTGATGTTCATCTGATGCTGGAATTTTTTTCTTGAAGTTTATCCACTGTTGCATATATCTGTTTATGCACCTAATTTTTTACACAAGAAATATGGGTTCGTGTCAGGAGACCGTTGGGGCCAATGAATAGGGCAAATCCACTTATTCCTAAATAAGCTTTCTAATATCTTACATGTGTCTCGGTAATTGTGGGCGGGCGCTCCATCTTGTTGATAATAGATAAAATGCCAAATTTAATTCGTCCAGAAAATTTTCTAATATTTTGTCATTAATGCTACATATCCTTGTCCTGTTAAAGTACCCCGTTAAAAAATTGATCCGACAAATTGGATTCCGATTATACCACACCAAAAATTAAAACTAAATCGGCGTTGAGGATTACAACAATGAATACCAAATAGATTTACAGGATCTCAAAACGATGATAATTTGATTTATTTAACATTCGGCGGTTCAAAAATTGGATTCATCACTACACAAAATGTGTCAAAAATAGTAATTTTCTTCACAAGCTCTGATAAACCATTGAGAAAAATTTAAACGTGTTTGATAGTTACCCGAAAATAGAGTTTGAACAGGCCGAATTTAAATAGAACATCATTATGTTTTTTCAAGGTTTTATGAATAGTACTACAAGAAATATGTGATTTTCTATCATATTATTTCATGTTTTTCTTATAAAAGGTGCTAAGATGTTTTTCTTCAGTTTTCGACTTTCTTTCAAACCGCAAAAAAATATACCGGGTGTTCTATTTAAAAAATGATTTTTTGACCATGATCTTGAGAACACGCTCCTCAATTGTTTTTCTGTTTTGATACTTGTAATCACCATTAATAATAATCCTAATGACCCTATTCGCAAATATCACTTGTTAATGTAGTGTACGGCTCTAAATAAATGTCGACTAATATCTGAACATTGTAATTCTCTAATGTACCATACGACATATTTTTGAGATTTTGTAGACATATTGTAGAATACCTTAGACGACTCAATATTGTTGATCGTACACGACATAACATTTTATCCAATTGAGAACCTACATAAAAAGATGGATAGATAGATAGATGTGGGATGTGTGTAGCACGGAATCAATACTGATTATTGTGTTCCCCCTTTCTGAATATACAGCTCTTCCAGTAGGTTAAGTTCTCTGAGGAATCTCAGGACTGATCTTGGATTGAAAGGAATAATTTCCTCTAGTTTGAGAAAACATTTCGTCAAACAGTTCCACCTTCTGGAAATCGTAGCTTGGCATTCCACAATTTGGTGGATCGGAGTCTCCTTCGACGCGCAGCAAAAACTGCATGTCGAATTAGTTGTCACACCAATATTGGCAAGATGTCGGCCAAGTCGGCAGTGTTTAATCAGGAAGCTGTTGTAAAGACAAACATATTTGGTAACAAAAACAAAAATTAATTTTGAAGTTTGTTGAAAGTGGGTGTGGCCAGCCCCCCAAGGGGTTAAGTTACAGTTTCAAAAACTCTTGCAACCAGATTTCCTTAAAATCCTCTATCAGGTTTTTATTTTTGAAACACCTCGGAGAAGATGTAAAACAGACAGACAGAGATTTTAAGGAAATTATATACAGTGTGAATGTGAAGTACGGAATAAAATTCATTAAACTTTAGCCATATTTTTATGCAATTTTCCTCGGACAGGTCAAATTTTATTTTGAATTTTCCATCTTTTGGTATAAATCAACCCTTTCTATCTCTCCCAGTGGCGACGCAACAGGAGGCAACTTGAAAATTTTAAATGGCAATGGAACTCAAAAGTTAGAATTTCGGAAAAACTACTTCATTCTCTATGCAGCAATGTCAGCATCTTTAACATCGGTCGATTAGAACAGGAAAAAGGTAACCTTTTAATATTTTTTCTACACTAATAATTTCTGGTTGCATTTTTTATTAATAAATCGACGCAAACAACAGTTCCCTGAAAGCATTACACAAATTTCCACCTATTCGCATAAATGATACATTTCTATCACAACCAGTGGTGGTGAAACGGAGGGCAATTTGAACATTTTAAATGGTATTAGTAGTCAAAAGTTACATTTTTAGAAAGATCTTTTCATCTTCTATTTAGCAATGTAATTGTTCCTAAAATTGGGCGATTAGAACAACTTTTTATCCTTATTGTCTTTCAAATTTTTCAAATTGCCCATGGTACCCCGCCGCTGTTTGGGATACAAATGTATAATTTAACCCTAAGAAAGATTTCGATGATACTTTCACGAAACTATTACTGGTTTCAATTATTATTAATAGAAAATACAAGCAAACATTAATATTCATGCTAAAAAATATTCAAAGTGCCATTTAAAATTTTCAAGTTGCCCCTTGTTGCGCCGCCACTGGTAGAGATAAGAAGAGTTGATTTATACCAAAAGATGCAAATTTAAAAATAAAAAATATTATATATATGTATATATATATATACAGGGTGTCCAGAAACTCTTCTGACAAACCAAGACCGGAGATTCCTCAGATAATTTTTAGACAATTTAACCCAATTCACCTAGTCCAAAAATGCTTCCTAAGGGAGCTAGAGCTCTTTGAAGATGGCGCCTGGTAAAGTAAAAAATTAAAAGATACTCTTTGCGAACTGACAACAATTTGACAATGAAAAACGTAGGTTTTACTTTTGTTGGCAGTTCAGAGCCAACTAGTGCAAAAAATATAAATTTAACTTTAATGACAAAAAACAAAAATTTTCAAATCCATTTTTCTAGAAAACGGTGTATCCTAATGACTTAAAGTAAGAGCACCTTTTAGTACTAGAATACTTGAAAAATTAATAATCAAGTGTCACAAATGCTTAAAAGTTAAAGACAAACAAGTTATGCGTTAAAATAACCGTTGACCTACCCAAAACGGACGCCTATGACTGGTGCTAGAAATTTGCAATTGATGGAATCGATTCATCTCTAAAGGCTAAATAAGCATACCAGTTTTTGTTTTTCTAAGTAGAAGGGTTCTAGAGGTATTTAAAAAAAACTATTTACAAGGCGCCATCTTCAAAGAGGTCTAGCTTCCTTAGGAAGCATTTTCCAACTAGGTGAATTGGGTTAAATTGTTATAAAATTATCTGAGGAATCAGGAGAGTTTCTGGACACCCTGTATATATATATATATATATATATATATATATATAAGCAACTTTGGCCGACAGGTATGTAAAGCAGTTACTTAGTTGATCCTTCAATAATTATAGCCAACATAACAGTTGGCAAGTATAAAAATTTCGAATCGCCTGCAGTAAAGTACGCAAGTGGTTGTACAATAGTAAACAAACACTGAGAATCACCCGACAGTTGTTTCGTCCTTTTGGGACTCATCGGGAGTGAGAGAACTCGAGTGTAAGTTCACTATTGTACAAACGCACGCTGTCGACTATATATATAAACGATAAATTTTTCGACATCTAGTGTCGACTCGTGAAAGCGTTCACGTACGTAAATGTAAGTAACTTTGCCGACAGTATATATGTGTATGTGTTACTTTTAATTATTTAACTTTTACCAGTCTGTAGATGACACTCAGTTCATAATAGGGTCGAAACTAGTCACATTACAATAAAATTAGTATTGGAGAATTACATGTTTATTTGATTTCATTTAATAATAGACTTATTACATGTAAAATAATACAAAAAATATAAAATTCGCGTTTTAATTTACGTCATAGAAAGATTTGATTATGAAAAAATACGTTTTATATAAACATATGTTACCATTGCCACCATTAGACATAAAAAGCTAAGTAAATTTATACCACTTTATAATAAAAGTGTGTTGAGTTCACATTAAACTACTTGTATACGTAGCAATAACAACCGTTTTAATAATTTGAACAAACTACAAAACGTCAATAAATAGAAATTAAGTTCTTGTCGGAGTAGTTGTATTCAAGTTCAAAATAGTACCTATATCAAAATCAGTACTCTATAATTTTGAACTGAAAAACTTAATTTCATTTCAAAAAAAAAACCAAAACTTTAGAAATGTGTTTCCACTTGTCCTAAAATATATAATAAAATTATTGTTTGCTTAACCTGAAATATACATGTTCATATAATGTTTTTACGTATATAAATCGCATCAGACATGTAATTTCCAAAAAAATTGATTGTGTAAATGGTCATATCGTTGGGCAAACATCAGCAATGCATTGTTTAGTAGCAAAACGTGATACTATAATTTCCAAACCGGTGGGTTTTCTTTCAGAAAACTTACTTACTGTTATGCATAAACTCATTATCTGTTATCATTAAAGACACGCGCAAACGTACGCATACATCTAAATATAGATTTTAATGTACTAACAAAAGAAGTACGTAAATAATTTATGATTTTTCTTTTTTGTGTATCTAAACATTAAATAAAATTCAATACCATCAAAAGCAAGCCCTGTTATAATAAAAATTATCATTTAGGTCCTTAGCACAGTTGGCACAAATAACGCTTTGATGCTAATTTTTAAAGTTTGTAGATAAATATAAAATACCAAAAATAACTGCGTTTGAAACGCGCTAGTTGTCTTTCAAATGTGTCAGTAAAAAAAAGAGGTTCACGAAAACAACAGTTTAATTTTGAGTTTTCTCTCGTTGGTGAGTGATGAGGAAGTAATTGCAAAAAAGCGTTCTATTTTTTTAAAATCCGGTCGAATCGGTTTTTAGTCTAAAACTAAGGTATATCTGTGAGTAGCTACTTACAAAAGTGATAGAATTATATTATTTTTAACTACTTCCAAAATATTTATGGTATTAGTAGCTTCAAAAGAGAAGGAGTAACCACGGCTTTGTCTTATAACAATAATTGCATTTTGTGAATTGTACTCAAGCGTGTGTTCAATTAATCTAATAAACTAAAGTTGAAATTATGAGAGAATTCTGATATTCTATCAGCATTTGTATTCAAGCACAATATTGAAACAGTGGGTGTGAACTAAATTGTTTAATTCAGAATCGGGATCGAAAAATATCGAATTATCTTCAGCATCGGTTAAATCAGAACGCACGGGCAAAAATAATACTGTGCCCATTTGTCTAAGTGATATTCGATTAGACTGGATCTCATCATGCAGTGCTACGTATCTTATGTTTAAACCAAAATTATCCTGAGGAATGGTTAAGTTGCGAAGGTTATTTCAGATGGTTCAATACAGAGAATGTACAGTATTTTAAAAATAATATTTAGGCTAAAATATGACCACAGGACCTAATATTCCTTAATAAAATATTGCTGTGGAAAAAGATACAGAGCGTTAAAAAAATTTTTTTTTCATTTTTTGTTAATAATGTCACTGTAAATTTATCAATTCTTATCAAAACCGGCATAGAATCATAACTTTAGACCAAGAACATTATTTTATGTACTACTTTACAATTTGTTGTAGGGGGCGCTACGTGAATGATTCCTGATGATGAAATCGACTGGTAACTTTTTTTGAGAACATTTTTTAGTGGTTTTGATTAGAGAATATGACGTAAACATCATTTCTGCACAATATTGATACTCCTGTTTAAATACAATAATTTCATTTGTTTCCGAGAACAACGCAGTTGAAAAGTTCGTAGTGTCAGAAGGGGATTTCAAATATTACTTTATTTATTAAGGGTACGTTTTGGACTGTCTGATAACTATGCTTCTCTGTAAATTTTGATAAGAATTGATAAATTTACAGTGAAATTATTAACAAAAAATGAAGAAAATATTTTTTTAACTAACGCTTTGTATCTTTTTCCACGGCAATATTTTATTAAAGCATATTGTGTTTTATGGTCATATTTTGGTCTAAATAACCCGCCCTTAGCCTATGTCCCAATAGTTATGAATCACCCTATACAACATAAATTTTTATAAAGAGTATGTCGAGATTATTTTGGCAATGACTGTATATAAATTTTAACAGATTTTAGGAATGTTTAGCTTTACTTTATTTATTAATATTTAAGATGGATACAACAGCACGCTACTGGTGAACCGGAAACTGTCAGCTGCAATATACAACAACCACCTCGGTTCTACAATTATTTTGCATAGGTTCTTTTAATAATATAATAATAATTTTATTTACAGGAAATATCCAAAAAAAACAAAACAGATATGTATAAATGAATGAATGTGTACAATTTTAAATAAAAAGTATGTTTATAAAAGAAAAAAGAAAAAAAAACATTTTACTGATTAATAGTGGTTCTTATAAAAATCAACATCAATTTTACATAAATATTTCTTCATGTCTTTTTTAAAGTTAAACTCATTGCCAAAAAGTTAGTATCAACAAATGTATTCGCATTTTTCATTACTCTTTGAAGTGGAGAATGTTTAAGATAGTTTGTTCTACTAATATTTAACGAGAACTGATTTGTATTACGTAGATTTTTAGATGGAATGTTGAATTTAACTAATTGTAAAAGAATCGGACAATCTAAAATACCATTAACTAGTTTATGCAAAAATACGTTATCATGAAGTATTCTTCGAGAATGTAAAGTGTTTAAATCAAGATAAGAGAGGATTTGAAAGTAAGTTGAAGTTTGTAATTTAGCTTTGAAAGAAAAAAATCTTAAAAACCTATGCTGCACTTTTCAATTTTGGTGATAAGGGTTGAATGATAAGGTGACCAAACTAGGGTACAATATTCTAAGTGTGAACGTACCAATGAGATATATAACAATTTTATTGTGTTTGGATTTGAAAAATTTATTGAGCATCTAAAAATGAAGCCTAATGCTTTAATAGCTTTATTTCGAATATTATTCACATGCGTATTAAATTTTAAATTATGAGTGAATGTTACTCCTAAGTCAGTGATTGTGTCTGTGCTTTGTATATGTTTATCATTGATTTTATAAGTAAATTTAATGGGATTATTTATATGATAAAAAGAGATCTTTAGGCATTTACTGAAATTTAGGTCCATGGAATTTGATATACACCAACTATGAAAACTATTTAAATCTTCTTGAAGTAGAAGACAATCATCTATTGATTTAACGGTTTTAAAAATTTTTACATCATCAGCAAATAATAGTAGTTTACTATGTTTAATTACTTCTCGAATATCATTGATAAATATTAAAAACAACAACGGAGCAAGGTGAGCACCTTGGGGAACACCAGAGTGAACTGATATGGGTTTAGAGGTGTACCCTTTGTATTGGATTAATTGTGTACGATTTGAAATATAACTATTTATCCAACACAGTAATGATCCATGAACTCCAATACTTAATAATTTACTAATTAAAATGTTATGATTTACACTATCAAAAGCTTTTGCAAAGTCTGCGTAAATAACATCTAGTTGTACATTTTCCTCATACGCTGCATAAATAAATTTTTGATAAACAAGAAGGTTAGTGGTGGTAGAACGATTTGGAAAAAATCCATGTTGTTCTCCAATGATAGTATTTTTAAGTAGAGGAAACATGGTTGAGGTAACAATTTTTTCCAAAAAGTTTGGGTATTTCTGATGATTTAGTAATTGGTCTGTAGTTAGTTATATCATTCTTACACTTACTTTTATATATGGGAGATACAAAGGTAGTTTTCAGAGATCAGGAAAAATTCCAGATGATAGAGACTTACAGAACAGAGCATGAATTGGGTAAGCTAATACGAAGCAGCACTTTTTAGAAAAAGAGCAGGAATATTATCCGGGCCACATTTTATTTTATGAGGTAAGTTGATCAGTTCTGTTAAAACATCAGTAATAGTAAAATTAATTTTATGAAGGTTTATACAGTTTGTTGAAACCTTTGTTTGTAGGGAAGAACAATTTTGATCTAGCTTGTACACAGATCCAAAATAATTTGCAAAAGGTTTACAGTTTCTTGCCCATTACAACTTTTTGAATTACCAAGAATCATTTCAGATGGTAGACAGTTGTCACCTTTCTGATTCTTTACATGAGACCAAAAGTATTGAGGGTTATTTGAAATTTTTAATTCAATTTTATCAATGTATGATTTATAACAAGTATTTATTAAGTTTTTGCAAGTACTGCGTAATTTAGAAAATTTGTTGTAATAATTGAGATCATTTGTAAGTTTGAATAGTTTATGGTATGTATTTTTGGTTTTAATCATTTCACGCAAGCCAAGAGAGTACCAAACAGGATACGATTTGTTATTTGTAAAAGTCCGTTTGATTGGTATGTAAAGAGAACAACTATCATACAAAATATCATAAAAACATTTTACAGCCTCATTAATGTTTAAAGATAATAGAAAATTCCAATTTATGTGAGACAAGTAGTGACGTAAGTCGTGATAATTGCCGTTTTAAAATCATAATAAAAATAGTCATAATTTAGAGGTGTTTCATAAAACCTATGATTGAAACTAATAGATAAGCAAGGATGGTATTTGTCTTCTGGTACTAAATGTTCTAAACTGTTTTCAACTATTACATTACTGAGATTGGTAAAAACTAAATCAAGCATTCGATTATCACAATTTCTCACACTGTTTGATTGCAACATATTCCACAAATTTAAAGTTTCACATAGACTGTCAGAGATTTCAGAATTTAAACCGGACACTGAGAGAACATTGTCTTCTGTAACGTTCCATGATAAGTGCCGAAGATTCCAGTCGCCAACTAATATAATGTCAGTAGTCATATACGTTTGTAAGACATTGTTTATAGTGTAGCTTATTTTTTCAAAGTAGTCAACTTTGCTACCCGGAGGACAATAAACAGAACCCAAAATTATACTTTTTTGCGCAATTTTGCACAATACGTATAGTTGTTCAATTTCAGCAAAGGAAGTAGGTATTTCTTTAGTAGAATAATTTTTATTTACAGCAACTAAAACTCCTCCTCCTCGTTTTGCAATTTCAAAAGGTCTATCTTTTCTATAAATATTCATGTTATGAAATCCTAGTTCCGAATTATATATTTCTGGCGTAAGCCATGTTTCAGTGAAATTATGCTGTCAATTTCATTTGGAATAGTTGAAATTTTAAGAATATTTAGTTTAGTTCTCAGACCTCTTACATTCTGGTAAATAATTTTGAATTTTAGATTAGTTTTAGCGTAAGTTTTATTTAGTTTTTTAATGTGACAATTTGAGGTAGTCCGCGAATGTATTTTATAGTTAAATTTTGTTCTCCATTATCTTGGCGTTCTTTTAGTTGATTTCGAATATTTGTTAAGTATCTAAGCTGCATTGGCGTTTGATCTTGCTTGATATTTATGTGTTTGTGAGTTTTATTCTTATATTTATTTTTCAGAATCAGAATAACATCAGCAGGAGATTGTAAGGTAACTCTAATAGGTCTCGGTCTATCATTATTTAGCTGTTTTCCAAGTCGCTGTACACGAATATTTCCAGTTTCAATATCTGCAATTTCTTTTTTCTGACACTATACAGTATGTTTTGTACCAAATTTTATATATTTTTCTCTAGCAATTAATTTTAAATAAAAATTGTTGTTAGTTGTCATAACAAGTTGTTGATTTTTTAATTTAGAAAAATTTGTAATTTTTAGAAAAAGAACAGTTTTATACCAAATGATATTGTAAAGTACTTTTATTATAGTAATCCAAAAAATACAAGTTTTTTCTTTGGTTTAGTTAAATCGTTTAACTGAACTAGTTTCGTGCCAGTATTGAGTTTGCATTGCGCAACTAACTCAGGTTTTGGATGTATAATGTGGTAACTCGAAAAATTGGTGTCAGGAGTTAAGTTAACTGTTCCTGCCTTCTAAAATAAATTAGAAAAATGGGTTTACAACAGGAACAGAATTGCTTATTCAGTGCTATGAATTAATTTGAGGACTGCATCAGGAGAAGTGCTTACATTAGTACAATTTTAAGAAGCTTATTAAACTAATTGAAGGTATTTAACTTTTCTTTAAGTTATGTGTTTAATTTCACATTTGTGATCTGCCACCTTTGACTTTTTTTTTTAAATTTTAGTTTATTTTGTTTAATTCTTTACATCTACACCAAGTTTGTGCTTTTTTATTTATATTTGTATTTATGTTTATTTATAAGATTTATCATTCCTAGGAGAAGTGTTATGGCCAAGTTGGAGTGAGTGGTAGTTTTATTAGATTGGAGTCAATCTCATTCAATCTTGAATTGAGCCATAACGATTCTCCGTAAGGTGTTTGGTTTTTTATTATATTATTTGAACTTATTTTTAAAGATTGGTTGTATATGGACCATTTTGTCTCAGTAACATTTTGGTCCTTCGAGCCGGATGGAGGGAAACGTTTGCTCTTTATCTAGTGATTGACCCAGCTCATTTTCGCTTTCTTTCACCACATCTCATTTTTGTGTGGTAATTAGTGCCAACTATTTTTGCTTTTGTAACTTATATTTATGACTTCGCATTTTTGCTTTCGTAATTTATATTTACAATTTCGCATTTAGCTTTCGTAACTTATATTTACAACTTTGCAATGGCGTCTAAACTAGAAGGCACAGAGAGACAATGTTATATCTGAGATTAACTGCCTTTCTGATTTGGTGAAATAGAGTTCTGAAGAAAACTTGGGTGAACTTAAATTATTGTATCCAGACTTATAAAGAATATTATGATGAGTTCAGAAACCTACAGATGCAAATTACTGCACACTTACGGAGCAAGAAACAATCTCCAGCAAATGATGCTAGGTTTTAGATCAGAAAATTCGGTCACAAAAGGTCAGAGACACTGTTGTCAAATTAAGACTACATTATAATCGTCTCTTTCTGGATGAGGTGCATCAGAACATTTCGTCTGGTTCCTCTAGACAGTTACCTCCTGCATCTTCAGTTTTTTCAATTTGCAATGTTTGTAAACCTTCGTTAACCAAGATAATTTACCCTGTTCAATGAATTAATAATTAAAAAAGACGATATTTCAGATATTGAACGTTTTTATTTGTCGGAGATAGGGATCATAAATATGTTTCTAGTAGGAAACAAAAATTTAAACAGCAACACAAGGCACAAACTCCTGTTAAATCTAAACAGAAGATTACGTTGTTAGCTTCTAGTGTTTATCTGTATTTGCAAGGACTCCCATGAATTGAGCACTTTCATTTCTAGAGATCCTTAGTCAAGGTATAATCTGATAAAAAAGCACAATTTATGTGTACGTTGCTTTAATTCCGGACATTCAACCATGAAATGTCCATCTAACATATGCTGCTCTATTTGTTTTAAGCATCATAATGACATGTTGCATTTTGAGAGTGAAAATGTTATTTAAACATCAACCACCTCAAGCAACAATACAATGTCACTACATTCAGGTTCTAATACTTCTACTGCAGTTCTCTTGGCCACGGCCACAGTACACATTTTAGACAGCACTGGTACTTATAGCACATTACGCAGTCTTTTCGATTGTGGAAGTCAAAGCAGTTTTATAACTGAGGTTTGTGCAAAAAGATTGCGGATGTTTTTGGTAAAAGTTAATTGAATAATAGATTCACAGAACTTAATGGCCCTACTGCCATTAAAACTCATTTTGAGTGGTTAGTGTTGGGAGAAGTAGATTGTAATTCTCATCCAACAACTACACATGCATTTAAGTTGTTTGCTGCAGATAATCTAGACACTCTTTTACATAAATTCTGGGAAGTAGAAAATGTAGTCTCTTACATTCCTCAGCAGAGAAAAGAAGACATAAGAGTAGAGAGACTTTACTTGAAAACATTTTTTAGTTACTCTTCTGGTAGGTACTCTGTTTCTCTTCCATTTAAAGAGTTTTCTTCTAAACTTGGTCATTCTTATTATATTGCCAAATCATGTTTGGCTTTGTTGCTTTGACGTTTGGAAAATAAATGTCTGCAAAAGGATTATGATGCCATTTTCATGGATTATATTGACCAAGGTCATTTGATAAAAGTGGATTCTTCTTGTCGTACTAACACTAATAATTATTATATTCCACATTTAGTTGTTGTGAATCCGCCACATTTTCTGTTCGTGTTGTGTTTAATGCGTCCAAACGTTCGTCGAATGGTGCTTCGTTAAACGATCTTATATCGGCAGGACCTCGTTTACAACATGACATTAGTGGATTGTTATTTGGTATTTGGTTTGTTAAGATTTTGTTGTCTACTGACATCAAGCAGATGTTCAGCCAGATACTAATAATAGGGGAACATCTCAAATATCAGCGTATACTTTATAAATTCAACGGTGACTCCTCGCCACAGGCTTATGAGTGACGTACCGTTACGTTTGGAGTAGATTCATCTCAGTACTTAGCAAATCAAACTATTCAGCAGCTATTCAGAACATGTTTATCACGTGACTTTTGAAATTCTAAAGAATGATGTTGACGATGTTTTGACCGCTTTTGACAACCTTTTTAGTGCTAATGAAACTGATAGACAATTGATTAGAATATTCAAATCTAGTGGTTTTCTTTTACACAAATGGGCAAGTAATAATCTTGACGTTCTTCATTCAATTCCAAAAATGAGTGACGGTTAAATGACGTATCCTTTGAGACTGGTTCTCATTTAAAATTGTTTGGAATGAAATGGTCACCAGCAAACAACAAATTTTTATTTGAAATTAATGTAGTTGAAAATGCACTTTGCACCAAGCGCCGTATTCTTTCTGAGATCGCTCGGTGGTATGATACTCTTGGTTTTTGTTCGCCTTTGACGATGAAGCTTAAACATTTGATCCAGCTACTGTGGTTAGCAAAATTAGATTGGGATGAACCTTCTCCGAAGGAAATTGAAAACGACTGGCAACAGTTTTTTTTCAGAATATTAAGTCAGAGAACAAATAATAATGTAAGGGTTAGGTTTTTATATTCTAAAACAACGGTTGCAACACCATAAAATTTTAATCGTTCGACTGAAGTTCTTATTTATTATCTACACTTTTTGCTAAAAGTGTAGTCTCCTTACTACACCCACCAGTACATATACTAGCATTGTACTAGATTAGTAACTCTCCACATAGATAAAAGACGTTTGTTGCTAATCGCACATACAAGAAGTTTTACCATTCAAATATTGGGCTCATGTGCGTACAACAAATAATATAGCAGACGTTGTTTCTAGAGAAACTTTTCCATTAAGTTTTTCTCAGAACACCGATTGGTTAGAGAGTGAACGCGAAATTAATTGGCCGGTGAGATTTATTACTGCTTTTTCATCGGATCTCAGCTAGTCTGAGAATATTGAACAATCCAAGTCATTACTTCCGCAGGAAAATAAATTTACTTCATATTGGTTATAGAAATATTATTTTTTAGTTAAACTTCAGAAATTCATGGCTCGTTGTTTGCGTTTCATTAATAACGCTAGGAAAACGTACCTATTAAAGTTTGTCAAGGTAAAGGAATTTCTACTTATTATCTTGATCTTGCTTTGATTATTCTTATAAAATTAGCTCAATCGGACAGTCTTCATACTGTTATTCAGCAATTGAAAGATACATGAATTATTCCTAAGGAGTTACAAAGCCTTTCGTCTTTTATTGACGAGAACGGTTGCATCCATGTAGGAGGCCAACTTTCCTATTACCTTATGGTAGAAAGTACTTTTTTTCGTTGCCGTCAAAACACAGATTAACAAAATTGATGATTAACCATTACTACATAAAGTACAAGCATATTGGTTCTCAAGACTTGTTGGCAATTTTGTTACAAAAGTTTGAGATTATTTCAGCAAAACGTTATTAGATCACAGCTGAGAAAATGCATTGATTGTTCTCGGAATAATTCAGTTGATCATGGTGGTATTTTCTTCATTTTTATTAGTCGTCAAAGAGGTCATGTAACTCAAAAAGCGCACCAAAGTTACAAAGGTTCTTACCAAACATGGAGGTTACTAGGTCCATTGCAAAACTTGCTCCATTATCTCTAGGCGAAAAGGATACAACTAGTGCATTTTCTAATATATGTAAGACATTTTTTATAAGTTATTCGTCTTCTGGTTTCTTAACCGTGGACGTAACACACTATGTCCCAGATTCGAGGTACATGTATTGGTATCTTGGTTATTACAAGAGCTAGAGAATTTTTCAAACGGGTAACTCTTTTTTCTAAAATTTGAACATTTTAATGAGCTTCAAATGAGTAAGTTTCATTATTGACAAATTCCGACACAAAGGAATCAATACGAGTTATACCAGGGGATCTTGCAAGCCACAAAATATCTTCATTGTTTGCCACTAACAAATTTGGAAAAATTTCAAAGAATCGTGATCTCATTACCGTATTGAAATTTGGACTGTAGTTTTCTATTCATTGATTTATCTGCTATCTACATATCTGGCTAAGGCAGGTTAAGATGTCAGTCATTTCTTCGCGGATATTGCTGGGCAACAGGAAAAAAGGACTACTTATGTAAAATCTAAGTTTTTCCATTTACTTTATTGATAGTTAAAAAAGCAACCCATCGAAAATTAATTTTAAGACCGATATAACAGTTGCTTTATGCGATTACTTTCTTACGTCATTTCGTGATTAAGAGTTTAGCATAAATAAACATGCTTGTGAAATTGAGTTATATATTTCTTCACGCAGTTGTTTCTTATAAATAAATGGCCGAAACATACATAGATGTGATTAGATTTAATATTTCAAAACTTTGCTTAAAATAATAATTAATTGCTGAAATTAATAACTTTTTGGTCATTTATGTATAAGAAACAACTGCGTGAAGTGTCAAAAAACTAGCAACAAATGCGCGCAGTAAACAAAAGTTCATAGGTGACTTTGATCAAGAGGTATTTTTCCAAAAATCATTTATAATTTCCTTATTTGCCCAGATAAATATATGAAACTATATATTTTCAGAAAGCTAAAAAAAATTCTAATCAATGAAGTCCTAGACAACTATGGTTTATATTTTAAAAAATGCATGTTTGGTCTGTAACTCGAAACCAAATTAAGCTAGAATAAATTCGAGTACCCCATTGAATTGCATATAAAAAAATGCACAAAAAATGTTTTGGTAAAATAAAAAATATTTACAAACAAAAAAGTTATGAAGCTTTAAAGAAAACGGCATAAAACGCAAAACACTCTGTATCTCCCAAATGAGTCGAGATATCGAAGTGCTGTTTAGACCATTGAATTTGTCTCAAAAATCGGGCCAAGGGTCCCGACCACGGTTTTTCCTTATCAATTTGCGAAATACCTGAAACCCCCCAATTACATCGAAAATAGGACACCCTGTACATACTACCATTGTATAAAAATTTCGTAGTACCTACGGAATGGAAGCTATCACAGAAAATAATATAGTATTGGTATCGCTACATTTAAATTTTACTACTGAATTGTTCTTTTTTCCAAGTGAAACTACCTATATTTATCTTTACATGGTTACGACTAAAACCAATAAATTCATATTCCGGATAATATTAATATTTTGTAGCTATGGACGACAAAACTAATACATCTTTTTAAAGACATAAAAAAATAAACGTCAAGATACCGTAGTATATAAAGAATGTACTAATAATGGATGAAGAACTTAAAAATCGAACTTATGTAAGAAGATTGGACCAGTTTGACCGATGTTAAGAAAATACACTTTGACGATAGATTAAGATTGGAATCCCGAATCCGTACAAAAGTCAAAGCTGCATTTTATTTATTTATTTGTATAAATAAATAGAATAATAATAATAATAATAGTAATAATAGTAGTAATCAACGACATCAACTTAACCCAATAAATCAAGAAGAGCTTATTTGTTACCACTATTTTCTAATAATTTTATTAAAAAATTTCAATGTTTTCGAATGGTTCTTATGTTAAATTCACATTGAAAATGAGAAAACTATTACAATTAAAAATTTTCTTTCTTTGGATGCTTGACAATAAGTAGGTAACTTAAATTAAGCAGCGACAGATTAAGTTCGAATTTAACTATATTTAACGGAATGTTCAGAAAAAGGTACTCTTAACATCCAGCATATAACAAATTAGTGACTAGTTTGCATTCAGATGCCCAAATTTAGAAAAGGAAAATAAATTTTTAATTGTATTGTCATTTAGATATTTAGGTGGGAAAAAGGGGAACCCGAAAAACGCAAAGAAGGTACCATCATTCTTTGCAATATGCTTCAATTATTTATAAAAGTTAATAAAAAAATATGTGTTGGATGTCTCGCTACATGGTAGGAGTAAGAACAAAATGGTACTTTAATTTTCGCTGGCACATAATTTGGCTTTGTCAATGTAACTATTTATGACAAATAAGTGTTGCGACATCTAGTGTCCTCCTTGTGCTATCGTAACACGTCCGATAATTAATTTGCATTAAAACAACTTTGTCGACAGACATTGAAGTGTCACAGTAACTGCTCACACTTCTGTCGACAAAGTAGCTTTAATAACATTTTGTATATTTACAATACCTTTATCTGAAATTATATTATATTGATAATGAAACTGGACATTATTTATGTACATCAAAAAATTACTGAAGTCTTGGAAGCATGTATCTTTCAATTGGAAAAACATATATATAAAAAACTGTAGAAATATTATTTATTGAAATCCCAACAAATTTTGATTAAAATTCTCGTAAAATTATTACATCTTCAGAAGATAAATAAACACAGGGTGGCCCGACAGCTTCCATGTCGAAAATCTTAAATGGCATGATGGATGAACAGATTTCTATGAACCTCATATGAAAGCCTTTTTAATTCTGTATACAGTTATATGCATTTTATTTCAGTTAGGAGGCCACAAAGGCCCACGATAACCCTATTTTCGAAAATCAAAAATAAATCAGAAAATACTCCAATATGGTCGATAATGCCAATTCCTGTGTGCATGGGACATTCATTAACAAAAAAATTTGCCTTAACAAATGAACAAAATCTCAATTTACAGAGAGGGTCAAGTGGTCATATGAAAGGTATGGTAATTGTCTATTCAACCAACTATATTTTATTTTGTCACAAAGGCCAACGGGGGCCGAAGGATCTTCTTTTCCTAAAAAACAATAAAAATTGCAAAAAATGCTGAACTAGTTGGTAAGATCAATTCAAGTTTGAAGTGAACCTCTCGTATTGACGAAATTTTACTGTAGACGCTAACAAAAACGTTAATTGTGATGGGGTGAAGTGACACATCATACCTAAGATTTTGTATGATTTTTTGTATTTTCTATTGCTTTCTAGCAAAGGGAGAACATTGGGCCCCCTTAGGCCTTTTTCACGGATAAAATGTATTTGGTTGAATAGAGAATTACAATACCTTTTATATGAGGTGCCACTTGACCCGCCCTGTAAATTGAGACTTATGAGATGGGGGCGGCCGGGAACCTCTGTTCATTTGTCAAGGCAAATTATTTTATCGTTAATAAATGTAAACATAAATTGGCATTCTTGACCATATTGCAGTATTTTTTGACTTTTTTCAATTTTTGAAAATAGGGCCGTATAGAGAATTAAAGGGGCTTTCATATGAGATACCTGTCGACACATCATGCCATTTAAGATTTTTGAAATGGGAACTGCCGGGATCACCTTGTAGATATTTCGGGGTCAACCTTCTCTTCAGTAGACGTCCCGCTCCAAACAAAAATTGACGTGTCCGAGCGATTTTCTTAAAGTGTAAGATACCTCCAAAGAACGGTCTGTTTCGTTTTCGGTGGACCACCTTGTATAAGTTTAGAGAAAGGGACCCAAATTTGAAACACTTTTTTCTTAAATTCGAAATAAAATTTATCCTTGAAGAAATTTTCATTTATATTGCATTAGAATACTTGCTTAGTGTATTAACAAAACAATGCTGCAAAAAAACTAAATTAAAACAGCTACCTAGAGAAGTTATTGAACTTAATGTTTGCTTAATTTGAGTCATGATTAAACCAGACCCTTTAATTTGAGATACTACTCAAAAAACCCTCTCCTTCACAGAATAAACATATAAAATGATTTCTCCACATTCTTCATAGGCCCATCTGCTGCAGTGTACACATTTTGCCTACTGCTCGCCATGCTTGTGTTTAGAAAATCTGGCCGAGCAAAACAAACATTCGGCATCGCTTCCTCCGGATTTGTCTAAAGAGAAATCAGCCAATGTGAAACTGGTGTCGCTCTTCAAGCTTGTGGATTTTTTCACTAATTTCATTAACTGTTTTCCTACAAGTTCTAACTCTCCGCTGATTTTTTTCTTAGGTATTCTTCTGTCAGTTTTTTTTTCTAAACTTTCCTGTAATTCGTTTTTGTAAGGAGTAAGAGTGAGCCCTAATATTCGCCTTAGTTTTTTAATTTTTGTATTGAGGCAGAGGACGAATATTCGTGGAAGAAAAATAGTCTCTTTGTTTTCCATGGCACGCGCACCAAGATCAGAATCTCTAAAGATGTTTATATTTAAACGCACTAATCCTGTTTTTCTGAATCTATTACACGATATTTCTGTAGTGGCAGCTCTATTGTAAACTTTGCAAAATATAGAAGCAACGGCGTACGGGGATACAAAACTTAATTGGTTTTCCCGGAGCCAATTCTTTATCTCTTGAGCGTAATAGGTCTTTAATGGAGACATGAATAAAACGTCTAAAGGCTTGTTGGTCGAATGAGGCGAGAGATAAATAATCGTAACATAATTTTCTTCAGCAAAATCTATGAGTTCAATGTTTCTCGTATGTGAGTAATGACCATTCAACACAAGTAGAACTAGATCGCCAGCTGTGAGTCTTGTAAATTTGATAAAATACCATCTCGTGAAGATATCGGTTTGAACCCAACCTGATATGTGACACTCAGCTACCGCTCCAGCAGGAGCTCCAAGCATTAGTTCTGATTTCATGTTTTTGCATGGAAAAATTAATAATGGCGGTGCATAAACTTCTGCAGCATTCACACAGGTTGTCACGGTGACTAGTTTACCTTTTTCTGGGAAAGTTAACGTTGAAACCTGTTTTTTCCCTTCAGTGATAAAACCTTACTATGCTTATGTTGGACTATCGTAATGCCCGTTTCGCAGACATTGAACACTTTTTGGGAAGGTTCTTAAGCTTGGAATATTCTGACTCATAGAGGTCAAAAAACGCTGAGACTTTTTCGGGAGTGAAAGATTTTATACGGGCAGCAGACATGCCTTGGAGTGTTCCCATCGAGAGTTCTGAGTGTCTCTTCAAAAATAAGTTCAGCTATTTTATCCCAGCTGATTTACTAACTCCGTTAAATAGATCAGGTAATTTATTCCTGATGGCTAGTTGGAATGCCATTCTCTTCATATCGTCTAATCTCATACCATAAAAGCGTTGTTCCATGGCTAGAGCATATTTAACTAATTCGTTTTCTAATTCTTTAGAAAAAAACGGTTTCTGGCCAATCGATAATGTGACAACTTCTTCAGGGCTTTTATCTGACTTCGAATATCTTTCAACAGTGCCCTTAGGTACACTAAAAACTTTTGAGGCTTTTAAGTATCCCATCTCTTTATTACGCATTGCCATTACCATAGCCTGAGGTCTCCATTGCTTGTGTTTGGGTATCTTCCTCTAAATTGAAACTAATTGTTATGATATTTGAATTTAAAGTATTTTTTACACAACTTTGTTGCTCTTTGAGAAACCGAAAACTAAGAATTTCCGAAATTTATTTGTATGGTAAGTTTTGTGATATAAAACAGCATAAAATACATTCAGTATTCAAGTCTTTTTGGATAGATTTGGACTACTTGTACTAAAGTACTAATTACTAGAATTGCGTCGAATTACTAGAATTATCGGTCGAGTTACTAGAATTACTCGGATTACTTGTTGAATTACTCAGATAATTCGGATTACTTTTCCCACTTACCGAATTACTTACTAGTAATTCGAATTAGGTGTACAAATTCGAGGGAATAATCTGCCCTCGGTTTTAGGCGATCGAACAAAAGAAACTGTACCGTTTTTCCTCAGTATATGACCTACACATGGCAAAGAACTATCAACTTTTTCAAAACCATTGCAGTTGTATTTAAAGTAAAAAATCCTATTACACTAAAACAACATGGCTTTTAGAAATCCTAACTAACTTATTTCTTATTACTTAAGTAGATTGTGAATCAATACGATGTAAAAAAAATAAATGTAAAATGTTATAATCACATATTTAAAATTACTGCAACTAGTGGACGTGTTCCACAGCGATCTGCCCTAAGCTCTATTGTTTTTGAATGACATCATCACTAACTTAAAATGTCCCAGTTTGTTCAATCCAGATGATCATAAATTAAACCTCTTTATAAACTCAATTAGCTGTTATAAGGACTATTGCTTTACCAAAAACCGTCATGGACTTTGAGGGTTCTATTTCCCCCGACGGAGATATAAAACAACATACATCTGATGAGTAAGATTATGGGTTAACTCAGTTCTCATTGCGGTCCAGGGTAGAGCGAATCACACAACTCATCACTGCCACAATAAGGATGTTAATTATACAAAAAGATATTAAATAAAGTTCTTAGAAACTAAATTATCTGATTTCACAATAGTGTGTTATTTAAAGTAATTTTCAAAAGTGCAAATATGAATAGAAAATTGTTGAGCTGAGTCAGCTCTAGAGACCATTAACGAAATACATTTAACCTAAATTGTAATTGAACTGTTTTCGTATAATTAAATCCACATTTCGTTTCTAAAAATGTTTGTTATCACAGTATTTGTGTTGGAAATTGATATTTTTGATTGCCTAACGTGTAACTCAATAAATGGACAAAGTTGACGCCAACTAAAATATACTAACTAAATTATATGAGAAATTCGATAATATAAAATCCAATTTCGGTAAATTGTATATCTGCGATATCTTTCAAGTTAGAGATGAGTTAGTTAAAATGGTTTTAAAAACCGTTTAAAATTTGAATTGAATTTCACCTCCTCGCAAAAATACGTATCTCCATTTAATTTTGATACCGTGCATTAAAACCGTAAACGAGAATAAAAATATTCCAATACATAGCCGAGTTGGGGTTTTGAACGTTGAATACTTAGGGGTGGCGCGCACAAAACTTTTTGATTGACAGCTCCGTCTGTCCAATCACGAGGCCGGAATACTGATGAGAAATACGTCAATCACGTAATACTACCCTGTCAAAGATAGAACCTTCTCTCTTTAAGGGTCTTCCATCGATGCACAAGCTTACGAAACTACAAATATTTAATTCAAATATTTTGAAATAACAATTTCTACCCCAAACATTTCTAATTTTCATTTCATCTCCCGTTTCATAAAAAGAAAAGACAGACGAAAAAAAAAAAACGCATAGTTACGCGTTACACTTAAATGGAAATATTTTAAGGATAATTCAGGTTGGTGGGTTATATGAAGTAAAAATTTAGTTAAATGTTATCGTAGTTGGAGTGGGATCTGGTAGAGATTTATTTGGAGGTGGGGGAGCTGCAGCGATATTTAACTTGGTGGCTCGTTGCGGCGGATTTTAATCTACATGCACAGGGTTTTTACCCTCGGTTCTCCCTCAGAAAACTCCGGCAAAGACTGTACGATAAAAACATCTTGTAGCGTAAGATTTACTTCTTCAGGCACATATTCAAATTATCAAGAAATTTGTTTTCCTTATTTGGAATCTCTAATGTTCTCCAACTTTTAAAGTTCTTTTGGTTTTGAAATGAATGTGTTTTTTGATAATTTATTACTTTCAGTTTAACCATTGTATTTAAATTTCTTAAAGCTGCCCTTAATTAGACGCATCGATAAGTTAATCTTACTTATTTTTGGAAAGGAAAACAGTAAAAGTGTAATGAAATCGATTGATGCCAATAAGTCAATCGACTAGCTGAGTAATCAGTATGAAGCCATAAACTCAAGGTGTGAGTGGAATTTTAAATATAATTACCAACTTAACACGTGCATACGATGAGGGTTATTTTATTAGTGCAAATAAACTATTAAGGTGAGTCTTCATTTCTTAAACTAAAGATAAGAATTAATCTACAATTCGTAGTAGACAGAAGACTAAATATAGAAATTTAGTGAATAATGAAAGCAAGATAAATTATCATTCCTTTAATATCGGGACATTAATAGAGTATAATAAATTTAACGACAGTAAACTTTTATCAATTTACAACCCTAACATTTTGCCGTTAATTGTTCCATACAAATTCGCAGACTCTCAATTATTTCTGATATCAAGCAACCCATCTCGTATTATATAAGTTACGGTCCACAAAAAGGAAATATATCCATTCTGCTTGTTTTTGCTTCCGCTTATTCTAGCGTCTACACGGGTTAAGGGTTGCTGAGCGGTCAGTGGTCATTCTATTAACATGTATAATCTAGATGCCCGTTCTTGCAAGATCCGGGTTCGGGTGTGTTACTTCACACTATTATGCTTTCCGTAATCTGATCGTACTGAATGATGCTAAAACAATTGTTCAGAAAAAAAAGAATACATCACCAGAGAGTTGAGAAAAGTATGAGGGGTGCCACTAAATTAAGATTGCGTTTAGGATGCTTAATTTAACTGCGTTAATAAAGAAATCATAACTGAGAGTGATCGACTATCATCATCAACAAATTCGATTTAAGCTTCTCCAGAAATGTGTTACTCATTTCTTGGATCGAGTAATACTAACCTAAATTACACATTTATTTACTTTATCACATTCGTTTTCCATAAATTATTATTAGTATAAAATTTTGTACATGTGTTTCATTAATTACCGTGACAAAATTACTTTAATTAGACATTATTTAATAGACAGTGTGTCCATTCAGTGTGTAATTGTCTGATTATGGGCCGCCAGACTAATTGTCCGAAAAAGTATGAGCAGGCCTTCCAAATAGAGTAATATATAACATTTTAAAAATATTTTTATATATACAGGGTGACTCAGAAAAACGTAGTTAACCAAAGTTAATTTTTTTTAATGGAACGCCCTGTATATTTTTGCACCGTCGAATAACTCGTAAAATGTTGCGTACCTTTGACCCGTAATTCATATCCCTAGCTTCAGCGGTTTTCAAATTATTGGAATTATTTTAAAATTTTTAATAGATGTACAGGGTGAGTCAGTTTAGTGTTCCCTGGGGGGGTTTCGGCCACTTCCCAACATTTTACAGGAAAAGTAACTAAAAGATGTTGAGCTCGAATTTAAAAAAAATTTGAATGCCGCAAACCGCATCCAGCTGTATCTTCAAACAAAAAAGATATAGGGCGCTTTTCACATTTGGTTGAAAACAAAAACTACTCATAACTTCTTTATTTAAAAAAAAATTTTAAATTTGATTGCGCATTATACAGGCACTTTTTAAATACAAAACCAGTGGGGTAGTCAGAAATATTCTTAAAATAATTTTTATTGCTTATTTATTAAATTAAATTTTTTTTTATATGGGAGCCATATGTAATTTGTATGTCATTAGATTTCTTATTTTTGTAAATTAAAAAATGTAGCATATGTTATGGTTGTGTTTGAAAAAAATTAGTTAAAACATTTTTTTATAATTTTTAGGGTGCAGGCGTTGGTTTTATAGAACAAAAAATATATATCATGGTAGTATTACAATTACAAATAGAAAGAAAATAAAAATATATAATACTTTCTTGCACCCTAAAAATTATTTTATAAAAAAAATTGTTTTTACTAACTTTTTTAAACAAAACCATGTATGCTACATTTTTTTTTAATTTACGAAAAATTAGAAATCTAATGACAAACAAATTAAATATGACTTCCATATAAAAAAATTAAATTTTATAAATAAGAAATAAAAATTATTTTAAGAATATTTCTGCCAAGCCAGTGGTTTTGTATGATTTGGTGAGTTTTTGTTACCGAAAGTTGACTACCTGAAGTTTTGTTACCGAAAGTTTGCTACAGAAGGTTTGTTACGGAAGAAGTTTTGTTACATAAGAAGTTTTGTTACCGAAAGTTTGCTATAGAAGGTTTGTTACATAAAGTTTGTTATATAAAGTTTTTTTTTACATAATAGGGGTTTCGACTATGCTTAGTTCACTATATTGCTATATTGTTTTAAAGAAAGAAACTGTACTAACTGTAACCTACCAACCAACACCGTTTACCACCAAACACATGAAAACAACTTAAATTGATTAAAACAAATTTTATAAAATTTTTTTTTTTTAAAAAAGGAATGGTAATAACTGTAACCTACCAACCAACACCGTTTACCACCAATCACATGAAAACAACTTACAAAAAAACTTCTTCCATAACAATCCTTCTATAGCAAACTTTCGGTAACAAAACTTCTTATGTAACAAAACTTCTTACGTAACAAACCTTTTGTAACACGGTTTCGGTAACAAAACTTCAGGTAGCCAACTTTCGGTAACAAAATTTCCCATAACGGTTTTGTTTTAAACCAAATGAAAAACGCCCTGTATCTTTTTTATTTGAAAATATAGCGGGATGCGGTTTGCGGCATTCAAATTTTTTCAAAATTCGAGCTCGACACCCTTTAGTTACTTTTCCTATAAAATGTCGGGAAGTGGCCGAAACCCCCCAAGGGAACACTAAACTGACTCACCATGTACGGTAACAAAGACATTAGTGTACCGTGGAATTTATTGTAGAGATAAAAATTATTTTGTGAGGTGTTACAGTCTGAGTATGGCCCTAATAAAAAGCATTCTCGATGCTCAAAAATATTGTACAGGGCATCCGAAAAATTTTGTTCAAACTTTGGCATCACAAATACCTGTAAACTCAATTTTTTCAAATGGAAACCATAATTTTTTATGTTATTAGTAAATTCTCCTTTTAAAAACAATGGGAAGGTATGAAATAGGCCAAAACTTTCATGTGGCTATAAATTGTGTTGTAAAGAATATCCATAGATGGCGTTTTTTTTAAATAAATGAGCATTATTTTGCCCCAGTTATGCAGAAAAGTTTCCCATTTATTATAATAGACTTTTTCTACAAAAATTTAAGTTTCGCAATTAAAAAGATAGTCCTTCTTGGTGACGACTAACCGCTAGAAAACTGACTCAGAACTGCTATTCATCCGACCGCCGATTCTACTTGCTGATTTTCATAACATTCTCCCTGTACGACAGAGGTTTTGACTGCAGATTTAATTCTCTACGTAATATTCAATAATGTAGCTTTTACTGCTGAATTTTTTTAACGTCTTTCCTGTACGACGGAGCTTTTGACTGCTGAACAGCTTCTATTTGTTATTTTATTTATAAAGCCACATATTTGATTCTGCGCCCTTAACACGTCTGTTAACAGTCTAAAACCACCCTCGTTAATAACCTACCGCTTAAATTACCGCCATGTACCAAAAGTTGGGTGAGGCCGATAAAAACGAAACCACCGCCTGTCAGTAAACTAGTTTCTGTAATAATACGCATGGTACAGCTGTGGTGCTTAAAGAGTCATTTTTAACCCGGTCGAGCCGTGTCCAAGAAAACCCGAACGGTTTCGATAAGCACCGTATCCAAACAATCGAAATACATCAACACTTATATTTCTGTCATGGCAATCCTATAAGGTATTTACCCACTCACCCGTCATCATTCTACGTACAGAAGTTTTGAAGGAATCATTACTTGTAAAGACCGAATGTCATGAACCGAACAGGTGTTTTCTGCTGTCAATGGAATCGTGTCTACACTACTGCCAAAAAAGTTAAATGTAAAAAAGTCACAAGCAAAATAGAATTCGTATTTAACTTTGTTCAACCTAAACACTCTTTTTAATAACATATTTTTGTCCTCTTAAATATTTAATCTTTCAAAATGGTTAAGGAGAAGTGTGAGAAAAGCGTGACTTCCATTATAGTCCGGGAAAATTGTAACTAAAATCAATATTTCTGAGATACAAAGTCGATGTAGAAAGTTGGCACTTTGCGTTTGCATTTGACAACGCAAAGTACAAAAGAAACAGTCTCTCCAAATCGGCAATATATTATTATTTTGCGCTCTTAATACACAAATAGCTATTCTAGGAACAAATGGATTTGCTTGGATTGACGGAAATCTACAAGCTCAAAAGTCTGAAAAACACTCATTTTATTTAGTTTTTGAGTATCTCGCAAAATAACTAAACCGATATTTTATTTTTTAACAAACTTTCTCCTACGGCCCATTCCAGCGGCAAAAGCGGAGGAATGCCACGCTAGCTCACACATATTGCGTAGTTTTTTGCGGGCAACAATTTTGGTTTTATCCCCCAAATTGCTCAGATCGATACTTTTCAAGATATGGAACAAAGAGGAAAATTTTTGAAAATTGCCATTCGCGGCTATTTCTCATGTATCGAAGCGTTTTTTTACGCATAACAATTTTGAACATTTCATAAATTCGAGAAGTATAAACCACAAATTGCGTTTGTCGCAAACAAAATCGCGAAGAAGTTCGCGCAGCGACTCACTTGAATCCTTTTCAGACGCACAATATTTTTAGTCATGCTCAGAGACTTTGAAAAATTGTTTCAGGTATTGGAGAAAAAGTCTCTGAGTTTTTAACAATGCATTTTACGTGTAAGGTGCTGATAAAAGGTAAAAACTATTTTAAATATGTCAGGTAAGTAAACTTTTCACCTCGTTAGATCTGCGATCGAAGGTTTGGGCACGAACCGGCTTAATTTACACTTTCCTTTATGTTTTTTCCTCGGTCAAAGCTTTCTAACTTTCTTTCAACGACTTCCTCGTCTTTATCATTTAAATTAACGGCGATGGTTTTAATATTTTTGTTTCTTCTTCAATCTATGAGCAGTTGGGACGGGCATTCAAATCCGACTCTTCTTCTACAAACTTAAGAGCATTCGCTTTGTTGTTGCATTTTCCGACACAATTGTGAGACATTGCACAACAAGAATTTAAAATAGTCGCTGCATGAATTTCTCCGAAGCGCTTTATTCGTGAAAAAAGCGCAGAAAACTCGTCTTTAAAAAAATAGAGCAGTTTTTGGACCATACCTCAAAAAGTATGAATAGGATCAAAATTGTTGCCCGCAAAAACTGGGAAATCTGAATGAAGTGTAGTAAAATTTCGGAGTCTTTCGCGCGGAAATGGACGCTAGAGAAAAATTCACATTTTCCTCTATGTTGTTTCCTCGGTCAAAGCTTTCTAACTTTTCTTTCAACGACTTCCTCGTTTTCATCATTTGAATTAGCGGCGATGGTTTTAATATTTTTGTTTCTTCTTTAATCTATGAGCAGCTGGGACGGGCATTCAAATCCGACTCTTCTTCTACAAACTCAAGTGCATTTGCTTTGTTGCTGCAGTTTCCATCACAATTGTGAAACATTGCACAAAGAGAATTTACAATAGTCTCTGCGCGAACTTCTCCGAGGTGCTTTATTTGTGAAAAAAGCGCAGAAAACGTGACTTTAAAAAAATAGAGCAATTTTTAGACCATGTCTCAAAAAGTATGAATCTGGGATAGAATCAAAATTGTTGCCCACAAAAACTGCGTAATCTGAATGAAGTATAGTAAAATTTCGGGGTCTTTCGCGCGGAAATGGACGCTAGGGAAAAATATCAAAAATTTTCTTTTTTTGCAATGCCATAACTTAAAAAATATCAGTCCAATCAATTCGCAGAATACAGTCAAAACTTCCACGCGTCAAAAACTGAACAAAAAAGAGTCTTTTAGATACTCCTCGACTTCTAGCAATTCAAGCAAATCTATTTGTTTCTGAAAACCCTTTTTCAAAATTTCAAGAGTATTGGTTTTTAGAGTTTGGTCTAAAAAACTAAAATTGTAACGCGTAAAATCCATCGTAAAACAATCACTTTGGATAGATTATACGAGCATAGCATCCCAAGTTATAGCTGATCAAAGAAATTTAATCTTTTTGCCATTATGAGGAGGTTCTGGAAGAGTAAGGATCCCAAAAAACTTTTATTATTTTAAGATTTATATTCAGTAAGCACAGAAAGCTAAAACTGCTAATGTTATACATTTATCATATAATTTTCTCTACTGATTTATGAATAAATTTAAGTGCACTAAAGTAATGTTGAAAAATGGGTGGATAAATCGAACTAACTAATTCCAAATTTCTATTGACGTGTGACTACACAAATTAAAAACCTTCACAAATTCTTACTTCCCCATCTCCCAAGGTATTTAGAAAGCCATTGTTTAAAAATTTGTTGATGATTCTTGAACTTCAATTAATATCATTTGGAAATGTAAATGTGATTATTGTCCCACATCGTTGGCATAGAGTCTATACAATAATTAAACTCAATTTGGTACAAAATAAAGAGGTTAATGCAACTTGTCAGATGTATTTTTTTTTTAAATATTACTAGCACGTGGTCATTTACAATATTTAAATAAGAATTTTACTAGTTTACTCTTAAATACATTGTCTTTACAACCAATCAAAAAATGGCATTTTTAGGAACGTCCAGAATATTAAATTTTACCAGTTTAGACCGGAAACTAAAAAAGGGATTGGTACCAATTTTTCAGAAATGCGATATTTTCTGAAGTCGGTAGTTAAGATTCTCCTGGAATACAAAAAAAAACTCATACAACACACTTTTTTAAGTATCTACGTGGTAAGAGTTAACATGGTTTGTCAAAACAAAACCAATCTACCATTGTACACGACAACCACTGATGTTGCAGTTTTATCTTACAACATATAAAACAAGTTCAGTTTGACTTTAACGTATACCGTACAAAAAGCATAATGACAACCAGTAGAAGTTTTTCAGGTATTATTTCTAACATTTTTGTAAAAACTAAAAGTTTCTAATTTAATTACATAGAAACATTTTTTTTTGATTTCATAAACAATTATTGAGATACGACGATCACCTGTTTTCTTAGTTTTACAATATTTTTAAGAATATTAATTCAACAAATAAATTAAAATAAGAATATATAGAAACATCTTCAACATACGCAACACAATTACAATTAATTATAATTGGCGCCAAAATTTAAAATGCAAATCCTGAACGATTTAAAGAAAGTTATACAAACAAATTCTAACTACAATAATCTGTAATTTATTATTTGTATACAGATGTGGTGATTGTTTATGCACTTGCCCACGTTAATGGGTTTCGAATAAATAACAAGTGTCTGTGAATGCGTGATTATACGTGTGCAGCACTCACTGTCTGCTGATTTTTATTATTGACAATGAATTTTTTGTTTGCGCTCAAAAGAACGGTAAGTTTATATTTGAACTTTTTAGCAAATAATGGTTGTTTCTGAACCAACGCAATTAGTTCATTCTTTAACGAACGAGTGCGGCATTATGTCATGAACAAGTGAATCGAGCGAGCGAGGTGAATTATATTCTTGTTCGCTAAACACTTTTTATCTCTACCGTAAAAATGTAACTTCTTGCTTTACTTTCTCTAGATAATAGAAAAATTATTTTCGCGTTTGGACACTTACTTTTTCAACAACAACAATCATTTTCATTTAATATCATATAGCAATAGCGTATCATTTTAATAACGGTTTGTTTGTATCAAATTATTCATACTTATAAACAATTTAATAATACAAAATAATATAAGACTTAATAGTAACACATCATTTAGCTCATTAGCAGCTCAAATAGGTTCAGTAAATTTGTATTTGACTAAAAAATTCTATGTTGATATTTGTAATTATTTAAAATTCGAAAATCCAAAAATTAGTTTGACTGTATCATTCATAATAATTTTAATCAATTCTATCTATCATTGAAACGTTCACACTAGAATTTGCCAATACTCGTTGACTCCTAGCTTTTTTCATTTCAATTCAACACGTAAAATTAGTCTTTAGTTTTTAATAAATTGCTAAATTTAAGGTTTTCTCATCAGAATTGTAATTATTTATTTATTTATTCGTGTGGTATATTTTCATTATTGTGTTCTGATGTGAGTGTTATGTATGGTGCCCCAGAAGATTAGTTTAAACCTGTATAGGTTGTGACGAAACCATGCACAATTGTGGATTGGTTCATCTTAGCAAAGCATTTGCTTCAAGGTTTAGAAAAACCACTAAAACCTAAACGTGGCAACCCATATTCACCATAGTATTCATATGTAATAATATTGAGTAAGTGTGTAAAAATTATAGAAGGTTAGGAACATAAAATATAACAGCACAGCTACTGCGTGACGATATATAATGGACCGGTCCAGGCGCCAGTCACTATAATGACGGAAAAAATAGCAATATAAAGAAATAGCAAACAAATATGGAAAAACAGATAAAATACATAATATTGCTTAACTTCAGATGACCTTCGAAATATAAACCATAATACAGCTTCATCCGTTGAATTATGAATGTTTACAAACCCTTCTTTATACTTTGTTAATTGCCAATTATTCACAATATGTGCAACGGTCTCTGGTTTGTTTCCACAGTCATAATTTGTATTAGAAATCGCATCCCATTTAAACAACATAAAATTGTACTTTAAATGGCCTGTTCTTATGCAATTTAGTTTTGATCAAGGTTTTCTTTTTTGATCAAAGCCCGGGATTTCTATTGTTGGATCATCAATAAGATGCTTATTGAAAACATCAACTCCAGACCATAATTTTTTAACTCTTCAATTTCAGAAAAAGCCGTACTTAAGTAGTATTGTAACCATACATGACTTTGAGATTTAAGTCTTTTAGATACAGGGTTCTTAATGTTATTTCAAATTGGTAAGTTTTTGTTAAGTTGGCATTTATCCCATTCTCGTTTTAACGCAGATTTTCGTCAAATGTTCGATGCAGTAATATTACAAAGAACAAGAAGTCAATAGAGAGGAGTAGATTTAATGGTTTCACGAATCATAGGCATCGCGAAACTCAACTGTAAGTCTATTTTTTTTTGTAACGCGTGATTCAAAAAATTTTTTATCAAACTTTACCATGTACGACAAAGCACGGTATAACAGGTGTATCTTAACTTAGTTTGTACATTTGTCAATTCTGACAAATTTAATTTCAACACATCTAGTTTTATGCATTTAGAGTAAACGTACGTGTATTTTTTCATCGTCCACTTTGATGAAAAATTTTCTGAATAACGTGTTATTTAACCAGACAGGAGCACAATATTCCGCTGTAGCATAAACTAATACCAAAGCAGCTTACGAAGTGTCTTTGCATCTGCTCCTCAAGTTGTTCCAGCTAATGTTTAAATGACATTAAGTTTTCTTTGCTTTTTTTTATTACTTAATCAAGAAACCCCTGTCTTTTTAAGATTGTGGCATAATCACCATGTTTTGAAGTAATTTTCCATAATACGCAAATCATCAAATAGCTTTCTTTCATATTTGAAAAAATCCGAATGTTGAAATGAAATTGCCATATCATCGGCGTAGACGAATTTTCGACATTGTACAGAAGGAAGATCAGAAATATATACATTAAAAGAATAGGTGCAAGAACCGATCCCTGTGGAAGACCATTATTTAAAAATCTAAATTTACTGCAAAAACTCTAAACTTTCGATTAGATAAGATATTTTTAATAAAAGAATTTATTTTGGATCAAGGAATAACGTTAAACAATTTAAAAAGTAAACCTTCTTTCCACACAATATTATATGAAGCAATTACGTCCAAAAAGACAAGTCCAGTTTTAAGTTTTTTCTGAAATCCAACTTCGATATGCGTTCAAATTGTAATTTGTCTTCGATTAATGGGATAATTTTTCGAGAGGTTCTAAAACCTTATAAATTACACTTAGCACACTTGTTGGACGATAAGAAGTGGAGTTTGTAGGTAGTTTATTTTTCTTTAAAATTGCCGCGACTTTACATTTTTTTAAATCTATTGTTATTTTCCTGTGTTATAAATATCTTTGAGAAACAAATTTTTCAAAAATTCTGGATGTATTCCACTATCTTTAAAGTCATTCAAATAAAGAAAATACCACAAAACTTTTATTTATTTAATTATTTTAAAATTAAGTAATGGAATTTTACCAATTTATTATTAATGTAATCATAAGTTATCAACGGGTCTAAATTTTACTGTGCAAAACCTGTATGGACATCGATAAAAGAACGCACTGTATATGAAACAATAATTAAATTTTCAAAAATCCACGCAATCAAGTAAGTAAATTTGAAACTTCTACAACGATGTTTATAAATATTTGTACATTTGTAGTGCGTTGAAAATATTATTTCGACAGACGCAGCACTTCCGGTTACAGCGGAAGTACATAATAACTTGATTATGTAAATTAAATTCCGGCTAAATATGTTATTGTACTTGTAAATGCATAATTATAAACTTTTGTAATTCCCAAAAGTATAGCGAAAAATTTTAGAGGGTTTTAGGTGATTTTATAAAAAAAAAGTTTATAGTAACATAACGAGTGTTCAAATAAAAAAACTGGGTTGTTCAGGCCGTGGAATTTAATATTTTTACATTGCACACAAACAGTACAGTAACATAACGCGTGATGGCATGGAACTCTACATAAAGGCGTGTTATAAATATAACCTAAAAATTGATATTAATGAATGTTTTCTTAGATACCTTGAATTCTAACCTAACGTTTGTATCAGTGGACTACTTTGTTAAGAAAATGATTAATTGTTAAAAGAAAATTCCAAAAGTTATCCGCTCCGTTTTTAATTTAAGCCCCCGTTAGGTATGTCTAAAAATAACTTAATTGCAAAATATAGAGCTTTTAAAATAAATATTAAAAATGTTAGTGGGGTATACATTTTCTATTAAAATTTTAACTCCGAGGCTCTAAATTAGTTATTAAATTGTTAACAAAACTCAAATAACGCTTCTACACGTAAAGTATCTATTTCAAATTAAATTCGAGTTTTTGAGATAATAAACATTAGTACTTTAAAAAAGTCATTTTCGGAAATTATCTAGTTATTATAAGGTTTTATCATATACATGCATCATCAAATAGTGAACAAATCAAAGACATAATTAATCAATTTTAATTGTTTCGTATATTTTTAGATTACGAACTGTTTCTGTGCCAAGCACTTGAAAGAGGTGTATTTTACCAATGTAATAAATGAAAATTTATTAAAATCGGACATGGAAAATACGAAATAGAGGAGACTAAAATGTGAACCGGTATTTCTTATTTGCCATGAGTAATGGCTAATGATAATAATAATAATACCTAATGATAATAATAATTCATTATTTCCAATAAATAACCGTCATAAGGAGTGCATTAAAATTTAAAGTTTTTTCTATTTTGTAGTACTGTCAATTTAATTTATTTTCAAAATATATAGATTCAGGTTTGAGAGAAAATATTGATGAATTGTTCATAAAGCAATTTTTAATTGTAATTCTTTATATAAAGTGTACTATGACATAAAGAATTTCCTCGAAAATAAAATAAACAGTGTATAGAAAGTGCGTCGAAAGAAAACGTAAAAAAAACCAAAGTAATACCATAGTTCAAAATAGTTTAAATAAAAAGTTATAGATAGATTTGATTGTTAATTTTTAAGATATTGTTTAAAAAATTTACTGTCACAGTACTATTGTTTAAAGAAAAATGTGTAAAATGAATATTTTTGTAAATATTCCAAAATACTCAAAAAGATGTAAATTAACAGCTCTTTTAACTGGGCAGATTACGCCCAAAATCTAATCAAACATGCGTTACTATAAATAAATAATACCCATATGTAAAGTTTCATAAAAATTGAATCATATTTATATATCGACGGCCGGCCGTCCGACTGGCCATCAAACAAAAATTTTTTGCTAAAATTTTTGGTTTGGAAACCGTTGCATAACTCACTTCCCATCTTATTCATTAATGTGGAGTAAAAATAATCACAGAGTAGTAAAAAAAAATGGTAAAATGTTTAGCATTCTGTGTATTTACATTATATTATCATTTATTATGTAGCAAGGATGTTAAGGGACCCGTTTACTTAAAGAAAAATAAAGGTCATGTACTTGTACTTATTTTTCATTTATTTAAAATTTGTCCACAGTATTTTGTCTAACATTGTTTATAAAAAGCCGTCTGCCATTAATGGTACCGGATGCACAACATGGAAAACAAATCTGCAAACTGCTTCTAAACTTAACTGTATACATTACACACATAGCAATTAAAAAATTTGCACAGAAAAAGGAGGAGCATTATTCGAATAGTAAATTAATAGTTTAGCTTTTCAAAAATTTTATCATTATTTCTTAAATTTATTTAATAAAGCTTGACTGCAATTTTATTATATTTTAACATGTAAATCGCACCTTGAGAACTCTTTGAGTTAAATAAAAAGTAGTTTATTTTTTGGGGGTTTAATTATCAAAAGCAAAATTTTATGAGAAATCAAAAATAAATGTTTTTTTCTTTTTTAAAGTTGATCGGGTGATATATTGTAGAATTTTGTTCATTAATTAAATTGGTCAATTTTGATAATAGATTAATGATTATAGTTAGAAAAAAATTATTATGGTACGATATCGACTTTTTAAGGTTAGAGAAAAAAGTTTTTAAGGGAGTGTTTTTTTTGAAATTTAGAAATGACGTTGATATTTGTGAACCACTTACGACATAATAATTTTCGTTTGATAGTTTGTCAAACAAATTCAATTATAGTATGGTGGCAGGCAACCAACTTCAACAACAAATTTAAATAAAACGCATTATTGAATTCTTATTTTATACAACACAAATCTGTTTCTTATGTAAAACTCATGTCCAGTAATATTATTACCTAAATACGTTTTTCAAAACAATTGCACATAAAATTTTATTAAACATCTTGTTTTTATAGTTTACATTATCTTAACTAAGCAAATCTTTAAACAAAAAATTTATAAATACAAATACTGATTGAAACACTCCATTAATGATGTTAAATGAAGCTTCACAATAAAATTTTTCTAATTTAACAATTAAATGTTTTAAAACCATCCTTAATAAATTATTTAAGTGATAAACCTATTTACGATGTACTAGGTAGATTTAGTAGGTATTTACCGAGTATTAAATATGAATACGACAACCGAATAGAAACACGTGTTCCGGCAGATCCGTTTAAAGCTCAGGGTTCAGAGTTATGGTGTCATAAATTCCCGCCAGAGCGGTGCTGTCAACGCAACCACTCGCTGTACTCTACTAACCACTGCTAACAACTCCCAAATTGCTACTTAAATATATCATACTTACTAATCTTCAATTTTATATATTTTAAACCTACTTTGTTACATCATCCTTGTAATTTTTTTTATTAACATTCATTTCAACGTTTGAGCATTTGCTTAGTTTACAATGCAATAAAATTTATTAAGATCGTTTTCTTGAAATTAACTAATTTTTTTTAATTAGTTGCAAATCATAATATTGCTAAGTATTAAACCTTAATAAATTTGCAATGTTAGTTTTAATATGCGTACCTATTTTATTACATAAGCCTTACTTATACGCAAGCATTTCAAAAGCAAATAAATTTGATTAGTATTTATATTCGAACTTCATTTTGTTGTTCTTGTTGCTACTTTAATTACTTATAACTAATAATTTATTACTAACAAATTCGAAATTCAGTAGTTTGTTTTTAGTATGCATAAGGTACTATTGTATTGCAATTACCATTTTTTTTTGCTAATTAGTTACTAATAACACTAATTACAAAAAATTTGCTAAAAGTTTTTAGACAGCAGCATTGCTACTAAGTACGTTTAAATTAAATAAATTTGATCTGTATTTATACGTTCACTCATCTACAATTCCCAGTATGTTTGCTAAACAATTAGCTTTGTACTACCTAATAATAAACAAAAAAAATTAGCAATGTAGAAGCACATTTGTTTATAGCAATCGAGCTTTGGTTCTTAATTTAAACATATTTCTAACATTGACTTAGAAAGATATTTAACAATCATAAGAAGTGATAAAATGATTAACTTCTTTTTTAAAATTTTTGTCACTAGTTACGAAATCTGTCGAACCTGATTACCAATATGTTTCCACAACCCTATTATATTTATCAAGCATTAAAGTTAAGTTTCAACGATCATTTTAACATTTCATCTTAATTCCACTTAAGAAAATTAGACTCAAGAATTACGAAAGCAAATACTCTAATATTTAAAGCAAATTTTATGAATTCAAAGAAAATTAGAGGTTGCTTAAGGCTTACTTAAAGTACCTATTCTTTTGTGGTAAAATATAATCTGAAATCTGATTTGTGATTTCATGTTTTTGCTTTGATTTTCGTAGTTGGTTTATTTAAAAATAAGTTAATCGTATACATCTATAATTTTTTTTTCTTGGAAACAGTAACGAATAAATTTATTTTTGGCGTTATTATTCCTTTTTATGAAAATTGTCGACATACGTCCATTTTTGTTGTTAATATGAAATTTTTGAACGTGATTATATCGACCAAGCCGTGAACTTTTTTGTAGGGGTAGCAACCTCCTCAATTTCTTGTAATTGGGACGGGTTGCTTGTGCTACTTTGATTGAAAGGAAATTTAATTGTCTATTTGATGGTGTGGGACTTAAATAAATAAATTAATTAGTAAGCCTTGCAATTAAAAAAAAATATGTTAAGAAACAAAAATTGCAGCAGACGGTAATTTGGCTGATAGAAAATCTACGAGAAAATTGAAATTGTTTTATTAACAAGTATAAAAAACAATAGTTACTGCTACCCCTTCCGAAAAAAAAATAAAAAAATTATGCCGCTCACTGTATAAATTTCAAAATTAAAAAAATTTTTAAATTATGAAATAGTTTTGAATACACACTCACCAAAATATTTCAAGGTTTAAGGACTAAGGACTAGGTTACGCAGTTTCTATTAATGTGTAATTTATAATTTAGATAGTAGCCCTACATGTGAACCAAAATTTGTCAAATTTTTGATTCAATGTTTAGTCTTAGGCCTTAGAAATAACCTACAGTCTAGATTACTTTTTATTTGAAAAGTTTCGAAATTTTCATGGATGAAGTTTAAATCAACTTTATTCAATACGTTCTTGCAGCAGAGTTATTAATTATTTTAAATGCTGGCGGCGCTATGACTGAAAATTAAAGGGGGCAAGGGGCGATATGATTGCAGGCGGTGTTCTGATTAAGCAATTTTAACGATGTGATCAGGCGGCAAAATGACGAAACAAACTGCCATTCCAAGGCTTTTTTCTCAAAAAATTTCACGTGCACGTTTTCCAATTCGAACCATAAGGGTAACCCCATTGCTATCAAACTTTTCCCAGGTCCGCTAAATTTTCGTTTTTAACTTTTCCGGCAAGTTTGTGTTGTAGTTTGTGTCGTAACTTCTGCAAGGTTTTATTTGTCGGTATCTTTGTAAAAAGAGATGTTACATCGAGGCTAATTAATATGTTATTAGATTCTAGCTGCATGTCACTAAAGTTGCTGATGAAGTCTTTAGAATTCTTCACGTAGTACCTATTATTCATGGAATGAGTAGTACCTAATTTTACTGCGTTGATTATCGACCGAAGCAGTATGTCTAACTTGTGGATCTTCTGCAGACAATAAAACTGATCTCATTTGTTGTCAAAACGTACGTCAATTTTCTTTAAAATTTTTTCGTGTGTGTTTTTAGGGATTTTGGTGCAAATATAAAATATGGAAGGTGATCAGTACTTTACAGTACTCCATGGTCAACAAGAAAAACATGTTGTTACTGAGAATCACCACTTTGGTTTCCGGAATTAAACGTCAAAACGTAGGTCAATTTTCTTTAGAGTTTTTTCATGTGTGTTTTTTAGGGGTTCTTGGTGCAAATATAAAATATGGAAGGTGATCAGTACTTTACAGTACTCCATGGTCAACAAGAAAAACATGTTGTTCCTGAGAATCACCACTTTGGTTTCCGGACCTGGTCATCAAGACCCTCCCGGATAATTAGGAAAAAATGTACAACACAATTTCACAAAACACATTACACACTTAATTAATATTATTCCATGTGAATACTAGGGTGGGTAAGGGTTGACATGTTTAGGTTTTAGTAGTTTTCCTAAACATTGAAGTAAATGCTTTGCCGAGACGAACCAATCCACAATTGCACACGGTTTTGTCACCACACTGTACAGGTTTATACTGATCTTCTGGGCACCATACATAACACTTACACCACAATACAATATTTAAAATGTATCACACGATTAAATAAATAATAAAGTTGTGGTGTCCTCGAATCTTTTTGTTTCAGATTATGGTGTAGTTCTTCTCAGATATTTAAAGACTTGATATCAGCTGCTACTTCTTTTTCTACTTTCTTGACTGGGTTGTTTCTTAGACTGGGTCTTTTAGCACCATTACCTTAAATACTCGTAAGTTACACAACACAATTTCTTCCGGGCATTCATTGAATTCTCGTTAATACAAATTTTATTCAATCTTCTGAATATACTTCTTTTTTCTTACATACGAAGTTAGTTAGTTTTGTCCACATATAAAATCGTATGATTATTTCTAGATTGTGTGCCTTTTCGAATTGATATCGTATAAAATTCAATGCAATTTTCAGCATCTAGTTTTAAATTTGTACCCAGTTATTAGTTTTCAAAAATATTAGTATTAATAAAGAGAACAGGTCTTTTCCATGGATTGAAATTATTGAAATGTCAAAACTTTCAGCGAATCAAATAGAAACATTAGTCGGATTATCTGTATCTTTGACATAAGTTGGCTTGACTCTGTGTAGGATGTTAAACTGACGCTGAGCGTACCTGGGTTCAACTCCCCTGGACGGAGGTTCTATTTTATAGTTATTTACGATTTGTTTGACTTGTTTGTGTCACTACAAATTGTCAGTTTGTATTTGCAAGCAAGTAATTTATTTTATTAAAATCATTAACGAGAAAGAAATCTAGTATGGAGGAATTATTCGATAGGTTTTGTGTTCCAAACCGACATATATAATAAAACTAAGATAAAATTACCATTACTCAAGAAAACATCCTTGAACTTCTCTCAAAATGTAAGCTTAATATGAATCTCGCAATTACATTTAATTTCGTACTGTGAAGGCATGAGTGACGAGCACAGAATGAAATTGCTTAGATAGAGAGAAGATGTTGTAAATTTAGTGTGTTAGTGTAACAGATTTCTGGCGATTGCCTTGACAATAGCCTCATGATACATACACGGGACATACAAAACAACCAAACCATGTAGTTACCAAATAGGTTTTTTTGCTACCTTTCCTACGTTACTTTGCATAAGAAGTAAGTAACGTCATTTTAGGAACAGTCAAAAAATGACACTTTGTTGGTCGGTGATATTACTAATAAAACTGAAGCCTGTGTGATCCAACAAACAAATTCATGAATTTGCTCGTTAACTTTATTTACAAAAAAGTTGTTAAGTGTAATATTCAGCAATTTCCATCAAACTTTCTGTCAAACTTGTTTGTCAATTTCTTCACGAACTAGAATTTGTTCTAAATTTTATAAGTTTTCTAAGGTGTTTCGAAAAACTTGCTTTTTTGCCTCTTTTGCCTTTTTTGTTTGACATTGAGAATAAAACAATCAATTGAAAACTATATAACCATAAACTTGTAAATAAAAACTTTTTTCTATTTCGCGATTTCTCCTCCCTTCGGTCGGTCTGCAAACTTTGTCTTCGGAGACAAAAACTGTTGTTGTGACACTTGTTTTTCAATATACTATTGTGTTACCATTTTTTTTGTGTTATTATATTCATTGTAGTGACAATACTGTAAAATTTCAAACAAATTTATGCATTTATTGGCTAGTGTAAGGTTCTTATCGTTTGACAAGAAGTTGATGAATAAATTGAACAAGAAATTTATGAACTTGTTTGATCAATGAAATACAGGCTTTATTAAAATAACATTTTTAAAATGAACAACCAACATAAATTTATGTTGTCGAATAAATCAAAATGCCCAATAATTTAGCCAAATTAGGATTAGAACTTGCGGTACCACCCACAATAAACCAAAAAACAAACGTTTGTTTTCTAGACATGAAAGAAGTGATTTCTTTTGGAAAACAACATGAGATCAACAAATATCTTGAATCATTAGACTAAACGACTTTGGAAGAAGTGTCTGTGCCACCTATTCAATAGAAAGATCCGCAGCCGCCAGAAAATAATTAAGTGAGATGAAAAAAAAAACAAAAGTACGCACTTGACTAATTGTACCCAAAAAAGTCAAAATATTTAACTCCATCCGATCCTCTTTAAGTACACTCCTAACGGTTTTTCCGGAAAAGCAACTAGAATTTTAAAAAACCAAGAAATGTAACGTACCAATAGTGTAATTTTTGAGCAAAGAAATCTAGTACCATGCACATATCAATTATATATTACGCTGTGAATTTTGAAGAATGCATGAATTTGTTAGGTATAAAATACAAACCAGTCACATAAATCAATAGCAGAATTTGAAATGAATTCAAGGTAAAATTTTCTTGACTACAGCATACCATAAACCCTTTAGTTTACTAATTCCATTACTAATATCGATTTATTTTACATAATTTAATAGCTATGAGCATGCCAAAGCAAAATTATTTATTTTCTACAAGAGTTCTCAATTGTACTGTATTCTATATGTGTTTATTTTTACGCACATTTATACCTAAACATAATTAAATTTAAATAATATGGTTCTGAAACGGATTTTACTTTTAAAAGTTAAGTCTTACTTTACTGTGTTTATTAATTTTGAATTAAACAATTATTATTTTTCAATAATAAGTATTGCACCTAGTCTTGATTTTTCGATTTTGATATCAAATATTTTAATTATTTATGATGGTAAATATTTATATTTATAGTAATAAGTTCAATTTTTTATATGAAAGGTATAGAAAAAGAATAGGTACATTAAAAAATATGTATAAAATATAAAATCCAATGCGATTATTTAAAAAAAACTTTATGCTTATAAAATGCCCTCCTGCATTGATCAAATCTAAACTATCTAAAGGGTTATGCTTAAAAAACAGTTTTAATTTCATCAATCAGTTGCTGTATTATGGTTTGGAATTATTACAAAAAAGCCTATGAAAAATTTGTGTAAATTTGAATTACAATCGTTTTTATTTGATCATAAATACTAAACTTGCTACCAACTAATCTAACAACGGGCTTTAAGGTCTCTAATGATTGGTTATACACTTCATTGCTTAAAAACATTTGTCAAGATGTCACGTTTCTAAACATATTTTTCAAACATATTTTAAATTTGACGTAATCATCAATTTCTTAATGGTTACAAAGTTCATTATATTGACGTCTTACTCATATCTGTGAAAGTCTTGAAAAAGTCCTTACAATGAAGTGCGAAACGTCGGCAGTCACAGCCCATTGAGTTGTTTGACCTTTCTACCTTCACAAAAAAGGGGTCCTAAAAGACCATATTTATTTAAGAGTTCAAAATTGTTTTTATGGAAAATTTTACTAGTAAGGTAAGCATTTTATCAAATCACAGTTTTTTTTTTATAAACTTTTAATATTTTATTAGACAATTATTCAAAGCACAACAAGCCTTATAAAGATTATAAAATATTCCTTACAAACGCTAAATCTAAAATATGTCTTACCTGGAAAATTCTAGAGTGGCAAAATTAAAAAACATTTTAGTATGTGTAGACAATTCAGTGGAGGTAATTATAATGTTAGCGTGTCCCAGATTATGAATTCTGAAAGAAAAATTAGAACCAAAAATATATTGGGAATTAGATCAGCTAGATGTCAAAAAATTAGATATTATTAAACCAGGTGATGGCTATAAATCTTCCCAAAATGATGAAGAATTATATAACCTACTTTTGGACACAAAAAACGGGCCTACTGCAGATGATAGTGCGTGTTTCAAGACAGGAAATAAAACTAAATTGTAAAACTCTAATCAAGTCAAACGAAAACTTTAATACTCCTTATGTGCAAAACATCAATCGTGGTGATTTTTTTGTACCATCCTACATAGTGATTCAAATTGCATAAGAATGTTTGGAGACTATGCAAGCGTTGATTTCTCCAAACTTAAAAGAAAAATTTATAAAAAAGACTTAGAGCTATCACGAAACTTTAAAATATATAATTAATCAGCGATTATCTAAAGATGTAGGGATTTATAACATTTACAGTAGTATTGGTATTTGTGGGACTCATTTTTCAAAAAATTATTGGCATTATACAGGGTGTCCAGAAACTCTCCTGACAAACGAAGACTGGAGATTCCTCAGATAATTTTAAGACAATTTACCCCAATTCACCTAGTCCGAAAATGCTTCCTAAGGGAGCTAGAGCTCTTTAAAGATGGCGCCTGGTAAAGTAAAAAATTAAAAGATAAACTTCGCGAACTGACAACAATTTGACAATGAAAAACGTAGGTTTTATTTTGTTGGCAGTTCAGAGCCAACTAGTGCAAAAAATATAAATTTAACTTTAATGACAAAATAAACAAAAAATTTTCAAATCCATTTTTCTAGAAAACGGTGTATCCTAATGACTTAAAGTAAGAGTACCTTTTAGTACTAGAATACCTGAAAATTTAATAATCTAGTGTCACAAATGCTTAAAAGTTAAAGACAAAAAAGTTATGCGTTAAAATAACCGTTGACCTACCCAAAACGGACGCCTATGACCGGTACTAGAAATTCGCAATTGATGGAATCGATGGAATCTCTGAAGGCTAAACAAACATACCAGTTTTTGCTTTTCTAAGTAGAAGCGTTCTGGAGGTATTTAAAAAAACGATTTACAAGGCGCCATTTTCAAAGAGCTCTAGCTCCCTTAGGAAGCATTTTCGGACTAGGTGAATTGGGTTAAATTGTCTTAAAATTATCTGAGGAATCTCCGGTCTTCGTTTGTCCGGAGAGTTTCTGGACACCCTGTATGTAATATTTTGTTATCAAATTATAAAAAACAAAAAATAATTTAATTTTGAAAAAAAGGAAACCTAATCAAAGATTACCAAGAAAAAAAAATTAGGCACGCATAAGTAATAAAAACTTATTTAAGTGCTGACTGTTCAGAATTTTTGATTTGTTTTATACCTATGGTTGCACCTAAAATTAAATTAATAAAAAGTTTCAATAATTTGTATTTGAAAAGCCACGACTTAAAATGCAATTTAGAAAATAAACTAAAAAACCCATATTAATGACTACTGATGACTTTTCCTGATACCTAATTTTGAATTTGAAATCACTAGGGTTTTAATTCTAATTTGGAGGGTTAAGGTTTTTTCTCACTTCCAAAATTATGCCAATAAGAAAAAATTACGTTGGAGCGCGTATAATGCTGTGTAAAACTAAGACCCCTGACGTCATAGAACTTCTCCTGTACAAGTACAATAGATTACATTCCCGCCTGGTAAATGAAGATCGCCGTGGCCCAAAACACTTCTGCAAAGATCAATTGCTGAATACGGGTGGGTATAATTATAATAAAAATTGTGTGAAAAGTAGTCAACGATCTGAAGTCTGCTAAACTTCTTGTGAAGAGAAAGAAGTTTGGCAAAAAATGTTTTTTCCAAATATCTGATACTAAAACAAAATAGTTTTATGGCCCTCAATGCTTATAAAATTTGCAACAAAAGGGTTGCAACAACTTTTTTAAAAAACAACAGCACACATTATTGAAAAAATTACCCCTTTCAACATCATCCCTGAACTTAATTGTTGAAAATGATTTTGGTTTCTATCTGAAGTCTCCTACAGCCCTAATGTATTGTAAAGGCCATAAATAACTTAGTCATGGCATCAGAAATATTAAACACGTCGTCCACGTCCGACCGAGTTGGAAGCCAACCTTCTACAACGATATCGAAGCAACAAACGCTTGTGTCCCCATCGGCACTACAAAATTTAAAAATTAGTGCAGCATAAGTGTCTCCCAGCGTAAAGCTAATGAAAAAATGTTTAAATTTCACTATCAACGTTCATTACAAATTTTTTTTTTAAATTTTGTAAAAATAAATTAAAAATCTAGTGCGTAAAAATGTTCATTTACGGTCTTGTACGTGAAACACAATTTCACTCACACTTATTGAAACGTTAATGACATATTTTCTATCTTTATTATCTTACTTTGTCTTTCTTCTATCCATTTTATTTTTTCCTTCCTCATCCCTAAATCCCATCTCCTTTCTCTCCCAGTAACTTTTTCCTCCGCTCTTATTTCACTGCACTTTAGCTTCAAATGCTTTATATTTTCTACCCATCCTTACATTCTACACCTTTTATCTTTGTCCTTCCACTAGTACTTGTTTTCACTTTTCTCATTTCCTGCTCTAATTCTTGAGATTGATCTTTTATCCCCCAACCCAATTATTACGATTATGTATTTTGGAATCTAAATACCGTACTGTATTAATATATGTTCAAATTAGCTCACTTAACAACTTGCACTTAAAAATTTTTCTAGTTCCTAAAGGTACGCTTTTGCATTTGTTTGGATTAAGTACTATCCAAGAGGGCATCACAAGATTTTCTATAATTTCAGCCAGTGATGTGCTAAAAAATAACTGTTCATATCGTAAGCCATAGCTTGAAAACCAAAAATTTTAATACCAATTTCTTTAATTTTGTCAAAGAACTAGAGTTAATACATTATAATTTAAAATTTTAATTAGCCGGTTGTCTGATCCAATACGTCGTATGTAAACACGATAACTGGTCCAATGAAACTTGGTACGTAGAGTTTTATAAATTTTATACAGTGCGAATGTTTAGTCTGTAATAATTAATAAACATATGTTCCAGATCGTTTACGATAAAAACCCTCGTACAGATCAGTTTTGTGTTTTTAAAGCGCATTTTTCCTATAATTCAAATTAATTTTTTACCCTCCCTACTTTTTTTGCAGTTTTGGGTAGATTTGAGCATTCTGAGTTTAGTCATGTGTTACTTTTTGACATTGATGTTAACAGTTCTTAAGATAATAATTTTTAAACTAAAACAAAAACGAGATATTTTACAAGTATTTTTTGAAACAAGGGATAAAAATTTCTGGAAAGTCACTTTGTCAGTTGGTAACAATCATTTATTTACTTTTACCTTGTAGAAAATGGTTCGAAAAGCAAAATATCGTAATTTTGATTAAGATTTTTTGCTTTTAGTCAAATAACGAACCATTTTCTTCAACTTAAAGGTAATAAAAATGATTGTTACCAACTGATAAAACGACCGATAAAGTAATTTTTATCACTTGTTTTAAAAAATCTCTAGGTTTGGTTTTACTTTAAAAATTAATATCTCGTGTACTGTCAATGTCAAAAGTGACATATGTTTAAATTCAGAAAGCTTAAGTCTACCCACAACTGTAAACAAATTAGGTAGATGCATTGGGTAGGTCATTGCAATAAGTGGAGAGGGTAAACAATTAATCTGAATTTAAGAAACTAGTTGTTTTAGTGTGCATATACAGGTTTTCTATAAATGTTTGTCTTATAAGAAGAGGGTTGAAAAATTTAAAAAATACAAAATTGCTGTTTAAAGCAATAGTGAATAATTTTTTTTGTTAATGTTATCATCTATCAGTTATTTTATCGTACCGTTGTAATTATTATCACTAGTTGTTTGTAATTGTTTTTTTCGTTATTTATCGTTAATTTTATTCCATTAATTGCCAACTTGATTAGACAATTATTTTTAGAAAATTGAAATCGGTACTATTTCTAACTTTGTTACTAAATAAAAAAAAATAACGTGTAGGTTAAATTACCAAAATAGTTATGTTTTTTCTTTAATTATGATGATAAAATAAAAAAAATTAAGGAATATCATTTACATAACAATGTTGTGACTAGTGTTATTGCAAATTTTGTTCTCTAACTTTTTTTTATTTGTTTTGCTTTTTTTCTTTCTCCAGTTTAAATGATTTCACATAAAATTTGTGCGATTTGAATAAAGTTTTTACTTAATGTTTTTATTTTGGGTATACATATAATCCGAATTTCACTTTTGTTACAATATTTTCAAAAATATTTATTACAACTTTTGTTTAAACAATTTTTTTGAGGCGATTAGTACATGTGACTATCATGTAGTATTATTTTCTGAGATACTGATAATATAAAAAAAACTGTAAAAGAAAAGTTATTGAAAATTATATTACATAAAAAATACATTGCAATAAATATTGTTAATTAATACTTCACATAATAGAAGAAATTTTTTGTTAATGATTCTGATTATTGTTAGTAGGTTGACAAGTGATCTAATTTATGGCTGTAGGTTGCTGAAATTGACTTTTAAATGTAAATTGACATCAAATATAATGGTGGCGAAACGTTGGCAACTACGGTTATCTTTTCGACACCGTACAATCCCGGAAGACGTTTTCGTTTCAACAATAACTGCGGCCGTGGAAGCCTCAATTCTTGCAATTTTTGTAATTATCAGGGTTGCCAACCGATTAAATTTGCTTCAATCATTAAACGCAATAAAAAGCTTCAAAGTATAAAATATAATACAGATATAATTCTGTGTTGTTAAAATCATTTCATATCTACGTTAGCCACAGATTATTACAAAAGCTTGACATACTGCACGTTTACGATAATTATAGTAAATTAAAATAAATTAAAATAAAACTTGTATGAAACCACAGAGCAGCGGATACACTCATACAATACAAATCAACGACAAATAATATAATTAACAACCAACGTAATTGAAAACAAATATAAAGAATATTGAAATAACAAATTTAATTATTAAAAACCATAGAATTTATGTACGTACACAAAATATAGATAAAAAAGGACCTGTTGAATTTTCAAAATAAAATCGGGTTATATAACATTCAATTTTGAGTAAATCTTTAAATTTACAATGCCATAACGGCAAATAATTTAGAGCTGAATTTTTTATAGCTCTATCATCACAAACATTGTTTCAAGAGAGAATTGCTTCAACAGTTATCAACGCAAAGAAATTATCGATTTTGTTTTGCCCTTGTAATGAAAGCATTCAGTTTCAAAGTGTAGTACGTCATTACTAATGTTATAGTATAAGTAACAGTAAAATAGGAAATCATTATAAGCTTAAAAGTGTGTTGCGTCATTTGAGCAAGGAATTATCTTACGTAGTTGAAATGAATGGGAAGTAAAATTCTATCTTGGCTATAAACGCACATGCACCGAGTTGTTAACAACGAGTGACGGATGACACTAACTAAACTTTTTTACGAGGTATTCAAAGTCAACTTCATTTATTTTTACTACTTTAGAACAGTTAATGAGCGTTTATTTTAGACGTAGCGAAAAATTAAATTATACGGTATTTTAAGATGCACATTTTAAATGTTTGTTATATGTCTATTAATCTGCATGCAAAGCCAAGTTAAAGTCAATGATAAATTAGGTCGAGTGGGTGGAACATCACTTTAAGGGAGGCAGTTTGGATGGCTTGACAACTGACAAGTGAGTCGCGGGGTAAGCGGCCGTGACTTGAAGATGCGAGATCAGACCTCGCAAAAACTGACAACTGACATCGCATCTCATGCTTACTTTTTCTGCGTACTTTTCTAGTCAGAAACATCATTGATGTTGGTTGAACTTTTTTGTATGGGGGGCGGAAAGTCCGGTTTCATCTAAAATTCCGCCGCTGATAAAATAACTTCGAATAAAAATGCAGTATCTTCTAAGGACTATATAAAACATCATTTTTTTTTTAAATTTTGATGTTTTATACAAAGATATCCATTGTCCGTGTCACTGCCTAATGATATCAATATGATATAAATGTGATTAAAGAAAACTAATTATTTTCAACAATTAAGTAATATTTAATTACCCAAGTCACTTTGTAATTAATAAAGCAAATAAAACTCAAAAATTTGTACGTATTAAATTTATACGTTATAGCTTCAGATGGATTACTAAACTCTAACATGCGATAATTAATTTTCTGACATAACCAAAGTAGTTGAGAATGCAAATTTCAATGCCATAACAAACTTCACTATTTAATTTTAGTATCAATTAACTATCATGTTAATTGTTGATTTTTAGATTAAGAAACCAATTTTAATTTTTACCGGCCATTAGTGCAAGAAGTATTCGGTCTAAATAAAATGGATTGTATATTAGCGATCAGCAGAAATTTTGATTTCTTAGACCATATAATTTTACCGATTTAAATCTAATAGAAATTCACAAAAATTAATATTATCAGCCGAAAAATTCCAAAAGCGAAGAAATGAGAGAAATTGATGTTTCCGAGTTACCGTCAGTAAACATTAAAAAACTCACTCTGTATATTTTGACAAACGCAATTTTTGGAATTGTTAAGTTGTTTATAACTACTCTCTAAATTATGTGCATTCCATAAATTGAAAAAATATGTACAAGAATTTAGCAACTTTGGAATATAGGATTCAATTTTTAATACGTGTAGGTACTTATGTTTTTGCAATGTACTTTGTTTAGACAACAATTTTAAGAATGTTTACTATTATATTGTGACGTAAGATTAGTATAAACCTGTATAGTGTGTTGATGAAATCGTGTGCAATTGTAGATTGGTTCGTCTTGGCAAATCACAGATCGATATTTTTGCAAACCTGTCAAATTTTTTAAGGTTTGTTTGTAAGAATTACGAGAAACCGTAAATACATATTAAATTTCTAGCTTACACACAAAATTGCAAATGTTTACGTTACGATCTTACGATTGCTACGATTTTATAGCTGTGAAGAATGACGTACGCAGTAGTGTCTTGGATGCATCCACATTGCCTGGCCTGTGCGAGGATTTGTGGTTGGTTGTATCTGGAAAATGTGGGCCCGAAATAGTTCTGGGTTGTGTGTATATTCCCCATCGTCGGACGTTGGGGTTTATGTATTATTGTTCATATATTGAAACCTGCATCAAAAATTTTCCAAAAGCGCGACTGTTGTGTTTTGGAGACTTTAACCTTCCAAGCGTGAACTGGAACAATGACGGCTCGGGTATCGGGAACGCGACAGTAGCAAAAATATTTATTGAGAACTTATGCCTACTAAATCTACATCAAAAAAACCTCATTTCTAACGTGTTTGGCTCAGTATTGGATCTTGTGATTACAAACTGTGATAATTTGTGTTGTGATTTAGCTCCAAACGCTCTTTTAGCGTGCGATTTGTATCACCCTGCAATCGAGTGTAGTTGCGAAATTGCTACACCTAGGTTTCTACTGACTGACGAACTTATTTTAAATTTTAAAAGAGCCGACTTTGAGCTTATCGATAAACTTTTAAGTGAAACTCCTTGGGACGCTCATTTCTATAATCGTGACATTGACAGCTGTGTGTTTTTGTTGTATGAACATATTTACAATTTATGTGAGCACTTAGTTCCAAAACGCAAGCTACGTAGCAAGCCAACTTTTCCTTCTTGGTTCAGTGGAGAGCTAAAATCATTGATATGCCGCAAACGTCGTGAACACTTTCTTTATAAGTCAACGGCCAATTTCTCTCATTACTTGACATTCACCGAATTGAGAAGTGTATGTGTGAGTTTAATTAAACGCGATTACGAGCGGTATGTATCGTCTCTAGAAGAGGACCTTCTGATCAGTAACAATCCAAAACCATTTTGGTCATATGTAAACAGTCGAAGGAATTGCGGTGGTATACCGGATTCCATGAGACTCAACGGCCGGGTTCTCGTCGATGGTCATGACATCGCTAATGCCTTCGCCGACTATTTTGCCTCGGTCTTTTCAACCTCGTCTTGTTCTCGAGATGCCGATGAAGTATATCCATGCCATAATGCTAACTTGACTTTTAATTTATCTACTATGCATATCTCCATAAACGACGTATATGAAGCTATGCTTAAAACTAATCCCACCAAAAGCCCAGGACCTGATGGCTTGCCTTCTCTGTTTACACGAAGATGCGCATTTGGACTTACTAGACCTCTGTGGCTCATATTTAACAGATCGTTGTCGGAAGGATTTTTCCCGAGTACCTGGAAAACCGCATTTATAAAGCCGCTATTCAAGACCGGTGTAAGGTCCGATATTCTTAATTATCGCCCAATATCGCTTCTGAGCATTTTCTCCAAAGTATTTGAATCCTTAATACTTGCTCAGCTTCGTCCTTCTTTAAGTCAGCTGATCGACGGCAGACAGCACGGTTTCATGAGTAATCGGTCCACCACTACCAACTTAGTGCTCTACCAAGACTTCATCTCTCAATCGATGGAGGCCGGATTAGAAGTCGACAGCATATACACCGATTTCGTCAAGGCCTTCGATAGAGTTGACCATGGTTTGTTATTGAAGAAACTCAGAAGTTTTGAGTTCGGTGGCAGTTTACTCAATTGGTTCGAATCGTATTTAGCTAGTCGTACCCAGCGTGTAAAAATCAGCAGCTATTTGTCGCGTGAAGTGTTTGTTACTTCCGGTGTGCCACAGGGGTCACACCTCGGGCCCCCTTCTGTTTAATTTGTTTGTGAATGACTTAAGCATATGTTTTGTTAACTCTATGTTTTTAATGTACGCAGACGATCTCAAAATCTATAAATCTATCCGGGACATCAATGATCACAACCTGCTTCAAATTGATCTACATCGACTCTCAACGTGGTGTGCTGATAACGGTCTTCTTTTAAACCATAACAAGTGCTTCTTTATTACTTTTACGCGTTGCAATCGTTCTCCGCGGACATACACTCTACACGATCGGGAGTTATGTAAGAAGATAACTGTGAAAGACTTAGGCACAATTTTTAATACAAAACTAGATTGGACTGATCATGTCAATGAAGTAGTCTTGCGCGCGTATAGACAGCTTGGTTTCATCACGCGAAATACGCGAGACTTCCAAAAGGTCAGGTCAATCAATATCCTGTATTGCTCGTTACCAAGCCTGTCTGCTCGACGAGAGACACTTGAATTATCATTTTTATTCAAAATTGTCCGCAATGAAATTGATTGCTGTGATCTGCTGGCACTGATAGGATTCGCGGTGCCTCCGAGAACCTTGAGAAATGCCAACACTTTCCACGTTGAACGCTGTAGAACAAATCAGAGAATGTCTGCCCCATTAGTGCGCGCCTGCTCCACTGCTAACTCTAAAGGCGATATTTTTTATTTAAAGAAGTTGACCTGGCTGCATTCATGAGAAGAAGTTTTTTTTTTTTTTTTAAATACTCTTATTGTATGTATGTATTGTATGTTTATTTTAATATTGATTCAATGTAGCAATGAGCTCAGTGCTCGTATATGAATATATATGAATATATATGATTTGTACACAGAATTGCAGCCTAAGTGTGTAAACATTATAGAAGGTAAATAAGGACATAAAATATAACAGCACAGCAACATGAGGACATATAATGGACTGGTCCAAGCGCAAGCCACGACAATGACAAAAAAATAGTAGGTTAAAGAAATAGCAAACAAAATAATGGAAAAATAAATAATCAGGACAGAGAATACAAAATATTGCTTACTTCAGATGCTCTTCAGATTATAGTAAGCTTCATTTTTTCTAAATGATCTTTGTAAATTAAAAACGTATCTAAAGTTACTCCCAGATAAACTTATGCTTTAATTTGTATTATTAAAGATAACATTAAGTTTTCTACCTTTTTCCTTATTACTTAAATGAAAACAAGGAACCTCTGTCTTTTTAAGATTAGAGCATAATCTAGCCATTTTTTGAAATATCATCGGCGTAAACGAATTTTCGACATTGTAAAGAAGGAAGGTCAGAAATATATACATTAAAAAGAATAGATGCAAGAACCGATCCCTGTAGAAGACAATTATTTAAAAGTTTAAATTTACTGCTTTTATCTCTCAACGAAAACTATTGCAACTCACGTGAGTTTTTGACTTAGGGTTTAGTAAATGTTATTTTTTTGACGAAGCTATGCAATATTTCAATGAAATCTTGAGTATATTATTATACTAACTATGAATTAATTATATAATTGTGTCAAGTCAAAGAACCTTCAACTAAATGGTACGGCTATTATGATATAACTATGTTTATAAGAAAGTTATATTTTGAATTAATTTTTCTTTCCTCTTAAACGAAATTCTAAATAAATTCAATTCTGAAGTAACACTTCTTCGTGACCGTTATCTATTAATCGAAATGTTATTTTACAATGTGTACAATGATTAACTTAATTAATAAATTAAGCAATATTCTACACACCTAAATTTATTTCTACAAATAGTATCTGTATACATACAGGGTGTCCCACCGGGAACGCCATCGATAGATTATAGAAAAACTGTACATGGGAAAAAATTGAAAATTTGGTACTATATTAACATCGACGGGGGCAGTTCCGTTAAAATATTTTTAAGATGGTGACACTTCCGGTTATACCGGAAGTAGGTGTCAAGTTGCTTATTTTAAATAGAACATCCTATATATTATTCTATTTTTGGATTTTGCACAAAATTGTAGACACATTTTGTGTATAATGTCCTATACCTAAGTCTAACTGTTTTGAACTTATTTTAAATTTTATGTCAAAATTGACGTTTTTAGGCCTAAACAAAATTAAAAAATGTTTCTATACTAATGCCTTTATTATTTAATTGGAATGGGTTTCTTTGTAGCAGGGGACCTATTTTAGTGGGCTATGTCGATATTTTGATAATAAATTAATACAGGGCGATCAAAAAAAGGATTAAAATTAAATTCAAAAACACGTCAAAAGTCATTTTTTAAATGCAAGCACCATGTTTTTATAATTTTATCTTATTTAGCATCAAAAATAAGGTTGACTTTGTACAAGGTTGTCTATTCAAAAAATTCATGGTTTTCGAAATATTGGCAATTTAACATTTTTTTTTTGTTGCACAAATGCTATTGATTTCTTTTAATATGAATTGTTATTCCTAGTTGGCCATGATAGCGTTAGAAAACAATCATCTGTCAAGGATATGTCAAACTGTGTGTATCAAACTAAGAAATGCCAACAGTTAACTGTACCGACTGTGAGTGTTAAAGTGCATATCGTTATCAAAGCGATAACTTATTATGCTTGAAACACACGTGTGTCGATAAAGCCAAGTAATTGCTTGTACAGTATTACACACGCAACGAAAGAACACCTGGATTTATCGACACACGTGTGTTTCAAGCATTTAAAGTTATCGCTTTGGTAACGATATGCACTTTAACACTTCACGTCGGTGCAGTTAACTGTAACACATGTTCTTAATATAACTTTATCACATTGTCCATAAATAATAAATAAATTTAAGTAATCTTCGTTTGTATAATTTAAGCGTCTCGGCATAATTATTGAAAATTTTTAACAGTTTGACGTATCTTTGGCAGATGATTGTTTTCTAACGCCTTCATGGCCAACTAGGAATAATCATTCATATTAAAAAAGAAATACAATAGCATTTGTGCAACAAAAAAAGTTAAATTGCCAATATTTCGAAAACTATGAATTTTTGAATAGACAATCTTGTACAAAGTCAACCTTATTTTTGATGCTAAATAAAAATAAAGCTATAAAAACATGGTGCTTGCATTAAAAAAAAATGACTTTTGACGTGTTTTTTGAATTTAATTTTAATCCTTTTTTTATCGCCCTGTATTAATTTATTATCAAAATATCGACATAGCTCACTAAAATAGGTCCCCTGCTACAAGGAAACCTATTTCAATTAAATAATAAAAGCATTAGTATAGGAAAATTTTATAATTTTGTTTAGGCCTGAAAACGTCATTTTTGACATAAAATTTAAAATAAGTCCAAAACAGTTAGACTTAAGTATAGGACATTATACAAAATGTGTCTAGAATTTTGGGCAAATAGACCTACTACCAAATTTTCAAATTTTTCCCATGTACAGTTTTTCTATAATCTATCGATGGCGTTCCCGGTGGGACACCCTGTATACGAGGGCGGATTGATATTGAAGCTACCTAAGTAGGAAAAAATCATTTTTTTTTTCAAAAACCATTTATTTTTCAACATAGTCTCCTTTTAGCTTAGTAAGACGATATTCTAACTTTTTTATACTATCTAAATAATACGATTTTGGGAATGCCTCAAAATACGCGTTAGTTTCGGTAATCACTTCTTCGTTTGAGATGAATCTTTTTCCTGCGAGTCATTTTTTCAAGTTTAGAAACAGGGAAAGGTCACTAGGAGCTAAATCTAGACTATAAGGTGGATGATCAACCAATTTAAAGTGTATTTCACGTAATTTTAGCATCGTATCTAATGCTGTGTGAACCGGTGCGTTGTCTTAAAGAAAAAGCACTTTTTTCTTCTTTAAATGTGGTTGTTTTCACTTGATTGCATCAATCAATTGATCCAATAATGTACGATAATACTTTTATGTGATTGTGGATCCTTTTTTAAGATAATCGATGAGCAATATTCCGTGTGCATCCCAAAATACAGTGGCCATAACCTTGCCAGCCGATTTTACTGTCTTCGCCTTCTTCAGAGCACTTCCACCATCTTCCACCCATTGTTTCAATTAATTTTTGGTTTCAGGTGTGTAGTGGTGGACCCACGTTTCATCAATAGTTATTAATCGACTCTAAAAATCAACAGGATTACGCTTATCATGTCCAAACACCGCTGTGAAGTGGTCTGTCGAACTCGTTTTTGTTTGACGCAAACGCGGAACCCATATTGCCGATACCTTTTTCATATGCAAATGTTCATGCAAAATGTTGAACACACATTCATATGATATGTTTACCATTTTAACAATCTTACGTAACTTGACTCGGCGATCATTCATAACGATATCGAGGATTTTCTTGATATTTTCTTCAGTAACCACCTCTTTTGGCTTTCCTATTGATGGTATTGTTGCAGTGCTTGTTCGGCGGCGTTTAAATTCAGCAATCCAATATTTTACTATGTAATCTGACGGAGCAGACTCACCGTAATGTTTATCGAGCTTTTCTATTGCCTCTTTTGCTGTTTTCCCTTTCAAATAATAGTGTTTAATCAGTGCACAAAATTCACTTTTTTCCATTTTTTAAGAAACACAAAAGTTGCCTACTTCAAACGACTACAACAAATAAACTAATCGATGAAAATTTTGTGTGTGTGCTGCTATCTAGCGCTAGGTAGCTTCAATATCAATCCGCCCTCGTATGATTCTCAGAACCTCCGCAAACCACAAACTTTCTATCGACCGATAATTTACTCGAGCTCTTAATAATAAAACTGGCGTTACTTGATGTTTCTTTATTATGCTTACAATATTTTTTTTAACTCTATATTTCAATATTTACTTTGTGTTAAAAAGCATTTATTGGATTCCAGGCAATTGATTTTATAAACCACAATCAATTTGTCTTGTGTTCTGAAAAACGGTTGTTGGTGGTAATTTCTGGTTTTGAACTTTTGCATCTACTATAAATTTCTTTATGGTTCAAATGTTGCACTGTACTTTATTTTAATTAAATTTTGCAATACTTCATAAATTACAGGTATTTTGCTTATTGTTAGTCCAAAAGTTCTCAAATTTTAATCGCATAGAAAACTTTTCAAAATGCAGTTTTTTGATTAAACATCTTCAAAATATTAAATTATTTTTGAGTTCGTTTCAGTTTTTAAAGTTGATGTCAATGTTTCAACTTAAACTTTGATGCCAATTATTTATTAATATAACCACAATCAAAGAATTAAAAAATAATAATTTTTAGTTCATTTATTATTCTTTTTTGAATCTGGATAGACTTTTTACAGAGAAGGGCAGTAGACTATTGTTGTTTAATATCCAATACAATACAATCATGTTTGTTCTACGAATTTAAATGTTAGACCAACACTTGAATATGAATGATTGGTGTGAAATAACTGTGTGAGGACATAACATGACCCGGAAGAATTGTTTCGCAATCGTTGAACAATAGCATTAAACGCTAGAAATATATTTGTTTATGTGTTTCGTTTGTATTGGAGCAATTACGAGGTTTAAATAAAAACTGAATTAACAAAGTAGTCAGTTGATACAAAGTTTAAGTCAGAGTTCAAGAAAACATTTATTTTTCTTAATTTTTAGGTTATATTTATATCACGTTTTATTAGCGTTTAAAAATAATTAAATCAATTCAGTTCCATACTCGTTACTGAACGCTCACATTAATTGTTTTAATTTTGTTTAGAACATACACAAATAATTCAGCCTTTTAATAAACCATTTAATAAAAGCTTTTAGGATAACAAAGAAAATTTATCTACAAAAAAGTGTTTTACTTTTTATATTTTGAGACTGGGCTTTGTTTTTGTCGCCGGGCGTACCTAAAGTAGTTTGGTGCTTACGTGGTAGTTAAAAGTTTAATTTGATTGTTTTTCTTATATATTAATATAGTCTACAAATCTTTTTTAAATAAAACTTGTATTGAAATAAATAAAACTAATTAGAAACACATGTACTGGCGACCATTTGAAAATTATATAACTATATAACCATAAACTAGTAAATAAAAACTTTTTTCTATTTTGCCAATTCTATAGATTTGTTTCCTTATTGTACACGATACGGAAATAGAAGCTCTTTCCGTACTGTTTTAGGGATTTTAAAAATTTTAGTGTATAACCAATTAATTTACAGTTTTAATTTTGACGTAAGAAAATTAAGTAAGGTTTTGTTTGGTTAGTAGATGTTAATATTCAAAGAAAATTTAATGTTAATTTATGAAACAGAACTTAACACACAATATTCTTCCATCGAACGCGCATTTATGACTTACATTAATGTAAACAAAATTGATTTTAGTATAGGCAACTATACATACATATTGCCGTTTTATCTTCAATGAACTACAACATGAAAGTATAAATAAAAATCTGTCGTAATTTGTAGCAAAGCAAATTTTAATAATAACAAATCGACATTAATCTACAATTGTAATAAATCTTGAATTTGTTCACAGTGGTTTTTTAAGACATTTTTGTACTGTATGCAACATTCCCATGATAACGTTTAATAACATGTTAAGGGTGTTCAGGTCATCTATTTTACAAACTATTATCTCGACAGTTCTTCAATATTATTTACTTATTGTTCAAAAGTTAGATTCTTTAAGTAAGGCTGTAAGAAAAAATCAAAATTATAAAAAGTAAACATTCCAACTTCTTGAAAAGATCTTTTGGAGGTAAAGCGGAACCACTTCAACAAAATTTTTTTTGTAAACTCAACATGCACGTGTTTGTGAAATTATAGAACGGTAAATGTAAAACCAAACTTGATCGATAAGGAGTCTTAAGCAAATATGTATAAAAGTGTTGCAAAGCCATTGAATATGTGCAGGATAATTGTTTCAATAAGTTGGTAAACTGATTGCACACAGTAAGGATATAAATATCTTTCTTTGGTATGACGCGACAAGTCATTATATAAAATTCAACTTGTTCGAGATGTGCTTAAGTTACATCCGTGATATATCAAACATTGTCAAACGCTTTTGGTGTTGTCTTTGTAGGTAGACCATTATATTGATTAAGCACCAATCCGTTCCCACAAAAAAATTTAGTCTTCTTGTTTTACTGTGATGAAAACTACTTTATTTCGACAAAACAATCGAAATTGAGTAATTTAATTCTCCATCAACTTGGTGAGCTTATATTAAAATACTGTTGGCAATAAAAGACGAAGCTCTCACAAAAAGTAGAAACGATGAAGTTAGGTTATAAATTTGTGGTTGTGGTGCGTTCACAATAGCATTTCTTCTTTAGAATTATTAGAGTATATAATTTTATTAAAATTACAAAGTACGGTCGATGGAAAAGTTTTGTAACTAACTCGTGAATTAAACGGCGATTAAAATCTCAACACATTATTTTGAAGATAGCAAACTTTCAACAGCATTTGTTGCTAACTTTATTAGAATATCAACTACTCTACCAACATAGCTTTAAACAAAAAAAAACACTAAATCATATATTAACATTTATTTCTTGAAGTAAATTTTTCGAAATAGAAAAATAGTATGAAAAACACTTGTCACAACTACTTTTTGTCGCACTCCGACAATTGCAGACCGACCGAAGGGGGTCTTCGTGCGACAAAAAGTGTTGTTGTGACACTTGTTTTTCAATATACTATTAACATTGATTACGGAGTGTTTAACAGCAATAAAGATTTTTCTATAATTCTTTTCAAAATTGTGATTGTTTGATACCTAAAACCAAGTCAACGAACTTGAATTTTTATAAAACTATTGGAGGTACCTCAAACTGAAAACTTGTTGAATCCAGAAAAAACATAAATATCGTCTGCATAAAATTAATAACAATGTTTTTGATGAAGGAGTTTTGCAAAGTTATGGACGTATAGGTGCCGTGAAACTAAAGATATAGGTACCATTATCGTTAACAAAAACGATTACTTTAAATGCTTAAAGAACTTTTGTTGCGTGTATGCTACTGTACAGAAATACTTGGCTTATTATCGACACGAGTGTTAAGCATTTTGATAACAATAATGCACATAAACAATAACTGTCGTTACAGTTAACTTGGCATTTCTTAGTTTATACTATTTGTACGTGTTCTTTATACACGAGATGTCGTAAGACACGCATTTCATTAAAGATATACCGTATAGTCCATACTCAACATTTTTTAAAACTAAACATCTGGGACGGTTTTTTTGAAAACCGCACAATTCGTTCCATTTTTGTTGATGGTAATATGACAGGTAAACGTTACTTAAAATTATTAAAAGTTTTTGTTCACCCATTGCTTATTAATATCGTTAAAATTAATAATGGTTACCTAGGAGATTATTTGATTTTCCACAAGATAGAACTCCACCACATTATATGCAAGTTGTTCGGCCTGAACAGAGTTTTCACGAGGCAACGAAATTTGTTTGGTGTTCAGTCAGAAAGAACTTTCAAATGAGGTATTACTTGCTCTACCATTCAACAATTCTTCCATTACTTGAAAATCCGTCTGCTTCCTTTTTACTGGCTCACCCTGTATTATAACCGGAAATGATAGTATAATAATAACATATTGCTGCTTGTAAAATAAATATTAAGGAATGCGTTGTAATATCTAACAAAGTAGTATGACTTCAAATGAAATTCTTTAAAATATGTAAGCATAGTTTTCATTAAGATATTCTATAACAAAATTGGTATGTTGTTTCATTATTATGTTTTATCGTAAATAAATAGTTCATATACAAACTAGTCACATAAAATTAAGAAATGCACCTTTTGCTCATTCTCTAAATTCTTCTGCTAGTGTCTTAATTAATAGTTATTTAATATTTTTGTGGGAACAGATTGATACTTAATCAAAATAATGACGCACCTACAAAGACCTCGCTAGAAGTTGCTGACAATGTTTGATAAATCATGCACGAAACCCAACTACATCTCTACGTTGCCTATAAACAAGTTGAAGTTTCGATAATGATTTGTCACAACATACAGAACAAATATATTCACTTATGTCCCTACTGTGTGCAAATGGTCCACCAATTTATTGACACAGGATTGTATTCAATACCGGTAATGGTTTTGCAACATTTTGATCGGAGACATATTAGATTAAGATTCTTTAACGGTTAAGCTTGGTTTTACTTTAATTGTTTTGTTATTTCACACAACATGCGCATGTAGAGTTTACAAAAAAATATTTTGTAAAAGTGGCTCCACCACATCTTCAAAACATATTTTTAGGAGTCAGAATATTTATCGGGCAATTCCTTTTTTATAGTTTTGATTTTTTCTTACAGCACTACATTAATAATTTAACTTTTGAACAATGAGTAAACAATATTGAAGAACTGCGTGAGACAATAGTTTGTAGAAAAGAAAAGCTGAACACCCTTAAATGTTATTAAGTGTTATCATCGGAATGTTGCGTACATTACAAAAATGTCTCAAAGTTTGTATGAATAAGTTGGATATTTATTACAACTGTAGATTACTGTTAATTTGATATTATTAAAATTTGCTTTGCCAGAAATTATGACAGATTTTTTTATTTACATTTTCGTATTGTAGTTGAATGACAGATAAAATGGCAATTTGATGTACTGCATATGTATGCTTAGTTGTCTATACTAAAATCGTTCATTAATAAAACATCGATCATAAATAGGTATCAATTTTGTTTACATTAATGAAAGCCATAAATGCACGGTCGACGAAAAATTAATTAAATACATTAAATCATTGCATAGTATACTATTAATTGTCGGTTAGCTTAAGCGATACTCTCAAAACTAATAGCTGATCTATAAAGAATACATTAATTTTCATATGATATATGATTTCATCAATTTAATTTATGAACCCATTATATTGGAGATCAATAATATACGAGAAACAAACCCTATAAAGGAATTAGGAGTTTATTTTATTAAATTAATTCATATTTAATTTACAAACCGATAAAATTTTGCACAAACTTAATTAATATATGTACTTACTTTTTGCACAATCTACTTAGTGAGTAGTACATTAATTAAATTTTTCTGATTGTTTGGATAACGTCTCTGTAAACGTAGTAATTTTTTGTAGTTTAACTGTTAATGAAAAGAAATAATTGAGATGAGAAAATACTGTATCATTTCAGTCTACAATAATATACTAGTTTTGATAGCAGAACTATATTATTTTCTGTTTTAAGTGAACTGTGAGGTATACAGTTTCAATAATTTGCTCAAGAGTAAATTCAATTGCATGCCGACAATGTATAATATTTAGATTCCTACGTAATTCTGAGAGGATTGTTTTGGTTCTATTATCAACAGTAGTATTCCATTGCTTAAACCTCTGTCACAACCTAATAAGGTGGTGTACATTGTTCGAAACATAAAATGTAAGAAAACTTTGGTAATGAGAGCTTTTTAAAATTCAGAAACCGAATTAGCGTAAACTTTTCCGATTGTAAACCTGCCAGCTTACTGCAATTAAATTTGTCTGATAAATAATCAACCTAAAATGTCAAACAACAGTTGTAATTTGTGGCAGGGTCTATATCATAATACATCGACGCTAAGTAGGACACCAATTCTTAAAATAATAAGTTAAGTTAACATACAGTATCATACATAGATAGTGTTTATGTCACCGTGAAATAAAATTGTAGGTGATCCATCTGTGAATATCCATCTGTAATATACGAGTTATTGTAGCCAGGGACGTATCAAGGCCTCTGGACCACTTATGGAAGGTACACTCATGAAATTTAAAACTTGGACACCACAATTTCTGTAAACAAAAGTTTGCACATTGTGAAGCGGGCTTAAGGGTATCATTTACAATTCTAACAGTAGGTAGTCTCAGCAGGGATTATCTTATAGAAGGACTGTAAAATGAATCATTACACTAAGCACGTTTCAGAAAATAGGTAATTTAAGTTGCTTACTTAATTTTTTTCTTTAAAGATATATTTGAAGGTATCGCTAATTAAACACCATAGCTCGATTAATTATCGAATCAAAATTTTGTTTAGGAAATGTTTACAAAATAAAATTAGAAATAATTTTGATTTAAAAAACGTCTACAAGCAATAACTTTTAAATTAAATCAAAAAACTAAACATGGTTATTTAGGTTGACTGATTATTACTTATTTTTAAATAAATCTAACCTACTAATTATTGTAAGTTATTAAAAAAGATCATTAAACTCTCTATTCATAATATTTACTCCTTACAAAATGCATATTTTATGACGTTTCATTTTTTCTGTAGTTAATATAAAAAGTGAAAATAAAAACTAAGGCAATTCTTATTGTCAACGTATATATTAGTTTTTGACAAGAATTTATTACATAATTATAATTAAGATACCAAGTTATAGTTTAAAAATTAAATGAAAACGTTTTTTTTAAATTAAGGTATTACTAAACAAATAAATATAAGAAATCAATAATGGGTGTGACCTCCATTAGTATTGATACATTCTTGGAGGCGTCTGCTCATTGACGCTATCAAGGTATCAAGATAATTAATATTAATCGTTTCCCATGCGGTATCAATGGCTGCAATTAGTGCATTACCGCTTACTGGTATAAAATTTGGCCCTTGTTGTCTTCGGATAACAGCAAGTATTTGAGCTCAAACATTTCCGATAATGTTAAAATCTGGGCTTTTTGCTGGCCAGGGTAACAGCTCCAAGTTATTTTCTCGTATTGAGGCCCCTGGATTCGTTATGGAAGGTACAAATGTGTAGTTCAAGAAAACTTCGTGGTTCGAAACGTCGCTCTAACCACTACACGAGTTTTCTTGAACTACACGACTTGTACCTTTCCTAACGAATCCAAGAGACCTCGATAAATCCTAACTACAATCACTTATTTGAAAATTAGAGCGTATATGTATGGCTCTATAATAAATTATTTTATTAAATTTCACATAATGCGATTTCAAAACAGAAATTGGAACCTGGTTCGGTATGATTATGTAAGAGACGCGGTTACCTCGGCATGAGAAAGACATTTTAAAAACAGAGGTTATAAGAATGTAACAATATAGTAATTTAATGTTAATTTTGACTCAAATTGTACGGTATTTACTATTGAAAATTGTATTGGCATCCAAATCCAAACTTTTAAGGTTTCAGCTTATCGAAGGATAAGTGAGAATTTGATGCAAGAATCACACAAATCGGGCAAATTTAAAAAACTACAAAATTTAACTAAATGTTTCCAGGATGAATATCCTGCCAATGATTCCTTAATGTGAAGGTATGAAAATAAACCACTACCTCGGTTTCAATATGCCGACCTTTCGCTTGGTCTATCCAAGCTTTATTATGGCGTCTTGAAGTTAGGGCGTTGTTGTCACATATAACATTAAAATAAAATTCAAAAATTATGATTAAAATTAAAAACAATGAACCATTAATAAGAATTAATAGTGGTCAATAATTCAACTGGACTAAAATGTTTCCAGTTATCTTTAGTGTTTCGCTAGCTGATGAAACTATCGCAACCTGCACACTATGAACGTTTATTTATTTTTCCAGTCGAAGAGTTTATTTCTTCATATAATCTTTATTACCAGCATTAAAAATGATCAACCAAAATGAATTATATTTATGAAGAAAAAGTTCTCGATTTCACTTTAAAATGAAGGTTTAGAAATGTATTTGGCATTGACAAATACTACAACTTTCGGCAAAATTTATTTACTCTATGAAAACTAGGCAAATTTCTAATTCTCAGATGAATCATGATTTTTTATTTTTACCAATAAAATATAGAGTACAGATAAACTACAACTTATTGGAAACTGTTAGTTATGGTGGTAGATCAATTATGGTATGGTATTTTGCTAGAAGATCGAACCGTGTTGGTGGATTTAAATAATAGACGATTAACAATTGCGAGTTATAGACCATATGCGCTTTTTGTGAGGAAGAGTTTCTGTCATGTTGCTAAGATAGTACAAACTATTCTTGAATAAGTCGGCATTGAGACAATGAATTGGTCATCACCAACTCCTGTTCTTAACCCCATCAAACATTTGTAGTGTTAGTTTCAACAAGACAAACAAACTACTTTTTTCCTTATATCCAGATTTTTATAAATAATTTATTATTGTGATTCAGATACAAATTTAATCCTCATTTATATTTTAGAAAAAAATTGAGTTTGTGTATATGAAGGTAATTATCACTATCATGTTTTGAAGTCCCTCTTTGAAGAAAGAAATGAATTTTGACTAGTATAAATTTATTCAAAATTCACGTGTGCTTAAATTAAAATTAGAAGAGGTTGAAAAAAGAAAATGAAAATGTTTAACATGTTTTCAGGAATCACAATTCCAGTTCAGTTGAAGCATTACCTGAAATGTCACTAATCTGGTTGTGTTATAGTCATTGCCTAATTTGAAACAAAAATGTCTTCCGGGATTGTACCGTGGCAAAATAGTAGCTGTAGGTAAAATGTTGGCATTTCGTCTACCACCGTAAGAGATAAGGTAGACAGCTAAAAGTCAGGTTATCAATTTGTCAACCACGCCTAATTCTAGACTGAAAGAAATCAGTTCTTACAGTCCCTAACTTATTGTTATAATAAATATATTTTGCAAACTTAATAACTTGCTTTTATTTTTTGTATAGTCTATTAATCTTAGTTTCAATGTTAAATTTTTTTGACAAAGTTATATCTCTTTCTGATGGATGCAAGAATTCTAAGCGCCTTCCAATCTCCTGCAATCCATGTTATAAGGAAAAATAGTACGAAAGAGAAGCATCGAAAGGAGAAGAATTTCTTGGTTAATCATCAACAACAAAATATTCCAAACAGCTGAGAACAAAATTAAATTAATCTGTATGGTAGTCAACATCAGTAATAAAAACACCTGAACATGATATTATATTAAAATATGGCATTGACTTGCAAATAATAAGGACAATAATCAGATTTGTTTGCCAATATTTTGCAAAATCTTCATTTACTTCATCTTCAGAGAGAGAGCAGTTAAGAAATAAAACAAAAAATATAAACAAAATTTGAAGCACATACAAAATACAAACAAATATTAAAAATTACTTTCAATTATCAATTTAATTATTGTTATCTCTATTATTAATAACTTTATAATTTGTGTCGATGCAATTGATGTTTGTACCTAAATTAGTTATTTTTACATATACAGGGTGATTCATAAATGGTAACCAAAAATGAAACCCCATGTTCTTTGAACAATTTTAGAGAGGGGTTTGTTCTATAAAAATTTTCCTACAATGCTTTATTAAAAGATACAGGGATAAATAATGCTTTTCGTCACATTCAAGCAACAATGAATCCTCAAGATATTAAATTATCAATATTAAAATAGTCGTGCGTGTATTCAGGCCAATGTAGGCATTTTTGAACATTTATTGTAATAAATAAATTACTATAAGCCTGATGAAAGTGTATCATTGCGATTTTCTACCAAGCAACGACTGGCTAAAAATAATGAACTGGCGCTCTAAAACACTTACCTGATTCATTGATAACTCGAAAATAAGTTCGTACAGAAAATTATCAAGAGAGTCATTTTGTTCACAAATAAAACTATGATTCAAGAAATAAAAAAAATAAAACAAAATTATTATTGGCGTACCCGTTTTTTGTTGAGGGATAACAATTGACATGTGTGTACGCGCGCCACTAGTGGATTAGGCGATTCAATTGTAATAGTAGGATAAGCGCCTTCTATAACTGCCTACACATGCAAAGTTTTAGCAAAATATATGTGCTACTTTTTAAAAAATCACTTTAACACTCTGTATCTTTTAATGAAGCATTCTAGGAAAATTTTTATAGAACAAACCCTTTCTAAAATTGTTCAAAGAACATGGGGGTTTTATTTTTGGTCACCACTTAATAAATGTATGTTTAACTTTAAAATTTTAATTACATCTTTATAATTTGACTTCGAACTATGAACATATTGTTGGTACTTTAAAATAGTGACTGCACTTATTGTGATACTGACAAAAGTCTGATGAAGAAAACACGATCATTATAAAAGTTTTCCGAAACGTCCCCATAGTTCGAACAACACAACACAACTCTCAAAAAAAAGGAATATTAAGTATAACAAAAAAATACAAAAAATAAAAGGAGTAAGGAATATTGACTAAAATTAGTAAATACGTTTATTACTAGTACCTGCATATTTTCTCAAAGACCCACGTTATTACTCAAAAGTGGAGTAATTTAACCAAACTACAGCAGAATTCAAATTTACAAATAAATAAGAAATGACTACACTACTACACAACATATAATTGAAACAGGGTATACATTTTTGTTCAGTGAAGCACTGCACAAAATTAAATTTAGATTTAGAGTCTCCGCATCTTATTGTAAATACCAATTGTATTTAAAAAAACTTACTAACAATGTAAAAATATAACCTCAAACGGTCAAGTCGTTAAAAAGCTACACGATCCTTAACAGATGCTTTTAAGATCCTTTTATATATAAACATTATATACTTAAATTAATTTGTTACTTTAATGTTAAACAGAAACGTAATGAAAAGAGGTATTGGTCGTATATGATGTGCCCTCCTACTAGGAAAATAGGCGACAGCGCCCATTTGTACAATACTAAAGTTACAGTCTCACTCCTAAAGAGTCCCAAAAGGACGAAACAGCTGCCGAGTAATTCTCAGTGTTTGTTTTTTTTTACAATTTGTGGCAAACTTATAGCAGGCGATTCAAGATTGTTATTTTTGTCAACACTCATTTGGTTATAATAATCGAAGAATCAACTTATGGAACTGCTTACACATCTGTCAACAAGTTTCATTAATGATTACATGTTCCAAAATATGATCATCAGGCTTTTTAAAAATGTAATATGAAAAATAAATTTAACACCAGAAAACTTGTTTTAAACAAAAAATAAAATAAATTATTTTGAGAGGTTATTTGTAAATTGTATTTTACTTAGTTGAACTGAATTTGATATAAAACTTATATTTTAAATTTTACAAGAAATACAATTGAAGTTAACTAATGTGATTTTTTGTATAATAATAAAAAATAAAATAGTTTGAATTTAGATTTAAGAATTGTAGTAATTGTGCATAAATAATTTTTTATAATCTGTGCAGAAAATGCTTTTAAATTTAAAATTATGATTTTATATTTAATGTTAAAAACACGCTATACATTTTTGTAACAAATACTTTAACCCAGATTTTTGTTTGATACAAAATTAGTTTTTACACGCAATAAGTCTATTTGAACCAAACTGTTTCCGGCTAAACTTTATTGTTAATAACATAGGAGTGTTTTTCTACACAATCGCGCATTTCGTAGCAACAAATCTTTAGTGAAAAACAGTACGTTGGTATCATTTGTAAAATCTTATTTTGTAAATTGACGATCATTTATATACACAAAATATTTCCTTTAGTTTACATCCAAATAATATTCATTTCGAAATGCTTAATGAAAACTGGTAAAACATTAAATAAATGAGTACATTTCTAGAAATGTGAATGCATTTAAAAAGGTGTTGGAAAAGATGCAGTTTTTTTTATCTTCACATGAAATTATTAAAAGGAAGAGAATTGTTTCAACGAAATAACTACAATTATAAACTGATATTTGATGATGAGTCTCAATAAGGTGAAGCACAAGTATGTAGAAAGTGTTTGTGATTCTGCCACTAATTATTTTCATAGTACATATTTCTACCATTTATTTTCAATAAGCAACTATATTTTACAACAAAAGAATTAATAAATACATTTAATAATTGTATTAAATTAGTCTTATATGAAGTGAGCTTTACACATTTTTAAAATCCTTTTGGGTTAAAAAAACCAGATTCTAGTGATATCATGAATGATGTACAGAAAAAGTTAAAAGGGTCACATACCCATAAATCACATTGTTATCGATTAGCTACATAATCATCAACGAAATCATTTACAATGTTAAATAATTATATTTTTAAGATGCAATTATAGAAAATTGGTGGAGTGTTTACATTCAAAATATAATTATTATCTAAACCAATTCCTATAAAATGTGTCACCAACAAGTACCCTAGCAAATTTCCAACCAAATTTGTCATTATGCCCAACGAGTAAACTATAATTACATGCACAAACATTTGGGTTTTTCTAGCCTCATCCATATTTTTCGGTGCTGAAGTTTAAAAAAGGTAATAAACAAAAATTGATTGTCGGTGTATCCGACCCATAAAACGCAAATTGTTAGTATTTTAACAAGCATTTGCACGGTTTTGAACAAATTAGCCAGATTGAGTAGGTGTTGTATACCAAGCATTCCCACAAATTATTAAATGTAGTTCCAATAGTTTTGATGATTCTCTGGGAGTATTGTTCCAATCCAGAAATGAAAAAAATCGAAGGAGGTTTGAATAATAATGAAGAAAATGTGAAAGAAGAATAGACGAAAAGATTAACATAAAAAAGCAGAAATATATCTTGGCATCTACGAACAGAAGAGTAGGTTTTCATGAGTTATAACAGAAAATAAAAGTTTATCATAGTGTGGCAAGACAAATTGAAAAATATTTCATTAGCTTGCAAAGCTAAAGAGTGCTAAACCAAGTTCAACAAAATTAGACTAAAAGAACAACCAGCACAAAAAAAAACAAAAAAAAGTAGAGAGTGTATGAGTTTGTTAAACTAAATGAAGAACAGTTAGGCCCGAAAGCTGAAAACAACTTTAACTTAATGTTAACATTAAATACGTATGTTAGTTAGAACTTGTCATTCCGAAAGCAAAGTTAACGTTAACTTATTCGTAAATGTGAATTTATATTTAACTGAACGTTAACAAGCGATTGGTTTAATAAAATGGCGAGAATCAGCTGACTTGTAGCAGATTTACTTTGCAAGTTTTAAGGTTATGTAACTCATACTAAACATTTTCTTGTATCCCTATATCTCAATTATTTGTTTAAATTTTGTGATGCATTATGGACGTATGCGACTCTAGTACTTCTGATTTTACATCCGATTCATCTGATGAAGATGTACGAGGATATATTGAAATATTCTATAAACAAAATTTCAACGTCAAAATATTTTATTACTCAACATATTTTTCTTTTAATTGGATACATTTATTACAACAAACCTGCAACGTCTCTAGACCTTAAAAAAAATGTTTCTTTTTGCTCTGCAAACCAGACCTCCACAGCTTCTATTGCCTCCTTGCTGGAAGAAAATTTACGACCTTTTAAACTTTTTTTCAGTTGAGGAAAAAGGTGATAGTCGGACGGAGCCAAATCGGGTGAATAAGGGGGGTGTTCTAGTAATTCAAACCCTAAATCACGAAAATTTTTTGCATGGCAACATGTGATTTGTGTGCAGGAGCGTTGTCCTGCAAAAACAAAACACTTTTGGTTAGCTTTCCGCGTCTTTTCTCTTTAATATTTTCCCGTAGAGTGGTCAGTAATGTAGAATAGTAATCTCCAGTTATTGTTCTACCCTTATCCAAAAAATCAATCATGATTACTCCATGGCAATCCCAAAAAACCAAAGCAAGAACTTTGCCAGCAGATTTTTTGACACGAAACTTCTTAGGTCTTGGAGAACCAGAGTGTCGCCATTCCATCGATTGTTGCTTTGTTTCTGGATCGTAGAAATGTACCCAAGTCTCATCCATAGCAACAATTCGGTTTAAGAAGTCTACATCGTTTTCAAATCGAGCACAGATCGAACGCGATGCTTCTACCCTTGCACGCTTTTGGTCAACATTTAAACATTTGGGGATCCATTTTGCAGCAATTTTTCTCATGTCCAAATTGACGTGAACCATATGATGAACGCGTTTGTACGAAATATTCAGTGCTTCAGATATCCGTTTTAGCCCAATTCGACGGACTGATAAAATCATGTTATGAACTGCATCGATATTTTCAGGGACTGATACAGAAACTGGCCTTCCCAATCGGTCATCATCTTCAATGGAAAATTTACCTCTTTTGAAGCTTGCATTCCAATTTTTGACGGTCGCATACGAAGGACATTGATCACCAAGGGTATTAAGCATATCTTCGTAAATCTTTAAATACAGGTACTTGATGATGGCTCGATACTCCAATTTTTCGATTTTCACAATTTCGGTAGACATCTTTTTTCATTTAATTTATTGGGTGACTCTGGTTTACTTTTTTGACGTCAAACTTTACACTGACACTTCTAATAAGTTATTGTTCGTTGCTATGGTAACGCAATATTTTGTTTATGCAAGGAACTAGTCTAGGCTAACTAGATGTCAATGCATCCTCGTATTTGTAATTGCAAGAGCAATGCTTGTAAGAAATTTCAAAACGCGCCCTACTATGGATTCTTATGGAGAACATGAATTTCGAAAACGGTATCGTCTCTCAAAAAGAGCAGTTAGTATGTTATAGGAGCTACTCCATGAACATATAAAACTATCAACCAATAGAAACAAATCCCTTTCCTCAATTATTCAAATTATGATTTGTTTGCGGTTTTTGGGTACAGGTAAGCTATTTAGTACATTTTTGTGATTAACATTGAAATGATTCATATACACTATTGTAGATTTTATTATATGTATCTTTACTACTTTTTTAAAGTTCTTTTAAAATAATGATAGGCGATGACATTAACGTAAATTAGGCAACCGTATCAAAGGTGTTGTTAAAAGTACTGCTTCATATTACTCAATTAAGGCCTCGATTTATTACAATGTCCACTTCTGCAGAAGAAGTAGCCACAACAAAAAGGGAATTTGAGGCAATTACTGGATTTACTGGTGTATATATTGTGATTTATTTATTTATTTAATTGTATGGTACATTTTAAATATTGTATTGTGATGTAAGTGCTATGTATGGTGCTCCAGAAGATCAGTATAAACCTGTACAGTGTGGTGACAAAACCGTGTGCAATTGTGGATTAGTTTGTCTTGGCAAAGCATTTGCTTCAAGGTTTAGGAAAACCACTAAAACCTAAACATACCAACCCTTACCCACCCTAGTATTCACATGTAATAATATTAATTAAGTGTAATGTGATTGTGTTTTGTGAAATTGTGTTGTAATTTTTTTCCTAATTATTCGGGAGGGTCTTGATGACCAGGTTCGGATACCAAAGTGGTGATTCTCAAGAACAATATGTTTTTCTTGTTGATCATGGAGTACTGTAAGGTACTGATCACCTTCCATATTTTATATTTGCACCAAAAACTCCTAAAAAAACACACACGAAAAAAAAACTCTAAAGAGAATTGACGTACGTTTTGACGTTTAATTCCGGAAACCAAAGTCGTGATTCTCAATGTATTATTGCAATTTTCCTTTCCATATGGTAGCGATACCACAGCATAATAAACATACAGCAGTGTATTATCGGAGCAACTTTTAAAGTTACAAATTTCAAATATGACCTTGTAGTCATTTTATTCGGCTTAAAACTCAGAGTTTCTCTAGCCGTAGCTTTATAAATATTAGGTGAATGATGTTTAATTATAATTTTGTTTCTACCAGAGCTAAAGAAAATGTACATAAATCTACGTAGCGATACCATATAACTTGTAACCATCATCTGAGTAAAATTGTAGCTAAATTCGAAACCAGAAGCAATGTCTCATTTCAGCTAAACTCAAACATACGTTTTCATTTACTTTTACTTCTTAAGTTTAGACTAACGGTATCTAACCCGGTTCTTCCTAGAATGTATTGTTGGCTTAAGATACATAAACCCGGAAAAGCAATGCGGCCTATTGTTTCAGGTATTAATTAATGTTTCTACTTATCTGACATCTAAATAATTGTCAAACAAATTCAACAATCACATTTCAGTGTTCAAAATTCATACGATTTTATTGAAAAATTAAAAAACATTGAGCTGAATGCAAACAAAGTTTTAGTTTCATTCGATGTCTGTTCATTGTTTCCAAGCGTTTCGATAGATGTCACTTTAGATTATTTGAAAGATATGTTACACCAAAATACACCGATCACCAGGCAATGGCACTAACGCTGTACGGCCTTCCAAAGAAATGCCTTCCTATACCATCACTGATCCTTCACCATAAGAGACGTGGACAAAAGTTGCAGGCAGAATAACGTTCACCAGGTCGTCTGTAGACCGGTATACGTCTGTTGGAAGCCCATAAACTATACCGTGTCTCATCAGAGAAACAACATTAGCCCAGTCGTGAATATTCCAATCCACATGTTCACGTGCGAATACTAATCATGCTACCTTGTGTTCTCTGGTGAGAAGTGGATCTCGAGCAGGAACACGGGCTCTTTTCTCATTCTTTTGAAGACGGTTCCGTATAGTTTGAACAGAAAGAGGTACATTTATAACCGCTAAAAGTTCATTTTTTAAGAATCTATCTATGAAATGACGGGTACGCAGAGCATTTAAGCGTAGAAACCGGTCGTCTCGTAGGATGGTAGCTCTTCTGCGACCTTACCCAGTCCTTCTTCTGTAGTTCCTAGTTTTCCTAAATTGTGCTGCAACTCTGGATACAGTTGAAGGATGTACTCGTAGAATTCTTGCTACATGCCGCATACTACGGCCATCTTCCAGCAATGCTATACATTGCACGGTTTCTTCATAAGAAAGATGCAAAGATGCACGTTGCTGAACATTCATAACAATGTCAGACCAAAAACTGAACCGACAAGATAATTATCTACAATAATTGAATGTTAGACTATTTAACGTTTTCTGAAATATTCAAAAAATCGGCAGCAAAAAGTGCGTTGTTTATAATTCGTTGAGATGACAGTTTTATAAAATGTCAGAAAAGCACACTTGATCAAATTGGGCAAAAATAGTTTATTTAAATCATAAGTGACCAAGAATGTTTAGGTGTTGCGATAATTTTTGTGCGTAGTGTATTTATCAACAAAATCATGGTACAAAAATGGGTAACAGCTTATCTCCGTTTATGGCTAATCTGTTCATGGGTAAATTTGAAACTGATTTAAAAAAAAATTAGATTATTTTCTAGAATTTGCTTTAGATATGTAGATGATGTTTTTGCAGTCATCGACACAAAAGTTTACAACCCTCAGCAATTTGTAGAAATTTTAAATTCAAAATTTGAGACGATCAAGTTTACCTATAAAACAGAAGCAAACCTTAAGTCACACTTTAGTGACAAGAAATGGTAACCACCTAGATATATCTATTTATCGTAAAGACACTAACACTATGAGGTTTTTAAAAAATGATTCCAACCATAGTATGCAATATAAACTTGCATCTTTCAACTTTTTGATTCACAGATTATTACATTTCCCATTATCAAAACAAAACTTTGATAAAGAACTGAAAATATTAAGCAGATTGTATCATCCAATGGTTTTCAGGAATCAATTGTCACAAATATAATCAGAAAACATAAACATTAGGAACATTACGTTAGAAACTAGTAATAGCAAAATAGATAAAAAATATGTCAAATTACCAAATTATCGCACATACACAAAAGGTCTTCAAAATATATTTTCAAAATTTGATTGTAAAACAGTAATCTCTAGTAGTAACAACTTGAAAACCTTTTAGGCAATCCGAAAGATCAAATAGACATGTGTGATAAATCGGAAATATATAAAATAAATTGTAAAGATTGTAACCAAGTATATATAGGGCAAACCAAGAGAGCTATTAAAACTCGTTTTAAAGAGCATTTAGCTCATGTCAAATATCATCACTCAGATAGGTCCAGTGTTGCCATGCAAGCAACATTGAGTTAATTAAGAGGGTAAGTAATACAAACGAATTTGATTCTTGTTAAAGTGTGGAAATTTTAAAAACAGAAATATGCTTATGAATTATGATGATTAGTATCGGTTTGCTGATGATGATAGCTTAGTGTCCGAATATAGTTTTTTGGTGCAGTTTTTTGGTGTTTTCCCGTTCGTTAAGTTTTCTGATTGATCTCCCTCCCAAGTATAGATCATGCAATAAAATGAATAGTTCAACCGTCATTTAGCTGAAACTCTTTAAGGGCACTTGTCAGATATGACCACCTTCAATGTATTTCATAATAAAGAATAAAGTAAACATTAATAATTGTTTAAAAGATCATTCAATAAAATACTGCAAAGATGGAATATAAGTATACTAAAATAGAACGATTTATATTTTTCTAACAAATCTCTACTTTATTGAAGGCAATTCAAAAATTCTATTTCACAATAATAGAAAACAAAAAAAAATCAAATTTTAACATTAACAATATTAATATGCATACATACATGCAGGATCATGAACAATCTGTCAGAGAAATGTCAATAAAACTAGCTGATGTTCAAGATGCTATTGATAACAAATTTAAAAAAAAACAAAATTTGTTGGTCACCCAACAACACTTTCTCCAGTTAAGAAGTTCAAATTTTTCAAGAAAATCCACTAAAAAATGTATTGAATTGAGATAATACTAATCTTAACGATCACCATGGGCTAAAGAGGATGTATTTTTTTACAGAGATTAAGGGATTGAGGTTCTGTACTATTCAAACGTTTTGCTATGTGTATATCAAACAATGTGCACGTTGAGATACTGAACGGAAGGAGTTTTATGGAAAAAAAAATATGCCGTTGGATGATTTTAAATTTGTGAAGTAGTTAATCGTGGTTCTTTAAACATAACATGAAATTCATCAATCGGTACAGCATGAGCTTAGCGTAACGGTATAAGCGCCACTTTATTGAATGGGCCACCGCCGGCTCGCTGGTTCGATTCCGGTGACGACAACATATTTTCTCGAGCCAATTATAGAAGGTTTGCTCCTACCGTGCTTCGGAGGGCACGTTAAGCCGTCTGTTCTGGTTACATATGTTCCGGTTCAAATCCGTCTGGCTGGCGTGGAAGTGTAAGGGCAAATTATCCTAATATAGAAAGGCGACATTTTGGAATTTATTTCTATGGGAGGTCCGGGAGTAACGTTAGTTAAGAAAATTAAAATTGTCAAGGACTCAAGATTTCTAGAAAAAAAAATGTGGCGATTTTGGCTAGGAAATTTCGTATCTGAAATCCCAAAGCAAGAAATAGTATTTTACTTTTTCTGAAACAGAGGATGCATTCAGTAATGTTGTTTTAAAAACAAAGAAGCATCAGACAAGTTCAACTTTGGAAAAGATTTTTTTAGCTAGAGTGAAAATCATAATTATCGAAGTTCTATTTCCTATTAGTTTTATTTTGTTGTTCTAGGTTTACCTACTAAAATTTCATTGTTTTACAAAGATAATATAAGAATTAAACTAATAGAATTTTTGTTTTAGTTCATTTTATCATTGCGAGGATAACTTTAGCCGAAGGTGACTTTGAAACAAGTTTTTATTAAAAGAATAAGAAGAACAATCAAAATTTTTATTTGGTTTTTAATTTCAAGATTCAGGGTGAATTCTATAGTGCTTATTGAGAAGTTTACGTTGCAATAATAATAGCAATAATAATAATTTATAAAATACATAATAAAGAAAATTCGATCGATTTAAATTTTCAAACAATCTAAAGAATTTGAGCGACTACAAAAAAATTTGTCATGTTGTAGTAATAGTAAATTAGAAAACAATGTGCTCATGTCTTTGTATTTATTTCAACTAAACTAATTATATCATTCGGTAACTTTTTGTTGAGAAACAGGTGATTATATCTATAAAAGTTACTAAAATGTGAATATATTCCATACATCTGTTGTATGACAGCATTTTTTAATTAATTTATTAATTATTAAATTTTTATTTAAATTTGCCGAATTTTAATATGCTGTAGCAAGAAAAGGTTTAATTTTTTGACCCTCTATAAATCGTTATTTTTTGAGCTGAAATATTCGCTGTACGTAAATATTGAAGTAGACAGTAAAGCACGCTTCGATCTACTTTAATATCACTTTGTCATCAAAGCGTAACGCTGTGAACATAGATGTTTTACTGTGAGATGATGATATTATTAATAGTGGTGTCTAGTTGTGTGTTATGTGCAAGTCATTCTTAGTTGTTAGCTCCCGTTGTTTCATTGATCGATCTGCCGACATCCTGTGTCATCGCGCTTCATCTATCAGATTATACTGCCACGAGCTTCTCTAACAGCAAATGAAATGTAGAATCATGCTGTATTGGATTTTATTTTTTTAAATGAAATGAATTTTTAGTATAAAATTGGATTACAGAGATATTTGTAACAATACCATTTCAACCGAAGAGTAATAAAGCATTTCTAATATTTAAACCCTTGCAGGACATACGTGTGCGTCAAGAGCTACGATGACTCTGCAACTGTAGACCCTCTCGAGGATAATGAATTGATCCGCATGAACCCTGCAGTGACCATAGCTTCTAACACACCAGGAACAATTTCCTCCTGTGTTCCGTGTATAACTGCAAATCGCTTGGCCAGATTTCAAAGTTATGAATTGCGTTTTTTTGTCTGCTTTCTTAGAGACTATTTTTAACTTAAACGAAACTTTATCCGAATAAATGTTTGATGTAGCATGGCTTTTTATTGGCGCACTGACATTTACTTAATAATTTATGCTTCTAAAAATATTATAGTTAATTACCCATCACTTAATTTTTGCATATTCTTTACTAGGATACACAGGATCACAGGACTTGCACTTTACTACCCTAACAAAGTGGGGTGAGAAAGAGGCGCACTAACCTCAAGCCAAATATACGAAATGCGACCCCTAGCAAGCAAAGAGAACCGTTTTTATAACGATTCTTCCAAGGAATTATGAATAAACAGTGGGAACTTAATGACTTGTGCTGATTATGAGAACGGCAATAATTTCAACGCAGTGTTCCGTTAAGAAACTGGAATGTCATTTTTATGTTCCGCTGAAGGTAAGTTAAAATCAAACCCGACTTTTGCGGTTCGATACTGTTTAAAAAGCACTTGGATAATTTACGATTCTAAAATTGTATCAGTTACAGTTTCTGTTTAATACATCAAAACAATGTCTTTGAATTTGTTGAGTATTTAATCATAAAAATATATAAAAAAATATAACACCGAAAGTCTACAATTTTCTTCCGTATTTATAATGCTTATAAGTTCAGTTGCCTAAAATTTACATAATAATGTCTTTCAACTTCTTGAAGATAATGTTCTACATCAACATACTCTAATAATATAAAGTAAAATATTATAACATATTCCTACAATTAAAACTAAAAATCATAATACTTCTGATTTTTGAGGATGTTTTGTAGCACTGGTTGTTCAACCTTAAATATTTTTTTTTGCCTTTGGATTTGTTAGTATAACACCTCGTTTAGTATATACCTTTTTTTTAACGATCTACAAAGTTGAATTCTATTTCAGATAAAACGAGTGCTCAAATAAAAAAGTGGGCTGTGTAGGTCCTAGAATTTTCTTTGACATTTGGTAATTTTTTAATAATTGCATAGCTGATTCAAAGTATAATTTAAAATTTAAAGTCCGTGCAAAATCAAAACAAAATATTCATTTTTGCCCATTATTAAGTATATATCATTTTAATGAAGAGTTTTGTTGTGGTTTTTGTGTACACTGTTAAAGTAATTAAATCATAGTCTATTAGCAGTCTACTTGAATTTTTAAGCGTATGGATGCGCATTGCATAGATATGATTTTAATTTTTTTCTGATCGAACTATTAACATTAACGCAATTTAACTAGAGGGAAAAAAGTTTACAAATTGTTCATTTTATTTGTCAGAATTAGTTTTGTTTCGTATCGTTGACGGTTGTTAAAATATTATCATTTATTTGACAGTGTCCGTATGAAAGCGACTTTTCCTGACATCAGAAATGTGTCTTCGGAAGCAGACAACTAACATACAAAAGCGGAACAAAATCCGTCGAACCGTTCTCGAGTTATTCCCAATATACAATATTTTTCTGGCGCCCTTATGGTGCACTTTTGGTTATAGGTAAATTGGTGTCAAACGGTCTATTTTGAGCCAGAAAACCTCTGATAGAGCCATGTACGCACCTTTCAAAAACACCCTGTATATCTGGGAGGAACTTGCAGCAGAATTTTGAATAAGAGTGGACGAATGTAAAAAAAGAGTTAAATGGTTGTTATCAGTGTTTAGACGGGAAAAATCCAAAATTAAGTACAGGAATAGGTAAGTTTAGTTTTAGGTACAAAAGTTTAATTTTATACAGGGTGTAAATAAATAAGTGCAAAAAAATGTAAGTGATGATTCTTTATCGAAAAATAAAATTGGGTCTTTAATACAAAGAAAATGTATATGAGCAACCTCCTTCAAATTAATCAAAAAACAGTTTTTTATTTTTTTCTTGAATACAAAAAAAAGTTTAAAATAATTTATAATTCATTTTTAGCTAAATAAACGTTTCCATTAAAAATATTAACATAACAGAAGCCTACTAGATAAATTCGACTAAAGTTCTTACCTGCGTGATTTACACGAACTACTTGATAAAAAAAAATCTTTTTCTCAAAAATTGTTGATTTTGCAAAAAAATACAAGAGATTTTATTTGTTTAAAAGGTCCGAATTCATTGTAAGAAACTTAAAGGGTAGAAAGTACATCAAAAATAAAGACCAAAGTGTCATATAAACTATGGTCCAAAAGTGTCGCCTAGCGACCCCTAAAGGTGCTTACCAAAAACCAGTTTTTTATTTTTAATTCTTAAACGAAAAAAGTTATTCAAATGAAATTTGGTAGGCATGTACAGCATTTTGAAATGGTCATTTGGAAATTTTTTCAATTTTTGAAAAAATCTGGACAGATACGGGGGCCGTTCAATTAACGTGGAATTTTATAACATTTCTAATGATAATGTGGTAGGTATCTAACTCTTACGATTTTTGAGTAAAAGTTAGATACCTACAATCTTATCATTATAAAGTTTATGAGATTCTACGTTCAACGGCACATAAAAAATTAAGTGGTGCCATTTGAAAAAATCAAGTTATCCATGAATTTAGGTTCAATTTAAATAATTGATTACTCAAAACTTATCAACGTTAAAAAGGTGAACAACTAGCTTTAGTTAGCACATGTAATGCATATTAAAGCTACGAAATCGCAGTTAGATAATTCCAGAATAGCTGAGTTATTTAATTTTTTCGAAATGTCAATTTTTCCGGAAAAAGTGAAATAATGCAAAAAAGCTCTCTATTTTAGACACTATGTATAATGCATAAAGTCACATTAGAATTTTCCAAAGGAATCCCAATTTATAATAAAAATGGATAGATCCATTTAACAAAACATAAATTTAGTATGTCGCACTTTTATGGAACACCCTGTATGAACAAAAATGATTTGAAAATGTGAAGCTTATTGATTTGCACAACTTTCATTGCGAAAGTTTTTTTTCTAACTTCAATATTATCTGAGATATCCACTTGTCTCGCACTAATGAGTCATCCTGTATAATATATACAGCGTCGTCCCCAAAGTCCGCACCAAATGGGAAACTTCTTTATTATGGGTTTTTCGATAAAAAGTTATTCTTTATAAGAGTATGTTCATCTTTTAAAGCTAAAAATGCACCAACACAATGTGGCGAAAAACGCGTAATTTTTGGTGTCAACAAAAATCAAAAAAACTTTGCACAAAAAATTTTGAAGTTTTTTATAATGAATAAAAAAATTGACCATAATTAGCACAATAAATGGAAAATTTGTAAATTACAAGTTCTTTTTAAATCTTTTTTCTTATAGCCACCATTTTAAAAATTGAAAAAAAATTTTATTTTTTTAGATAGCCATGACTTTAAATCTTGATTTATTTTTTAATGATGAACAACTTGTTCAAATAAATTTTTTTGATATTTACTGAAATAAGGACACTTTACTCTTGATTCAAAATCAAATTTTTGAATACACCTCGTATATTACGCGTCTTTCGCCACATTTTGTTGATGCATTTTTAGTTATAGGGGATGCCCAAACTTTTATAAAAAATAACTTTTTATCGAAAAACTCATAATAAATAAGTTTCCCATTTAGTGCGGACTTTGGGGATGACGCTGTATAATTGCCTTTCCGCACAAATAAATCCTCGTATTGAAAAAAAAAATAATAAGTTTGACGATAGAATATGTCGTAATAGAAGCATCGAAGACGTGGCCTCCTTATTTAAAATCTCCTTTAGCATCCCGTATCAAAGACTTGGTGTAATGTGTGCCATTTTTCTTTAAAAAATAAGCTAACAAGCTATACTTGTGATCATAACTAGCTCAGATTTTTTGGGTTCAAGTAAAATTAGTTTACGACGTGCTCATAAAATTACTGAGATGATGTCAAATCCATTTTCTACAGTCCTTCGTGCTCAAGATAATCAATAATTAAAGATTCTTTGAGGTGATTCTTTAGAATGTATTCCCAAAAATATGAATTTTTGTGTTATTTGCCTTTTCTTAGTGTTGAAGGTCAGGAAAACTTCAATTATTTTTTTCCAATCTTTTACGAAAAGAATCATTTTTAAATACACCCCCATCTGAGATTCACCTTTAGACTTCGCTAGTGACATACAGAAAATTATAGTCGGTGTCCAGCGAAGCAACAAAAGCAATGCAAAGTCCCGATTTATAATAAAAAAACTCGTTTCCAGTATTTCTACGAAATTGTACCCATGCAGTTGCCGTTACTTGTAGATTGAGAATGAAGAGCGACAAAGTGCAAATCTTAACAGTGGACAAACAGTCGACTACTAGAATTTGTGAGACTCAAGTATGTAACGAAATGGAACAATCATCAATTCAAGAAATGGCAGCTCAAAGGAAACGCCAAATGACGCAGCATTCCGAGTAACGGCAAAACGGACAAAATTAGCTTCAAGTATTTGCGAAGAAACTTAGTAAATATTCGTTGAACTTGGAAACAATAGTACAATCATTAGCTAGTTTCACCTAAAAAGTTTTCCGGATGTGCTTTTCCTGAATGTTTCGTATTTTTGTCGCTCATGCCGTCATTTTGGAAAAATGGAGATAAAAAAGTGGAAAATATCTCCTTTTTCACCCTTTTTACGATAAAATCAGTTATGTAATAAATTAAACTCTTATAGTTTATGTAACCATTTTTTTTGTAAAATTAATAGTTTTAACATAGCGTGCCGCAAAATTTACTTCACATGTGTTATCGACAAAAAACTTGTTTCCACACCACCATGTGACAATAGGTCTTACTTACATGCAATACTTTATTCTATAATTAAATGCATTCTTCTTTGCTTTACTGTTTTTGATGGACAAAGAGTTCATCGATTTTGGTACCGATCGAAACGTCACAGACAAAAGTTTCTTCAATATTATCCGCGATGGGATAATAGGCAAACTACTTCGTTTATTACTTAACTATTATTAGCGTAAGAAGAGTCAGTAAGGAGATATCGTCAAAAATTATTTTTAGCCGGTATTTTTTCAATGTGGTGGTGCGAGCGGCAAAGATACAAGATGACACAGTAGAAATTCGGAAAGGGTACATCAAAATTTATCACCAATTTTTAAAACTCCCAGAAAACTTTCTAGGTCACCCTTTTTTAGAGCACCAAATAACTGTTTTCTTATCATTTCCCAAATCAAACTCAATATTAATCATTCACCAGTACCACGCACCATATGTCTCATTTTGCAAATTTCAAGGAAAGAGCTGAGCTACTGCCATCCTTACCATAATCTTACAGCTCCAACACTTTTCAACATTAAACTTCAAGCAGTATTCGCCCAGACATTTTTAACTTAGATCACAATCTTTTAATTTTATCTGTCGGTTAATCAGTTTGGAGTCGCGATTTTCTAAAAATTTGATTGGTTCAATACTGTGTCTAAAAATAGACTCTTATAAATTATAATTTGTTTAAATCAAAAAACAAAATAATTTTATTGTGTCACTCCTACTATAAATTTCGTTTAAAATAGCGAAATTGACCACGGATAACTTGAATTAAACAATAGTAGAAACATGAACATCACGTAAAGAAGAAATGTTTCTTATAAAAATCAAATAAAAACGTTTAATAAGTATTAACATTTTGTGATTGTGAACCAACCAATTGCAATAATACCATTGCAATAAATTAAAGATATATTACTATATCTAGCTTGGTATAAACATTCCTTAATTATTCTATGATCTAATAGGTGCCCATTTTATATAAAAAAATTAACAGAGAAGGTAAACAAATTAGATTTTTGTTTCTTAAGTATTAGTACATATTTGTGGTAAAATCTAAATCCAATATTCCTAATGAAATACGACAAAGATCATTACGGTTTCCATCATGCACTCGAGGGAAATAGTGATTTAATAAATAAAGTCAAGTATTGCTTGTGGGTTTTTATGATTATAGTACAAGTTAGTAACTTTATGTGGTCGGTTCAATAAATAAATAACTTGAAATAAGTAGCAATTTAAAAAAGAAGTCTATTTCAACTAAATATAAATTAATTAATACAATATAAACTTAGACTCGAGTTCTCTCACTCCTGAAAAGTCCCAAAGGACGAAACAGGTGTCGAGTGATCATCGGTGTTTGTTTGCTATTGTACAATCTCTTGCGAACTTACAACAAGCGATTTGAGATTTTAATTTTTGCTAACACTTAATTTTCTATAATTATCAAAGGATCAACTTATGTAACTGCTTTTACATATCTGTCTACATAGTCGCTTAAACGTACTTGATCGTTAACACGAGTCGATACTAGGTGTCGCAAAACTTATTGTTTTAATTAACTTTCTTTTAAGATGTATGTATGGCGTTGGAACCCCCTCAACAAATCGCACATACAAATAACAAAATGAATTTGACTTGTGTTGCTGTTCTGTAGATGATCAATCTCAGTAAAAATGGTTTAATTGTGATATTATATATGTTTCGCTTTAATTAGGTAGAATAGGTATATTACTTTGTCTACAAATGTGTAAGCAATTACAAAAGTTGATTTTTGATTGTTATGGCTAACTAAGCGTTGGATTAACACGACGAGTTGTAGATGATGTACCTATGTTTTAGTAATAACCTTCTAAATCAATGGTAATAAGTCGAGAGTCGTACATGTTGTACAATTGTAAACTTACCCACAAGTTCTCTCACTCCTGAAGATTCTCAAAAGACAAAACAGTTTTTGAGTTATTCTCGTTGTTTGTTTGCAATTGTACAATCTTTTATGATTTTCAACAGGCGATTCTAGATTGTTTTCTAAGCCAACCCTTAGTTGGCAATAATAATCAAAGAATGGACTTACATATCTATCACTGGAAGTTGTAACAATCTCATACGTCTTATACTACTTTCTTCTTTTTCTACTGCTTATCCAACTGCGCTAACAACACGGTTCTAATAGAAAACCTAACAAATACTTATTACAGGACCAGTTTGTTGTAGTAGAAAGAAGTTGATGTAATACACATTGCCGTAGTTACTTTTTTTTATCTCGGAGATTCCACGGTATATCCCTCACATAATAAGTTTAATTATCCATCTTGTAAGGTAAATAACTATTTTTGTGTATCTTTAAAAACAAATAAATTATATTTAAAAGCTAACAAATACGTTTTTGTAATCATCTGACTACATATTGTTTTATATGAACGTAAGATCAGAATAAACACATTGAATTTGATATAAAAAAATAAAATAATTAATAAAACAATTAATATTGATGCCTATACAAAAAACCGTGACAAAGTTGTTGTTGTTTATTTTCATACTTTTATACAAAATAAAATTAATTTCTTACTTTTTAGTTCACACTGTTACTCAAGCGTATTTTTTAAGTTAGAATTTTAGCGTGAATTTGCTAATGCGAATTTTGAACAGTTTTAAATATGGTAGTAAAGTACATGTTCAAAAACATTCAAATTTAATTGTATTTAAAATTATTTTTTAAAATCCCCAAATTCGGTATTCTAAAATCGTTCATCTAAGAAACAATTATTAAAAATATAAAAATCTATCGGTCATTAACACAAAAACTAATATTTTTGTTACTCTGATATCACGAGACTTTTGTATAACCGTATCTAGAACAATAATTACACAAAAAAAGTTATGGGACAAATATTCTTGGAAATTCGATTATCCATAAGTTTTATATGATTTTTTTCGAAAAAGCAGTTTTTTTATTCTTTTTTTTGAGCAAAATTTTCCAGAAAGCAAGAATAAAAAATCTTAAACAGCAACTGTAATATCCTTAGATATATTTTTCGTAACGGTTAAGGCGGACTTTCCATTCGTTCTTAGACGTTCATTTTATTTTGCGAATGAGACGTTTTGTAATTTATTCAACAAATTTATCCAGTTTTATCTTGGACATTTGTACAAATGCTATTTACATTTTTAACTAGTTTTGTTATTGAAATCGTTTGTGATTTAGTTTGTCATATAGATTCTTAATTATGATGACGTGTAGGTTTGTAATACTGAAATGTAATTACACTTTGTTATTCAGGGCAGATGACATTTAATTCATGTAACTTGCTTTGAATTGACAATCAGATGTTTCTCCGTTTTAATCTTTTTTTAAATGCATAAGTGTTATAAAAAACAAAAACTTTTTTCTTCCTACAGTTATAAATTTCTTTGTGGTTTGTTTTTATACCTAGGTATTGAATTACTTGCTTCAAACATGGGGAAGTATTTGAAGTTTGAAATAAGTAATTGTAACTATATTTGAGATTTTGCCGAATTTATTTATGTTACTTAGTAAACACCAAATCTGCAATATATTGACTTCCCTCCTTCAACATTCCTTTAAGTTTATAGAAGATGTATTTCCAGATATGTAATCAAGTTGGAGTTCTAGAGATGTTACCATTCATCTTTTGAATTAACGCTCATATACACAACTTTAGATTTTTTTTTCGGAGTTACCGTTTGGAGTTACACATTTTTGTGACTGACCATGGCTCACTGATAACATTTGCGAATAGTAACCTCTCCCTGATTCTTATCAGTCATAGCGCCTCTACATTCTAGAATCATTAACCTTCTAAACACAGTCAGAAATAATTTCAATAACTCTTTGTACAAGAATGATACTTTTAAGCTTTGCTAAACAATTACACCGTCAAATATGAATATATCATCTTCCAATAATTTATTGTCACATCTTCGGGACCCTGATAGAATTAATTTATTTTTATTGTTTTTTGCAGTGGTCCTTGTAAAGATCTCTTCCCTTTTATATTTTTTCCTCGAAATGAGATTGAAAGGGTGATACACATAGTATCACCTAGTGGGACATGATGAACTAAACGTACAAACAATTCTGTATTATTTTTCTACTGTAGCTGTAGTAACGCATTCAATTTTTTTCTCTTTCTCTCATAGAAATTCTTTCACCTTGATCTACAGTTTTACAAAATATCATCCCACAAGTTATAACTTCAGTTTAGTTTTAGACAGCTTGAGCTTTTAGTTTTGGTCGCAGGTGATATAATTGCGACTTTATTTTACTCCAATTTTACTTGATTATGATATCATGAACAATAACCGACTGCTGCATATATTATTCATTTAATTGGCTTGCCTTTGATTTTCGAATATTTTTAAGAAGTAAATCTCAGTATGTCAGGAGTGCTATTCTCGAATCATGCGACCAATTCTTTGAACGACTTTCTATCGATAGAACTTTCCATGAAAAAAATTCGTATGCAATATTTAGTTGTAATTCTCGAGTTTCGCTCGATGTACATACATTACGCCTTAAAGTTAGCAGACCACTTGCTGCAGATCAACAATTTTGTACAGTAAAAATTAAGTACTAATTAACTGCTAATTAAGTACCTCAATTACGGTTTAATTGCTGCAGCAGTTCTGGAGATATTCAATGATCTGCTACCTTAAAAAAAAGTTAGCAGACCAAGTATCTGAAAAAACTGTTAGAATTTGAATAAAATGCCTAAACTGATCGCAAAATTAAGTGCTATTTAAGTGCTTCATGTTCGCTATCTCAAAAGCAATCAAAAAACTTTTTTTTTTTAAATAACTTATGGATCTGCTTTCTTTGGCAGACTAAATGTTAGAAACCGCCCTGGACAACTTAAATCAAACTTGAACAAATCTATAGATTTAAGTGCTATTTAAGTGCTTCATGTTTACTATCTCAGAAGTTCTAGAAAGCTTTTTTTTTTAATGACTCATTGATCTGCTGTCTTTGGCAGACCAAATGTTAAAAAATCTTTGACAAATTAAAATCAAAGTTTAGGGTATGTTTAGATTTAAGTGCTGATTAAATGCTTCATGTTCGCTATCTCAGATGCACTTAATTTTTTTTTTCTAAATAACTCATTGATCTGTTATTTTTGACAGACCAAATGTTAGAAACCACCTTAGACTACTAAAATAAAACATGAACACATCTATAGATTTAAGTGTTATTTAACTGCTTCATGTTCACTATCTCCACTGGAAAGCTTTTTTTTTCGTATGGCAGACCAAGTGCTAAAAAATAGTTGGACAAATTAAAATAAAAGTTTTGGGTATGTTTAGATATAAGTGATATTTAAGTGCTTTACGTTTGTTATCTAAAAAGCCCTCAAATTTTTTTTTCTAAATAACTCATTGATCTGCTATCTTTAGAAGAACAAATGTTTGAAACTCCATTGAACAACTAAAATTAAATTTTAACACATCTATAGAACAATAAGTGTTGCAACATTTAGTGTCGACTCGTGTTAACGTAAATAAATAAATACACGTAACACCTACGAAACTAATATTTAACAAACTAAGTAATGCCAACAGATAACTGTAAGGACAGTTGAATGTTATAAATGCAATTCGTTATCTAAGCAATAACTTAGAATGCAATAAACACTTGTGTCGATAAAGCCAAGTATTTTAGTACAGTAGCATAGGCGCACGAAAGAACACCTGATGCGCATTTCACTCTTATTATGAGCTCTTCAGAGGTGTGTCGTTAGACACACATTTCACCTAATATTTAAGGATTGTTCTGTCATTTTTTATCAAATCTCTTAGAAATCCAAAAACCTAGCGACCAGTACGTCGGGTTACTGCGGATTAGTTGCACACGGCACAAAGATAGCAGATGAGTTAACAAAATTGTTTTTCCAGTATTTCTGAGATAACAAACATAAAGTCTTTAAATAGAATTTAAAACAAAACATATCTTATATTCTGATTTTAATTTATACAAGTTATCATTTGATTTTGCCAAAGATAGCATATCAATAAGTTATTGAAAAAAGTTTTCCGAGTGCTTCTGTGATAGTAAACATGAAGCACTTAAATAGCATTTAAATCTATAGATGTGTTAAAGTTCAACTTAGGTGCCTAGGGTGGTTTCTAACATTTGGTCTGCCAAAGTTAGCAGACCAATGAGTGATTTAGAAAAAAAAAGTTTTTTGAGTGCTTCTGAAATAGTGAACATGAAGCACTTAAATAGCACTTAATTTTTTGATCCATTTAGACATTGTAATCAAACTGTATCATTGTTTTTAGATACTTGGTCTGCTAACTTTTAGATACTTGGTCTGCTAACTTTTTTTTAAGATAGCAGATCAGTGAATATCTCAAGAACTACTGCAGCAATTAATTCGTGATTGGGGTACTTAATTAGCAGTTAATGGGCACTTAATTTCTATTGTACAAAATTTTTGATCTGCCTCAAGTGGTCTGCTAACTTTAAAGACGTGTTTTTGTGTCGGTTTCGGTTAATTTAGTATTTTAGCTAAATTGAAATACGTAGAAATCTTATATACGAGGCTGGTTTAATAAATACACGTTCGAACGGTGGTACATGTAAGCGGTTTATTTACACTAAACAAAATTGCCATTACTACAAAGACATGCATCCCACTGCTTCACAAGACGCTGTATACCGGTGTGGTACCAGTCCATTGGCTGTTTGCGGAACCATTTCAAAACTGCCTGCTTGACTTGAGCGTCCGACTGGAATCGCTGTCCCTTAAGTGCCTTCTTCAATGGTCCGAAGGTATGGAAGTCACAGGGTGAAAGATCCGGGCTGTAAGGGGGGTGCTCTAAAATCTCCCACCTCATCCGCTCCATCTGTGATTTGATGATGTTAGCTGTATGCGGCCTTGGCAAATCCGCTGTCGATTGTCGCCCATCTGTGAACTTCCGACACCATTCCACGACTGTGGTTTTTGAAGGACACTCTCCACCATAAACATTTTGCATTCTCCCATAAATCTGAACTGGAGTGTTGCCCTCAGCATGCAGAAACTGTATGACTGCTCGGTAATCGGTTTTGGACGCTCCAACTATAAGACCTGCCATAATGAAACGCGCACAACAACTGTCTCCTGTACGAATATCACGAGGGATGTGTCACAATAGACAGCTATATAGCAGCCGCTGGCCTACGCAAATTTGTACGATTATAGCTCCACTAACAATCGTTTCAGAGCGCTCAAACGTGTATTTATTGAACTAGCCTCGTATTTGTGACTTATTGAAAATGTGACATTTTGCCACATATTTAGAAATGTTATAAGCTGTGAATTAGAACATGAATAATCAAAAACAAAAAATTAGAATAGTATTAAGTGTACAAAAAGAAACTGTTTATAAAAGACAACCTCGACAAAAAACACAAACTGCAATTATTTTTTATATTATTATTCGGTTTTTGTATAAACACTTTTTGCTAACTTATTATTAACTTCTTTAGTTTTACAATAAAGAAATAAATAATAAAAGATTTTTTCATGTTTTAATGTATCAATTATATTATACTGTTATATTTTATTAATCTGGAATTAATCTATTTTCCTTATTCATCCCTTCCTTCTCAATTTTTTCTTAGTATATCTTTTTATTTTCTGTTTTATCTCCTTATCTCTACATCTGTGTTGTTAGTTATTTCACTCATCACTGCACAACCTAAACTTAAGCATATTTCTACTAAAATTTTCTTATACCCTTCTTTTTGCCACACATGAATCTTGCTATTATTTTTTTTACTGATTGGCTGTTCTTTTCCCTTATGTAATTCGGAGTCTTTTTTTTATTATTAACTTTCCATATCCTTCATTATACCTTCTCTCCCATATTCTTGCTCTTCTCTCCGGAATTTGAGAGTCTTTATTTCTTCTTAATATTTCTTGTATATTTTTTCTTTTTCTCTCCCTTCTTTCAATTTCTTCTCTTGCATACCTTCTCTATTTTGAATACAATTCTTTTTTTTGCCAAAACGTTATTTTCTGTGTCTTAGCTGATTTCTTTAAAAATAGTATTACCTGCTCTTGTACGTATCGTTTCTTCATAATTCATTGCTATCTTCACCACCCGAGCTTTTATTTTTTTAAATTTAATTTCCTCTTCCACTACACTAAAGTACACATAATACTTTGCTTGAACTGTTTCCAAATTTCCCTACTCCATCCAACTCCAAATCTCCTCCCCATACTTGATTACACTTTTAACTAATTTTTCGAACACCCATTATTGTTTATCCAACTCTTTCAAAAAAACTATTCGTTTCCTTTGTCAATTCTTAAATATGCACCTCATCTTTATTATATCTTATCGTGTACTCCAGGTATTTCCATGTGTTAACACTTTTATTCCTTCCTGCTCCCATTTTTATTTTTTTTTCTTTTTTTCTTTCTCCCCTTTTTTTGAAATACTAGTTTCTTCACATTTGCTATTATATCTTTTTTCAAGTATTTCTTCACCTCTTCTATTGCCTCTCAGAATTCATGTTGTTCTCGTTTCAGAAAAAAAATATCAATAGGTTTTTATAGAATAGGGTAACAATTTAATATTTTATAATTAATTCACTTGTTAAAAGGAATCACTTTATTTTCGTACTCATCAAACTAAAATAACCACAAAATTTCGATCGAGATACGATATTTCAAAATCACACGCATTTCGACTGATATGTCCTACGACTTTTGATAGCATGATTTCGAGAATAGGACCCCAGAATTTATGATAAATTATCAAAATCTTTTTGAGTTTCTTGTAGTGTTCCGCAAAGATCTGTGATTGGACCACTGCTACATTCCATTTATACATGTAATATTTTCCAATGTTTAAAACTCCAAATTCACTTGTACGCTAACAATACTGATCTGTGTTTGTATAAATATAAAAATAATTTAAAAAAGTGTGTAAAAATTTAATAGTCAAACTAATAAACTTAATAAATACACTAAATTATGTATGTGATGCTTATTGAAATTTAAAAAAAAATTGAAACACCTTGAATGTATTTGCAACTAATGTAGCAATTATTTAAACAGTTCACTGAGTGTTGTTGTTACGTTCCAAGACGTTTTGCGCGCACACTCATGTTGCAGTTAAAGTGTAAAAATATTACACGTCTATTTATCGAAAACAAAATGAGTAATCTTAGAATTTAATTACGTACTAGTTAAACAACTAAATATCATAGCGAATGCTAAATTGCATACAAACAATTATTTATCGAAAGCAATTCTGTTGTAACATTGAACGTTAAGTGCATTATATAGATGTAGTCATAGTTTAACCCAAACATACTATTTTACAAACGCAAATAATGATACGGTAATTTGCTTAAATCGTTACTACAATAAATATCAATTTTATGAGTAATTTAACTAACAATTGTAAATGTCTTCTATTACAAACAATTCGTTTTTTTACTGCACGTAGTAACAAGTGAAAATAAACAATTACTGTTTGGACACCTTAATAATACTTTTTTACTTAAAGTAAAAAATGCGTGAGTTTATAAATGGGTACAAATAATCGCTTTGAATTATTACGACAGTGTAGAAAATAGCCATGCCTAGCGTAAAAAACAAATAAAAATTGAGTTATCAAGTGAAATATATCTATAACTGTAATGTATGTAACAACAAATGAGCATTTTGTGTCGAAGTTAAAAGTTAATGTTATATAATAAAATATTTTTTTTTATTTTAGTGTAACTGAACGGTAAAAAATGTTATTGTAAAGAAAAATTAAATAAATGACAAATCCACAAATCTACAACATTCAAAACTGAGAACATTTATAGTATTTTAAATTACAAGCCACGTCAAAGAGTAAAACCCATACAGTACAATGTTTTATTATTAATAAATTGTAAAAAATAAATAAAATTAAAAATAATCAAATTTTGTTTTCTTCCAAATTATTTCTCAAAAGTCAAAACCTTAGAAGCACAATTATTACATGACAACTCGCTGCTTGTACAAATTGTTTACTTAAACATTGAAACGTGGTTTCCAATTTACTGCCAGCGAAGTATTTAGCACGATATGAACGAGAAGATGAAAGATTAAAAATTGACAGAAAAACAATAACTTAACTACTGTACCAGAAGACGTTCTTCACCAACTCTCAGAAAAATTTAGCCCCAATTCTTTGTAGTCGAATTGGTCCATGTTAAAAAGATGCCTAGAGATTTAAAAAAATGCCGAAGTTTGCTGGTTTGTTGTCCTATTATAGACGTTATCAAAAAAAGTGATGTCATAACTTGACATTTGTAGATTTCATGAAATAATTGTCTTTCTCAAGAGAAAAAATGATCTTTACGTGTCCAAGAAAGGTAGAGTTTTAATAAAAGGGCAAGTTGAAATTTTTTGTTGAACTTCATGACGACCATCGGTTGTAATATAAGTTAGTTAAAATTTTTTGGAACTTTTTTATGCTTGGTGGTGCAACTTATTTAATAATTTATTTAATTTATTTAATAATTATTTAGCAATAAAGGCGAATTGCCATTGATTTAAAGTCAACAACTTTTTTATGACAAATATGTATATAAAAAATATAAGTAGGTATATAAATTCTGAGACATAAACAATATACAAGATAAATGACATTAATACTATTCTTAACCTAATAATTTGTATTCAATACATATAGAGTATTGTGGTCATATACAGGGTGTCTCATTAGAATGAGTTTGCTCGACTACGGCTAAACGGTTCAAGATAGACGAAAACTGAAAATAGCATGTTGCTTTAGTTTTCTAAGTTGCATAATCTAAAAATATTTTTAAGATTACAAGGTGTTCCCAAAATGTGCTGATGAGGTCAACTTTATTTATTCAAATAGTTTTTTGATATCAATCAAGCTATGTCCGTGTATTGCACTTTTGGAGGTATTTCCATGTTTCTTTGTAAAATAGAAATTTTAAGGGGTAGTTGGAGTAGAAATTACAGGGGTGAAAATTTGATAAATTTAAAATGGACATAACTTAATTTTTTCAAATAGTACACCCAATATTTTCTTATCGTATTCAGAGTATAATTCTGTTTTTTATTAAGCACAAGCAAACCCGGCGAACTCCGTTTCGCCACCAGATGGTTTCGTTTTATGTAACATTTCGTTTGGTGATTAAAAGATGAAGAAAAATTTTTTTTTTGTTTTATATTTCAAAAGGAAAAATTTTATTTCATTTCAAAACAGTAATGAATTCATTTCGATTACAAAAATGAAGTGTTATTTAGTTGAACTTCTCTAAGTAAATGAAAGTGAATCCAAAGTAAATACTGAATCGAAGCGTTATACGTGTCCGCAAATTATCCGTTTCATTGAAGTGCACTTTGGTAAACCACATTTTTTGTTTTTTGGTCTGACGTTAACACAAACAAAGCGGATGGTTTCCCAACTCGTGAACACGCAACGTATAACTGCCCATGTGAAAAACAATGATTTTCTAAATTTATCCCGCAAACACTAAGCGATTGGCCTTGCGACTTGTTAATTGTCATTGCGACGCACCGGCACCATCTACTTAAAATATTGGTTTGTAGTACATGCTATGTATCAGAGATGGTGCTGTATGTGAAAAAAGATTTTCCCGCTTTTCTGTTGAAATTTTCCTGAATTTTCTTTGCTATAAACCTCACGGAGCCCGAGACCTTTCCAATGAATGCAAAACCGTGGAAATCGGTTTCCTATACCTAAAGTCCTTACTTAAACAGCTAAGTAGCATTTTGTCAAATTACGCAGATATTGGGCCAAGCATACCGTTGAAAAACAATTACAGCTTAAAGATTTCTCGGTGAAATGACAAATTACTACAATACAACTTGTAATCACATTGTTGCTCTAATTAGTAGTAAATAAAAATTATTTTAATCACAAGATTTCCGTAAAGTGCAGCTGCAATTCGAATTCATACTGTGTTTAGCTAGGGATCATCACTTGACCTTAAAAAGTTTAAAAACGTATGAATTTCTTTTGAACCCTCTCCAGCCTTTGTATTTGAATTTTTGTATATTGGTGCCAAATAAATGAACAATATTCTAATCTGCTTGTCCTAATGAAGAATATAATAATACTAAAATTTTAGGGTCTTTAAAATCCTTACAGGAACGCTTAATAAAGCCAAGTAATTTCAATGATTTCCACACTATGTTGTCAATGTGAACATGGTGACTGTTTATAAAAACACCCAAATCTTTTATAACATCAGACCTTTCTAACTAAACACCATCAATAACATAATTATAAGAATTAATTTTGATTTCCTTGAAAAACGTATTATTAGACATTTACTGACATTGAACTCCATTTGGTTAAACTGGCTCCATTGATAAAGATGATCAAAATCTTTTTGGAGTTATAGACAGTGTAATGAAGAACTAATAACTTTATATATTTTTACATCGTCATTAAACAAGACAAGATATGAAAATGTTATTACTTTGACAATGTCATTTATGAAGATTAAAAATAAAAATAATCCTAAATGAAAACCCTGAGATACACCTGACCACACTATCATGGGTTATAAATAATTGGAATATACTTTTACGTTTTAAACACGACCACTCAAATATGACGAAATGAACCGGTAACACCAAAGCTTCTAAGTTTGTTTATAAGAATTTTATAGTTAACCCTATCAAAACCTTTACGAAAATCTGTATAGATTGCATCCCCTTGTGCGCCGTTTTCTAGACCAGCTGTAAATCTGTTTATAAATATGCTCAATTTCGATTCGGTCTGATAAAAAACCATGTTGTTAGACAGCAAAATATGGCCTGGATATCGGATTTAATTTATGTAGTATTTATTGGTGCCTCAAAAATTTTACCTAACGGGGGTAGTAAAGATACAGGACGGTAATTAGAAAAATCGGAGATTTCCCCACTCTTCGAAATTGCCTGCACATAAGAACTTTTCCACTTTCGAAGGAAACAACTTTTGTTTGTAGAGGCATTAAAAATAATGAACATTGGAGTGACTAATGATTTAGTAGAGTTTTTAATAAAACCTTTAGGAATTTCATCCTGCCTAGAAGTCCATTTACAAGTACTAAGTTTGAGAAGTTGACTAAAAATTAATTATGTAGAATCCTTTATATTTGATAAGTTCATATTGACAGTAGTATTAGCAGTAGAGGACACGTTTAATACTGATAGATCTGTTGAATTGTCGGCATATGTGAAGGAAAAGTAATCAGCAAAAATATTTGCCAATTCAGAGATATTGTTAGACAACTTGCCATTTAATGTTAATGTTTCAGAAATGCTGGGAGTACCTCTAAGATATTTAACATAGTTCCAGAAGTATTTGAGCTTATAACGCAGATATTCTGATTGCTTTAGATTGAAATCGTGAGAATGAAAGTTTAACAAGAATTTTTGATTTAGCTCGAAGGTCTTCATATCTATTTCTTTAGTAATGATTATTACTAAATTTCTATTTTTTATACGCCCTATCTCTTTTCTCAGATATGTAATTGTCTCCCTAGAAAACCAAGAGGAAAGGAAGAAACTTTGAACTTTTTTTTTGGCACGAAATTTTCAATTATAACCTTAATGATATAGTAAAAACAATCAACTTGGCTATCTACAATTCAAAAGAAGTGGAAGCAAATCTCTACCATCTAATAGGTGACTAAATATGGTATTAACGTTTAAACAAGAGACGTGCCTTTTAACATTTTTTTAAGTTATGTACTAAATTCATTAACTTGAGGTATCCTATCATGTGATACCTCAAGTTAAAGAATTATGTTTTGAACACCATCACTTTTACTCATAAATTGTTGAGTTATAAAAAATTTTATAAAATGCCTGACTCCTTGCATGTATAGAAATTGTGACTAATTACTGAAGAAAATTATTATTCTTGATGTACGTAACAGTTAAACTAATTGAGTACATTAAGAAATAAAATTTTACAAGGTTGTATTACGACTTGGTTAACTTTATTTGTCTTGACATGCTAGAGGTACTATTAGAAGAGTAGATTTAGCGTGACAAAAATATTATCCTTCTATGTATATTTCTAACTTGCTGAAGAATTCACTTTGAGAACCAAACATTCTGGTAAAGATGAAATAGTTACTCTAACCGAACATTATCTGTCAATATAGAAGTCTAAAATCATAATTATTTATTGAACAAGTTTTATTATTAACGGTGCTCCCTACCGTTAGTTTAATAATCATGTTTTTGTAAGTCAATTTTTGCTACATATTTACATTAGCCACTTAAGAAAGCTGCTAATATATTATAAAAACCAATATTCTAGCTCTTTGGGTCAGTTTGAGATCAGAGCTGTGAACAACTCCCAACGGGGCAGGGGTTAAGATATTAGCGAAAAACTGTACTTACGTTATGCGAGTAGTATTTCATGTCCAAATATAACAGATATGTGACTTATGTCCATAAAAATCTAGTTATTTTAAAAAATAATTTTTATTATTAATAATTAGTGATTGAAGCTTAAGTTTTAATTGGCTAAAGGCAAATCATTCCAAAATATTTGGAACAGTAACAAAATATAACGGTGAACCATCACTTTTTAGAATAGGTTTGATAATTTCAACTTTACCTGAAAAGTACAACCCATTAATTAAAGAACTCCAATTGGATTTGAGTTTTATTAGCCTTATTTTTCCCTAGACTGTGGAAAGCAAATCTGCAAAACTTGGTAAATGGCATACATTTTTTTCTGTTTTGAATCTTTGATAGTTTTTGAAGGTATTACATTTAAAGAAATGTAAGTTTTCTTAAATTGTGGTTTAGAGGGTTAAAAAAATTATTTACGTCGACGATATTGTGGTTCATTGTAATAAAAATTGTTAATTTAAGGGGAAGAGAAGCCACCACAAAAAGCCCCAGATGTGGTGAATTTTCTGCCATTTAAAATGGTGTACACTTTAAATTCAAACAAAAATTACAAAATCTCACAATTTACTACTCCATCTTGGTTTGGTTGCGTTGAAAATGGAAAACTTTGGCTGAATTTGATTAGCATTGGGGTCTAGAAATAGACAAATGACATACTTGAGCATATGAAATAAATGATAAAGATGATGAATAGATAGTTTAAAAAAAATAAATTAGAAGTAAATGTAGAAAAGACAAAAATTATGGAATTTAAGAAGAAAAAAGGTAGACTTAAGAGATGGGAATGGAAGTGGGGAAAAGAAAGAATAGAGATGATGGACAAGTGTATATACTGTGAGGTACGATAATAAGGATGATGAACAGATTAAGGAATTAGAGCAGAAGGGAAATAAAATTATAAGGGAGGTATGGGGTATAAGAGAAAGAGTATTTGGGAAAGACTTAGATAAAAGAAAGTGGATATTTGAAACAATAGTGAAAAGTGTGTTGATGTATGGAGCAAAAGTGTGGAGTTAGAGAGAGTGAGAGAAACTAGAAAAATATAGGAAACATATTGGAAGTGGACACTTGGATTGGAGAAGAAACACCAGGTTATATAGTAGAAGAGTAACTGAAACTGTAAAAAATAAAGATATAAACAGGAAAAAGAGCAATAGGGTATAAAAAAATGGAAAACAAGAGAGAAAAATAAGATATTGTATGAGTGTTAGAAGAAGATAGAGGCGCAAACATTAAAATTCGGTAAAGATGGGAGAAAAGATATTATGAGAGAGGAGAATATGCAAGAGAGAAATAAAAAAGATAAGAGATGGAGGAAGAAGTACGCAAGAAGAAATAGTACGGAGAGATATGGATACACAGGTACAGGACAGAAGAGCAAAAATTAGAGAAGGAAAATATAACGCAAAGTATGAACAGTTAATAGCAGAAGGAAAACCAAAGTACATAACCGATAGAATGAGATTGATAAATAAAAAGTTAATTGCAAGATTCAAAGTTGGAAATGAGGAAAACAAAAACAAGTACTGGTGAAAGGACAAAGATAGGAGGTGTAGAATGTGTAGGGATGGATGGGAAAATATAAATCATTTAAAAGAGTGCAGTGAAATAAGAGCGGAGGAAAGAGGGCGAAGAGTGTTGCTATGAGATAAAGGGAAGGATATTGGATGGATGAAGAATGTGATGGAAAATAGAAAATAGATAAAAGAAAGAGACAGGGAAATAATGAGAATAGAGTATAGAAAAGAATTAGAGAAGGTTATTTTTTTTTGTTGTTGTTTTTCGGTGTATTTTGTAATTTTAAGAATTGTAAAAAAGAAAAGTTGAATCATTTGTTAATGTAATATAAGACAAATAAATTGAATTGAATTGAACTGAATTGACATACTTGAGCATATTGTAGAGTTTTATGTGAGAGTATTTTATTTAAATTAGTATATTTAGATTTTAACACAGCGCCCTCTAGCAACACTTAAAAAAGTATATAACCTTGGTTTATACAGCTTAAAATAACGAATAAGAATACTAAATACTGAATGATACTTCGGTTCAAAAATATTCTAGAATGAATCAGTAACATTTAATCTGTACGTTACTAGGTACCTATGTTTAAAACAATTTTGGTTTTGCGTTTTAACCTAACAGTTACGGTCTATAACGGCCATTTGCCTCTGTTAATGGAACAACTGGTATGAAACTAATATTTTTAAAACCAAAGGACCAAATATTCTAAAAACTTTACAACGTATTGGTGACTGTTCGTTGGATCAATGAAGAAATTTTTGACATCTTGTAACCAATATAAATAAACACCTTACACTTTTCTGACCTTTTCGTACTAATAACTGTTGATATATTAATCTATAACCAAATAATATAAAAATAAAATTATAATTAATACCCTTTCAAAGAGATATTGTATACAAGATTTAAATTGCTTAATTTTATGATAAATGTGAATCGAACACCGTTAAATGTAATGGCGCTAAATGCGCGCATATTTGTCTAATAAATAATAAAAGTTGAATTATTTAACAAAATTTTATTGAAATATGATATATTGTAAATCAAATGCCGAATTCTAATTAAAAAGATATTGCGCTAAATTACCTATAACAAGAAGAAGTGATGAAGTCAAAATATTTGGGACATTCTTCTATGGAGCAGAACTTCTTTATTGCGGAAAATAGAAATACTCTCAAACACAATTTAATTATTATTATTTTTTAAACAATTTTATGATCTGATTTACGCCGCGGCGTAGCTATAGATTAGACATGGGGGAGTCGAAAATCCATAAATACAAAAAATAAACTCTCAGTAATTTAGACATGACATAAATAATAATAATAATATAATAATCATATATTTTTATTCTTTTTAGACATGTATAACGTGTATAAGAAGCGTCAAGTATAAAACAAAAAATATTTGTGTATAAATGTATATATATATATCTAAACAAAGTTTTAAAATTCTACTAAGTAGACAATAAATAATCATTAATATGAAGCACATGCAAATTAAATGGGTAAACAATAGTTTATGCAGAAGCGCATTTAAATTTTTTAAAGATTATTAACATGTGCAAAACACATTATAAGTTTCGTTAAAATTTAATTTAATTAAATTTTATTTTCGTCGTATGCTAAGGGGAGGGTCCGGACCTCTTAAACCCCCCTTTCCCTTATATACGCCGGAGGTAATAAATTACTACAAATTTTTAAAACCGTTTTCAACAAAACAAAGTGCATAAATAGTTTGCTGTTCTAATCACAAATATCCTGAAAATACAATTATTAGTAAATTAATCACCTGTCTAAAATTTTTGCTCTAATAAAAAAAACTTTATTCTGAATAAACAATTAAACAAATTCTAGAAATTTACAAAATTATAGAAAAATATAATTTGGTCCAACTAATAGAATAACTTTAATAACGAGGAAATTGTGCAAATGTATTTCGGTAATGTGGTAGACCTATGTTTAACTAAACCATCTGATACTATTTTCAAGATAATAGCAGCAATTTTTTTGAAATAATTTATATAAGTATAAGGAACTTCTAATGCGTTATTGATTACAACGAAAACATCTTTAGAAAAATAAAAAAATAATAATTTCAAAGTTTCCGGTGTTTAGATGTCTTTAAAAAGTTTTTATTCTTTGCATTTTGCAAGTTTTTGCAATCACTGCAAGCAACTGTAAAAATTTGAATTTAAAAGTTATTGCAATTTTTCGTTTTGACACATTCTTAAAATAATTTAAATTTCAAACTGAAAAATTTGATAAATGTGTATTTAAGTTGGAATGTGTCCAAACATTGCAATAGACGTTTCGTATTTTACGTCAGTAGCGTTTACTGAGTTTATTTAAATGCTTTAAGTAAATACTGAAATGTACAATAACAATAGAATTTTACTACTTTTTTTTACTGTTGCACTTTTCTAGTGTTTGAACATTTATTTTTAAAACTTATTCGTTGCAGGTGCACATAAACATTAAATTACATAAGAATGGAAACTTGTAGCTACTGGTTCAACAAAGCAAGTGCTTTTCCGAGTAATCGATTAACCAATTTTCGATTAATCGCCGCCCGTTTTTAAAAGTAATTAATCGGTAAATTAAAATATCTTTCTATTATATAAGCCACACTGTCTAATAAAAAAAAAATTTTGTTGTTATTTTATATTTGATATCAATTTTGAATGATAAATCGATTACAAGAGATTGCAGACAAACACGATGCAATAATAATAAAAACAGTAGAGCTTGTTAATGCTTGCAGTATTATTGTATTGGTAGACACAAATTAATTTAATTTAATTTTTTATTAAATTCTATGAAACAAAAAATGAAACGACTAACACATTGGTTAATTAATTGATTCATAACACGAGTATCGTAAGAAAACAATAATGATGTCGAGTAAATTTTTCAAAATTTTTAATTAAAGTCAGTCGTTAGATAAGAATTGTTACGGATGTGAAAGATCTCTAGTGAATGTATTCATGTCGTGAAGTTTGATTGACTTTTTGACGATTACAGTTTGCAGGAAACACTAATTTTGTTGCTTTTTAGTTTTTTCAAACTTTTGTGACATCATAAGAAGACAACTAAATTGTACGTGAACACGTCAAACGTCATTTATAACAACTACTATTTATCCGCAAATATAATCATTCTCAAAATAACAGTCCGCGATTTACCTCAAACATAATTCATTGATTTAGAAAAAAACTAAAATAAATAAAATAAAACTGGACCATGGTACACCTCCTATTTTTGAAAGTAATTATTTGAAATTGCATACATCTTATATACACCTAATAAGCGGCACTTTTTGACATACAAGTTATTTTTTTCTCTTCTCGTTTCACTTAAAGGGACACTAACTTTCGATTTTTAAATTTAATTAGTTTATTATTGAATTTTTGAAATTGTAAATCTAATAATGACCACATAAGTGATTTATTTTAATTGTCCGTCTAACCCTAGAAAAATAGAAATTCAGTCAAAAATAATAAATTATGTGATCTATGAGCAAAGTGGTTTTTGGGGTGAAACTCAATTTTTCTAAATATACCATCAAGTATTAAAATGTGCGATAAATAAATAACTAAAAGAAAATAAGAAACACAATTTATTTCTAATTAAGAAATTAACAAGGTGGCTTTGAAACACAAAAAATGAACACAAAACATTACAATTGTTAAAAATGTTGTTCGTTAGGGTCAATGCATTTCTTATTAGCCTCTTAATATTTAATTTGAACAAAATCTTACTCTCATTATTATTTTCTTTTAGCTGAATACATTGCTTATTAACGATACTAATAAATGAATGGTACCACGGTAGAAACATGGTTCCATTTGAAAAAAATTAGTTTTTTTTGCAAAAACTATTTTGATGATCTTTATTTACTTTTAAATCACGATATTTAGCATATTTCACAATGTTTTTGTTCTTCTAGTATTAGCCCGGCCAATTAGAACAAATTGGAACCATTGTTAAAAAAATTGGCATTCGAAATGTCACAGATACATACAAATTTATGGAATAGTTTGATATTTTATCTGTAAAATGTTTAAGTGTGAGTGATATGCTTGCGTACATCTGCAGTTTTACTTTATGGTTACATTAATCAGTTATCTTGACTTTGGGGGTCATAGCACAAAATTCGTTGATCTAGTTTTCATTAAATATAATTTTTCTTCAATTTTTTCTTAATTGATGGTATAATAACACTTTGAATGGCTATAAAAATGCAAGTAAACAATAGTTCTTATTAGGTACTTATAGTCCAAAATCAAAAAAAGTAATAATCATCACACCATTACATTACAATGGCTTTGTTCAATTCGAAATGTTCCGGAGTTATAACTCCTCCAATCGGATCTCCGGGGAGGAGAGCGTTGAATAAAGTTAGGTACAGAACTGTGACACATAGAAACGATAGAATTGCTACATGGAACGTTAGAAGTCTTTGTGCACCTGGAAAAGTGGATAACGTCTTTTAGAAATGACGAGACTCAATATCAACATACTTGGCTTGAGCGATATTCAGTGGATCGGGTCAGGGAAGCATATCACCAAGAATGGCATAATGTACTATTCGGGGAATGATGATGCCTGTCATCGATATGGAGTAGGAATAATTGTCGACAAGAGAGTGCAACATACGGTGTCCAGTTTCGTCCCATTCTCAGACCGCATAGTTCTACTGAAACTGACCTCAAATAAGGTTCCAGTAAATGTTATCCAAGTGTATGCACTTACAGCAGATAAGGACGAGGATGAAATAGAGTCGTTTTACCAAGATCTAGCTAAAGTGATCAAACCTATCAAGAAACACGAAGTTCTCATTATAATGGAGGATCTAAATGCGAAAGTTGGCCAAGGTGAAGCGACTAATGTTACCGGCAAGTTCGGACTAGGTCTTCGCAATGAGCGAGGATACAGATTGATCGAGTTCTGTCAAAGGGAGGATATGATAATAACCAATACCCTCTATCAGCTTCCTCCACGTCGGCTTTATACTTGGAAAGCATCATCAGACGGAAAATCAGATATAATTAGAAACCAGATCGACTACATTATGATCCGTAGAAGATTCAGAAATACTATCAAGTCAGTAAAAACATATCCAGGAGCTGACATAACATCCGATCATAATCCGGTGGTAGCTGTAATTCATGTAAGACTGAAAAACTCGTTCGGAAAACAACTAAGGAACGTATAGACCCTAGAAGACTGAAGGACAACGTAGTGTACAAAAAGGTTGAAAAGAACATAAACGAAAAATTAAACGAACTAAGACACAACGATGACAATAATATCACCATAGACCAGCAATGGCAAAACATAAAAAAGTACTGAAGGATGCAGGAAATACAGATTTGAAATCCATAAAGGGAAAGAACAAAGAATGGATGACACAGGAAATACTGGACCTGATGGTAATACGAGGCCAATATAAGGACAAGGATGTGCAAATCTATAAGACCATAAACAATGATATCAGAAGTAAAATAAGACAGGCTAAGGAAAAATGGCTACTTGATGAATGTGGAAAGGTTGAAGCCTATCAAGACAGATACGATTTTTTCAATATGCTCAAGAAGTAAAGGAAATGACTGGGAAAATAAAGAGACGACAACCAGATGTGTTGGTAAACAAGAACGGCGACTTGATTGTAGAACCGATAGACAAACTGGCAAGGTGGAGCGAATATATACAAAAACTTTTTAACGATAATCGGATAGAACTGGAAAACCCAGACGTGGAGTATACTGGTCCAGAAATATTAAGAGAGGAACTCGAACAAGCAATTAAAAACTGTAAATCCGGAAAAGCAGCAGGACCTGACGAAGTGCCTGCTGAACTACTAAAACTCATAGGGAAGGACTCCATAGATATTTTACTGAAACTATTTAACAACATTTATGAGACGGGCAGAATTCCTAGCGATTGGCTAACCTCAACATTCGTAACACTGCCAAAGAAAAATAAAGCCAGAGAATGTTCGGACCACAGAATCATCGCCCTAATGAGCCACACATCGAAAATATTTTTAAAGATCATACATAACCGAATTCATAAGGATTTAGAACAAGACATCAGTGACACTCAAATGGGTTTTAGGAAGGGCGTAGGAACAAGAGAAGCGCTCTTCGGACTAAACGTACTTAGACAAAGATGCCTAGATATGAATCATGATATGTACATCTGCTTTATCGACTTTCAAAAGGCATTTGATAGAGTCCAGCACACAAAACTCCTAGAGATATTAAAAAGAAAAACATCGATAGTAAGAACATAAGAATAATATCCAATCTCTACTGGCATCAAACAGCACGAGTCAAAGTCGGAGAAGATATGAGTGAGGAGATCAAGATATGTCGAGGTGTTAGACAGGGTTGTGTATTGTCGCCTCTCTTATTCAATGTATATAGTGAGGGCATCTTTGAAGAAGCGCTGTCAGAAGAAACCGGTGGTATCGTCATAAACGGGGAAAGACTTAACAACTTACGATACGCAGATGATACCGTTATATTCGCCGACAGTCTGGAAGACCTACAACATCTGGTTAACGTAACAAACATTGCCTGCAAGAGATATGGCCTGGATATGAACCTAAAAAACACTAAAATCATGACAACTTCAAAAAACCCAAACACAAATCACAATAGACCGTCTATTAATATTAATAACAACAAACTGGAATGGGTATCCTCCTACAAATATCTTGGCACATGGGTAACTGAAACAACAGAACATACAAAAGAAATCAAGTGTCGAATTGAAGTAGCTCGCAGTGCTTTCATAAAATGAATAAAATACTTTGCAGCCGAGATATAACATTAGAACTGAGAACCAGAATACTAAAATGCTATATATTCTCCATTCTATTGTATGGAATGGAGGCTTGGACACTCAAGTCAGAAAACAACAAGAACATAGAGGCATTTGAAATGTGGTGCTATAGGAGGATGCTGAGAATACCGTGGGTTGACAAGGTTTCAAATGGGGAAGTACTACGACAAATGAATAAAGCCAAAGAAATCAGTAACACCATAAAAGGGAGAAAATTAGAATATCTAGGACATGTTCTGAGAGGAGATAGATATAACATCCTTAAGCTAATTATTCAAGGCAAAATAACAGGCAAGAGAACGATTGGCAGAAGAAGAATCTCTTGGCTACGCAACTTGAGGGAGTGGTTTGGTTGCACGTCCGCAGAACTCTTCAGACGCGCGATTGATAAGGTCCAAGTAGTGGTGATGATTTCCAATCTTTGATAGGAGCGGAATTTCAAGAAGAAGAAGTCCAAAATCCAGTAATCGATAGTAATCAGATTTCTCAAAAAATGACAATCCTAGTTGTGATATCCTTCGAACCAATCCTAGTCCTGCCATTCTTTTGAGGTCATCCGGCCATTTCATTTGTGGGCGACCTCTTCCTTCTTTTGCATTCCATGGTCTCCAGTGTTGTATGTCTTTGTTCCATCTTTTGTTCGTTGGTTTTATAGTGTGCCCAGCCCACCTCTATTTCAGTGTTGCTGCTTGTTCTATTGCATCTATAATTTTAGTTTTTTGTCTAATTTCTTTATTTCTGATAGTCTGTTAATTTTATATTAAGCACATCCGTCTTTCCATTGCTCTCTGGGTTTTTGCTACTTTGTCTGCAATGTTTCTAGTGAAGGTCTGCGTCTGAGCTCTATATGCGATAATGGGCAGCACATACTGATTAAATACAATTCTTCTGAAATGTAGTGATATGTTTTTGTTTTTAGAATTTTATTTTGTCTTCCAAATGCCGACCATGCTAATTGTATTCTTCATTCTATTTCTGCTGTCTGGTTTTGCTTTCCACATTTCAATATTTTTTCAAGATATATATACTCCTCTGTATATTCTATATTGTGGTTGTCTATTCTTATTTCTATTTTTTTATCTTGGTTGGTCATGATCTTGGTTTTTTCTTAGTTAATTTCTAAACTTATTTTTACTGATGGTTGTTTTAGTTCTATTATCATGGTTTCTAAGTCTTGTGGATTTTCTGAAATGAACATCACATCGTTAGCGTATACTAAGTGGTTCAACCTGAATCCATTTATATTTATACCCTTGTCTTCCCACTCCAAGTTCTTAAATACATCTTCCAACACAGTGATAAATAGTTTTGAGCTCATCAAGTCTCCCTGTTTTTCCTTTACTTACTGGAATAGGTTGGGTGTTTTCATGTAATTGGACTATCATCTGGGCTTTGTCGTATATCGCATGGATTAGTTGTGTGTATCGGCTGTTAACTCTACAGTTTTGCAATGCTTTCTCAATTGCCCATACTTTAACAGTATCAAAAGTTTTTTGATAGTCTATATAAGCTAGATAAAGTGGCAGATTGTATTCGGTTGACTTTTCGATTAATGTTCTTATAGTAAGAAGGTGATCGGACATAGTGAATCCTTTTTGGAAACCGGCTTTGCTCCATAGTTTAGTAAAATTTTAATTTATTCTTTAGTTTTATGTTATGTTATGATTTTAGTAAGTAGCTTGTATACTTGAGGCTACAACGAGATTGGTCTCCTAACTTGCTTTTATTACCTTTTTTTGTATATTAGTACAGTAAGTGATGTGTTCCATTCGTGTGGTATTTTTCCTTCTTGTAAGCATTTATTCAGCATTGTTTTTATTCCTTTACGAATGATACCCTTTATTAATTGTGTCAATACATTATGTAATCCAGGCGCTTTATTTTTTTTCATCCTATTTATTTATATATTTCTTCCAAATTTACGTTTTGTATTTTTGTTATTAGTTGTTCTCTTATTACTTTCGTATTTCTTGGTTCTGGCTATAAAAAGTTTTATAATAGTTTTCTACTAATTTTAGCATTTCTTGTTTGTTTCTTACTTCTTCTTCGTTTTTGTTTTTAAGTTAACCAACTTCCAATAGGTTTCTTAACAGATTTCATGTTTTTATGTTGTTGTATTGATTTATTTATTTGTTCTTCTGACTGTCTTCTTTTTTCTGTGTTTACACTCCACTCTTTATTTTTTTCTTCATTTTTGCTACTTTTTTGTACGGCTGTAATAATTGCTTAATTTATGACTGTATTTATTGTGTCTATATCTTTGTGTTGTAAATCCTTCTTGTTTAATATGTTATTTAATTCTTTTTGGTAATCATTGGTTTCTTTCTTAATTGTTTTTTGTCTATGTGAGTGATTTTACATTTTATCATTTTGTGTCTTTTTAATTGTTAAATTTTGCTCTGACTCTTACCATACGGTGGTAGTTACCTGTATCAAAATTATTTAGCCCAGAAATGTCTTTTATTATGATCTTTTTCGTTGTTAGGATATGATCTATTTAATTTTTTGTCATTCCATTTGGACTGACTCAGGTCCACTTCCGCTTTATTTTTTTGTCAAAAAATGTATTCATCGCATACAGGTTCTGTCTTTCCAAAAAATTTATTAATGTTTTATCCCTGCCGTTTCTCTCTCCAAGGCCAAAATCTTTTTTTCTTGGGGTTTGCTCTTTTTCCCTATTTTTGCATTAAAATATTTGGTTATAATGGTATAGCGGGTTGGAGTGTCGTCGAAAGATGTGGTTACTTTGTGGTAGAAATTTTCTATTTTGTCCTCATCATATATCGAAGTGGGTGCATACACCTGGATGATTTTTAGGTGGCAGTTTTTTGACAATTTCATTGTTATGTACACAACTTTGTTTTATATTCCTTGTATAGTGTTACGTATGGTTCTATTTGTTTGTTTATTATAAATACTATTCTTCCTTCATTATCGTCTTCTTCGTTATTTCTTTTACAATATAACGTATGTCCCGATGTTAATAGTATTCGCTCTTCTCCTTTTCGTCTTACTTCCGGTAATTCAACTATATTCCATTCAATCCTTTTGAGTTTTCCTTCTAGTTCTGCAAGTTTATCGTCGTATCTCATTGGTCGTATGTTGTAGGTAACTATGTATAATGTTGTGTGTTTTTGACTAGGTCGTTGTTTTTGATTTCTTGACGGGTCTTTTCCTCCTCCAGAATCCTTGACGCTGACCAGTTTCCCGGTGTGGGATTGTGGTTTTGAAACTCTACCCACCACTGGTAATATTGTTTTAATACTCATCTTTATCATCTTGTTTACATATGTGAGGATGTTTAGCAATTAAATTGCCACGCTTGCCATTGCGGATTGGCGAGTGGAAAGATATAGGAGGGATTTATGTGGTTTGGGTAGGAACTTAGATTAGAACATATGCTCTCCCAGTAATCGGATATGGGAAAGATCATAGCTTGCGTAGGCAGGGGCGCTTCCCTGAAGTAGACCTATCTCAACCGGGATAGTACAGAGTGTCTATCCGCTACCTCTTCTCATTACAAAAACATAAAAGTTTCATTCAGATTGTATGTAGTGTGGTTCTTCGCAAATAAAAACCACGGACCAGTTTCAAATATTAATACAATATTTTGATACAAATAGAAAACAGTTAACCTTTTTAGCTGTCTACCACTGTTCCTTATCCAAATACACATATACAATATTAAAAATTTACACAACAATAATTACGGAAAACAAAACAACCAGAATTTATCACATAGAAGAAGAAATTTAAGAAGCTGTTGGAAATCATCAATTCTATATTAATCATGGGTAAGAGTATTCAGTAACCATTTAGTTTGTCTAACATAATTTAGGGTTTTGCCTTTTTTTAAATAATAACTTTTATTAAATTGAACATTTACACTACCTGATTATGGATTTTTAAGCTCCATAGAAAATAGCTGAACTATAGCTACCAATAAGTAGATATTTCTGGATAGTATCTTTATTGTCTCACCAGAAGTATAAATCTGAACTCATTAAATTATTTCTTATGGGGTTTGTGGCAATTACCCATCCTCAATTGTTCGAGAAAAGTCAAGATTTGTACCATTGCAAGAAGCAAAAGTTATACTCTGTATATCTTTTAGTTTTGAAAAATAGTATCCAGCACTTATCTGTTTATAGTAGATAATATAATACTATACAAAGCAAGTGCACCATCCATTTACAATCCAGTCAGATAGTAGTGAGAGGTATCATATACCATACAAACTCTTACGTAACTCAGAGTACATACTTTTTTTAGGCCAATACTTTTCCGTTGCGTGTCAAAATTATTCACAAGTGAGATTACGTTTGGGTTACTGGTATTTTTGTTTTATAACCCTTTTCTTAATAAGCAATAAGATAAATCTTATATTAAAAAAGAAAAAATACCCCAACCAGTATCTATCGTCATATAATTTTATTATTCTTATTTTTCATTTAATTTTTAGTTTTTCTCAACCTTGTTGAGTTTTTTATAGGAGTAGCAAAACACTGAACAACGTTAGTCGAAAAGTTGACAAATTTATAATATCTTTTATATTATGCATACTTTATCTTTAGAACTCCAGCGAGTCACTTGAATTATCATGCAAGAGATTATGATTCATCTAATAAATTAAATTTTACATCGTTATGCAACTGTCATTATTTATTCAAAGTTAAATAATCAATACAATTGAAATTTACCAAACATTCACGTTATTTTTCGTCCTAATCTTTCTCTTCTTACCTTCTTATAAACATTGATTGCTATTCAAACATTTCTCATTTATTATTGCAACGAATAAACAAATTAAATTTAAATGTTACGCCTAACATTTCATAAAATGCATTTTTAAAATTTAATTTTACTTGAGCTGAGCTACACTCTGTTAAAATTAACGTTTATATATTGATGACACACTAAGTATGTATGAAAAATGTTTGTTGTATTGAATAGTTTCGTAGTTTAACTAAGTAATGAGGCATCATTAAATATTCAAACATTTGCAATACACATTGAAATGTATCGTTTCATGACCTATTTCCTAATTTTCAATGGTGTTGCGTAAAACTAATACAAAGTAAAGTATTGTACGATATGGTTTTGATAAGAAGCGCCAGATTAATTAGTTGGAAGAAAAAACAGAAACAAAGAAAAATTACGGAAAAGTAATTAAACTTATTTCATGGTAGAGTTTTGAATAGTTTTTGTAAACTTACCCGCGTGTAAAAGTGCAGAAGAGATGCGAGTACCTGAAAACACCAGTGATATTAAAGAAAAACCGAGTGAATTGTATGATCCTAAGAACATACAAAAACCGTACAAAATCGGAAAAGTGTAGGAATTTAGTGTAGAAGATTTAATGAGTAGAAAACAAATGAAATTGTTCGTAGAAATGCATTGTAAGTGAGAGAAATGACTTAACATCACTGATAACAATGTATAATACTGTTTAAATTTTAATTTTACAAATTAAAAAATACATTTTAAATTTGATGACAAAGAAAATGGGTAACAAGTTTTAACAAAAAGGTTTTTATTATAAATTGTTTAAGAAAATGCTACTTCATCCAAGATGGGTTTATACCCACCCAAAATAATTTTGTTTTTGTTTTATTTATTCGAAAAGTATTTATTCCGATTTATGTTCAGTTCAATAATCGAAACAATGGCTCTATTATGTTAAAAAAGAAATAGAAATATATGAGAAAGTGAGCTTTTTGATGAAAATTTTTTACTTTTTTCATGTATGTAGCTAACCCCAAATTATTAACTCATTTACAAAACACCAAGTATTTATCTTCTACTAGTTCTTAAAATATTTAGTGATGGTTTTAAGAGACTGTGACGACATGAGGTAATCACTTCACAGAAGCTAATATGTTCTAAGGAATGCGTAGGGTAAGCAATAGAAAACAAGTTATACTGCAACTTCCTTCCATAATGTTATTTGTCTAGCTTCACCAACTGACTCTCAAGTGAGGCCAAACTTTTCCATCTTTTCAGTAATTTGTGATAATTGATTTTTGTAAATTAAGGAAGACTTCAGTACTTTTAATTTCTTTGCCAAAATAAATCAAATTGGTTTTTTTGACATATTCCAATTAAACGGGGCGGTTTGAGAAAACCATCTCAGAGGAAGTAGAAAGAGAGGGAGCTTGAGACTTACAAACGAAGGTGTTTTAAAGTTACACCCAAAAGGGTATCCAGTTAATAAAAGAAATAAGTCAATCAAATAGCAGCAACATTACTAGAACTATTGGAAAAATAATGTAAAAAACCTCAGATCGTTTGTTCAATGCTGACAAAACCGGCATCATGGTAGTCCAACACAAAATACGGTAAGGTTTTTTCTCTCTAAAAGCAAAAAACAGGTTTGGTCATTCACTTAAGCAAAAAGCGATAAACTATTCAACATTATTACCAGAATAAATGCCGCGAAAGTTTATATATTATCGCTAGTATTTTTTTAGAAAACATGAAATCAGAGTAAATGCTGAGAAAGCCAACTGAGACAGTTGCGGAATGCCGTATATCGGCTGAAACATTTTTCAAATACGCAAAACTAAGTGCTTCTGACTGTGTTATTTGCGGACACTTTTCCCAGACAAGAAACAGCGCACTCATTGATTTGATCTAAGAAAATCATGTAACAATAATTTGTCGCCCGTCTCATTTAACTAATAAAATACAACCATTAGATGTTGCCTTTATGTCCCCACTTAAAACATACTATGCACAAGAGATCAAGAATTGGGTATATGCCATATGTAATTTCTGTTATTTTTTGCAAGGCATACAATTGGGCGGTGATGGAACGGAACCCAAAAAATTAGATTGGTTCCTTTGCAGTTATTTTTGGTTTAACTAAAGAGCAACATACACAAAGTCCGCCTGCGGAACACAAATTTTACAAAACAAATTATTTCTCTATAATCAATTACTTTCCTTGCAAAATCAAAAAAATAAGAGAATTGCGAAAAAGCTTAGAAAAAAAAAATGAAAGAAACATCTCATGAAAAAAATTCTGCGATACCACGGTATCTCGTACCACGGATTTAGAAATAAACCAGCCTTCTACTTCAAGGATTAGAAGATTAAGAAAATTACAAAAACCTTTGTCGTCTAGTTCGGGTTCAGAAAGTAATGAAAGCCTTACGTTTGCTCATTGTTTTTCACATGAGAGTGGTGAAAGTGATGCTGAATGTATTTTCTGTATGGGTTGATATTTTGGAGTGCCCACCTGTCTTAAATCAGGTAACCTTTTTCTTTTTGACAAAAATTTTAAAATTAGTTTTTGGTTACCAAAGTTGAACCAAATGACCGTTTTACTAAAAAAATTGATATTTATTTTTGCTTTACAATAAAAATAACACAAATTTGGTGCCTTTCCTCTAGAGTAGATATTGTTACCCTGTGGAATAAATACTGAATCTTTCACTGAAGCTGTAAAAGGAGGTTGGTTCGTTTAGCGACGCTCATGTGAACACAAAATACATTTTAATACTACCTGCTGCAAAATTTATTGAACAATTATAGAAACAACAATCGCCGAGATCTAACTGTCTTTTATTTCGATGACAGTCGTAAATATAATAAACCTGATTTCACACCAATCGGTGAGACATTCAAACTACCCCTTTCAGAAAATTAATTGTGTAAGTCAGAGGAACTGAGAAATTTAACAGTCAGATTGTCGGGTCCAAAAGCTCTAAGTTTGTTAATGTTTTGTTGTTTTTTTTTGTTTTCTTCAAAAGATTAAGAAAAAAGGATAACCTAGTATGAATAAAACTTCAAACTAGTTATGATCAGATGCTTTGTAATTATTTGTAATTTTGATAGAAGTAGATCTTCCTCTGTTATAATGAAGTATTTGTTTTATATTTCTGTTATTCAATTTTCGGATTTTTTTAACGTATACAATTAATCTACTAATAAAGTGAAACGGTATTGATTAGGAGGTACTACAAGATTCAGTTTTAGGCCCTTTATTATTTTTATTATTTGTTGACAGTCGTAGGCATATTGGAGACAGTTGAACAATAAAATTATTATTATTATTATTATAGATTTTAAGAATTTTTTTAGCGAGTAAAAACTAAACTTGGATGAAAAATTTAAATAAACATATACAAATATTAATATTAACATCCAAATACACAATTATTTCTTGATAGTCGTATATTAGAGACGGTTGAGCAATATAATTATTGTTATTACTATTAACGTCTAAATACACATATGGATTTTAAAAAATGTCTTAATAACAGCTTATTCTTCCTTTTATAAAGAACATTGATTTTAAATTAATCATTCACATTGCTGCCTTTATTTGACTATGTTGTAAATGTCGACTTATTTGATTAAGCTTATATAATACAAAATCAGTTTACAAACATACACCCATATCAAAATTTGATGGTTCGTAATAATAATAATATTAATTTCAACCAGTTTTCTAAAACTTAAACAAATTTTGTTCATATATTTGTTTAAATGTAAAAACATAAAATTTGTTTTAAAATAACGTGTTTTTTTTTAAATCCGTTGACATTTGGTGCTTATGAACCTGTTAAACAAATATAATTGTAGTAGGTGGTAATCATAAAATATCAACGCCAACTTCGACACCGGATTTAAAAAGAAAAAACACATGTTATGTAGTTATAATTTTATATTTGATTGTAAAGAATTTTGAAACTGAAACATTTTCAGAAATTTTACTTTAGCATAAAGGTTTAGTTTTTATAAAAACCCTGTGTGTAGGTCTTAACTAGCAATCTTCTCTTATTAAAGAAAACAAAAGAAAAAAATATAACCGGTCATTATTCTTTGACGTTTATAAATTAAACTAGAACAAGTTGAGCTTTTTCTTTTACGTTTCTATTTATTTGTTACCTGGAGTATTTTTAACTTCTCGGATATTCTTTCACGTTGTTTATTATGTAATTTAGTATGCAAATGCAAACGTTTCTTAGATTACGTAAATATATGCTAGTCATGCAGCTAATAAATTAGCAAGTCTGTGAAGATTGTACTTTCTATCTTAGACCACCTACTGTCTTTTGTACAGCAGCGTCCTTACACAGTTATTGGTTGTAAGAAGCAAAAGGTTTCAAGTCATTAAAGATTCATTCATGTGTTTGTTAGTTTTTATTTACAGAAATCCATTCATACCTTTTTTTAGGAACATATTTATCATTCACGTCACATTGAATCCAAGCGTCTTAATCCTTAAAGAATAAAACCAAACACAAACAGGTGACTTGAACGTCTAATCTGAAATACGATTATTAATTTGTGACATTTAAACAAAATTGTAAAACTAGTATTTAGCAATTTTTCATAAACGAAAATGAGTAACATATAAATTGTCCGACTTTTGTATGGTATTTATCGTCACTGTAAGAGACAGTTCATTTTTAATATAAATGAGGCAGAACGAAAGCAAAAGGAGTTGCTTCATTCTTATTATAGCCAAGAGTAATGAAAAAGTCTGAAAAATGATTTGATCATGATCCCAAACATATATTATAAATGTATTCCTTTTTTGTATTTAAAATTAATATTATTGAGTTCTGTTTCTTTATCAAGTAGAATTTTTAAATTTTGCTTAAAATCTGTTGTTCAAAAAAATTCAGACAATTTTGTTCTCTTCCCGACCGGCAACAACGTTGATGTGCGTGAAATGTAAAGGGTGTTGGGGTTTCTGTGGGTGATGCGGGATTTGTCCCTTGTTCCGTTAATTAATCTACGGCCGTCATAAATCAATCTGTAGCCGCAAGGTGACGCGTCATCATATCGACATCATTGACTTGCCCTATGCTATGTTTTTTAGAAAGCTGCAGATGTTCGTACTTATTAATTACAATACTTGATAAAACTTTCAAAATTATGTTTGCATATCGATCTACATTAATTTTATGTAATTTCGTTACCAACAATCCTAACTTAATGGTGCTTGTATTATTTTGATTGAAACGCTTCGAAAACCATTATCGTAACGATTTGCTTCAATGAAACTACAATTACATTTATTTTGGTTGTTTGTTTGTTGTGCCTACTGTTTTTTAAATGGGTTTACTATATTTTGTGGATAATAGAAAAAAAATTACTCTAACCGACACTTATAATTAGATGTAAAGATATAAGTTGACAGAATACTATTAATTTGGTTCACTAAAAAGTACGATTATTGCACGTACGAAACATCAACTACGTTACAAATAAATTTAAACTTGCGTTTTGTGCAGAACTTCACATCGTTCATATACTACCAAATGTGTAAAAGTGTAGAGAGGTGAAATACGCCCCACATTTTGAATAAAATCAATATTTCAGAACGCAAATATATATTTTGGGTTATTGGTACATAGGAACTTAGGAACATAACTAATGTTTCATAAAAAATGTGTCTCTAAAAATTAACATCATGGTATATAAAAAACAAAATTTAAAAAATCCTAATTGGGGCGTATTTCACCTAGTGCTCGGGAAATACGCCCCAATAAAAAAAAACCTTTGTAGATTATTATTTACCTACGCAATTCATGCACATGGCTACATTATTTGTGCATGTTTCATGCAACCATTTGGTACATTTTGTACACTGAATCCAGTCAGCCTTAGATTTTGTTGAATAATAATATTCACCACACCCAATGCAAAAATCGTCCCCTTCGTCAGAAAGTTCATCGGAACCTGATGAACTCAAAAAATGCCTCACTTTCTGAACTAGACGAACTGCAGTATGTTTTTAGTCTGCTGTTATTCTTATTCTTTTTGTTTGTTTTTAATACCTTTCTTTGGCCTAGAAGCAATTCCAGAAGTAGAAGGTAAAGCCGGCTCAATATCTTTTGTTAAATTAGTTTTCTTGTTCTCTTGTACAAGGCGCCTCTTCGCTCGATGTATTGGTGATGTCAATTCTAGCGCTTGCTGCTTTCGTTTAGAAGTTTCCAACGGAATGAGCGGAACTGGATTACTTTCTTGAAGAAATTTTGACGGAGTTTCATCTTCCTCATTGTTATTACCTACGTTTGGCGGAGATTGGTGTCTCTTTTGAATTTTATTTTGGGTTGGTACCAGCTCAGGTACAGGTTCAGGTGCAGCTGCAAGGGCATCAGAGACAGGTGAGACTCTTTGAACAGCTTCTTCATTTGCCGCTGCTTCTGCTGCATCAGATATTGCAAAAAAGTGGTCTGGAATTGCTTGCGGATTGTAGGGAAATACTCCGCAAGCTCTAAAGCCTGATACTCCCGTAGCTACAGTGGCTGCTTTACCCCACGCGTTGCCAATCAAGGTGGAAATCACTAGTCTAGAAAGCTTCCTATTTTTGTGTTGTGTCATCCAATTCTTTGCCTCTTGACCAAAATAGGTTTTTAGGGGCCAAAGAAAGCTCTATCAAGCGGCTGAAGAGCTTGTGTAGTGTGGCTAGGTAAGCACAATAACACCACATCGTTCTTTGCAGCAGTGTCTAATAAATCTATTGCATTACAATGAGATGTGTGACCATCTAAAATCAGCAGTGCTTTACCTACACCTTTTTAGGCAAAAATGGGTTTTAAACCATTTTAAAAATAATTCACTGTTGATGTAAGAAGACTTGGGGTTCATAAACACATTAGAACCGGGCGGAAGGCCGTCAGAGAATTCATCCTTTTGTTCTTTCCTTTAAATATTAAAACAGGTGGCATAAAATAACCTTCTGCATTGCAACAGCTAACTACTGAGATGTTTTCCCCTTTTTCCGTACTGGTTATTGAATAAACATCTTTGGCACCTTTTGATGCCACCACTTTGCCTGCTTTATTGTTGACTTGAATTCCTGTTTCGTCGACATTAAAAATGTTTCCAGGCTTATCAAGCAAATCATTTTCGGTTAAAATTTGCAACAACAACTGAAAATAAGTATTCACGTCCCTTCTGTTCATACCTTTCGCTCTAGCGACAGAAAGACCTTCTGATTTTCGAATAGAAAGTTCCTTATTGCGACGTAGAAACGATCGAAACCAGTCATCTCCCGCCGAACGCTCCTGTACAGAGTAATCCCTAATCTTTCAGCAAACTGGAATGCCATTTTTTTTACTGAAGTGGCATCACAAGCAAAGCCAACTTTTTCTAGCGCTTTCAGGTGTTTAACTAGTCTTTTCTCATGTTGAAACCCTAATTCTGGATATCGGCCTAATCGTAGTTTTGAACTTCCGGTAGCTATGTGCCTTCTCAGAGTACGCGATGGAATTTCATAAGCTCTACTGGCTTCGTTTACACCCATTTGACGCGAAGTCACTTTTTGCATTGCTTCTTCTAAAGCTTCTTCGCTCCAACTAGCCCTATTCGTTTTGCGTATGTATTTCTTGCCCATTCTGCGTACTAAAAGTAAAAAAACACAAACGTCAAACAACAATAATTTCTCGTGGGGCGTTTTTACCAAACGATGGGCAAAAACGCCCCAGTAGCTTACTATCAACACGAAAACATTTCTCACATGGCAAATAAAAATTTTGTAGGTTAGGAATCGTAGTTACTTGTAATATGAATAGATAGATAGAAAATATTTGCACTTTCGTAAAAATAATTGTTGACGGCACTTACCTACAAGTTTTAGGTACTTCCTATACACGTATTTGAGCTTTAAACGTATTTTTTACGATGAAAACACGAGAGCACTACCATTTACTGCCTAGCGCACGTGAACGGAACTCGTAAACTACGTTAGACATAATAAGTCATGCCTTCTAGTAATCGGAAGACGAAGTTTTGGGAAGTGGGGCGTTTTTCCCACTGGGGCGTATTTCACCACTTTACCCAAGAGTAATTAAATTGTGTTTTAAAAACAAACAGTATAAATAAAAGATATTTACTGCCACGTGCGTATGTCAATAACTACTTATCGAATCAAAAAATAGTTAAAATATAAGTTGTGTATATTTAAATTGCAAAAAACTTTTATTTGAAAAAAAAAAATTATGACCGAAATCTAATCAGATCTGAGGTATTATAAATAAGACCTATATACATTCTTTACTTACTTTACATTTAGACGGAGGGCAGGTCTGCCATCGGACAAAATCTTGTTTGTTTTATTATAACGTACTTACTAATTCTAATTTGCCGGATAAACGAAAGAAAATGTGTAAAAAATTTTGGTTTGGAAACCGTCGTGTAACTTCCCACCTTATTTATAATATCTAGATTAAGATAACAAAACAATAAATAATTGCCAACATATTTATTTTGAAATAAAATACCTATTGGTTGATTTTGATTGACTAAATACAGGGTCTTCTTAATTTGGACCTTTTCAAACTAGCATCAATACCGAAATATCAGTGTAAGGTTTATTTTAAAAATGTTAATCAGAGTGCTTTTATATAAAATAATTTAGCAACGTTGCAAATTTTTTGTTTTTAAAGTTAGTTTTTAAATTGAACTTGCGCATTTTTACAATATTTTTCTATTATTCAGACGCTTACTGGAATTAAATTTAATTTAAATTACATTAACTACATTTACTCATTTATAATATGTACCAATATTGGTTAATATTACATCAATATTGTGACATTGGTACAATTGCCAATAGTAAATATTGATTTAAAACTAATGTAGCTGTGTAATCATGTTTTATAGGTTAAAAACTATTATATTACTACTTCTTGAAGTGAAGGGACGCCCTAATTTCAAGAAGCCTTGAAATAGCCCGCATAGGTCGGGCGAAACGTCAGCATATTGAATCCAGAGTAGTGATTTAATTTCGTCCCTCCACTTCAAGGAATACCTAGTAAGATAATAGTCTTCAACTTTAATTTTGGATGATAAATAAAAGTAATTCAAGTTTTATATGTTCTTTACCTGTTTGAATTAATCATTATACTGCAATTCGTAAAACCCATAATCCAAATATAAAACAATCTTATCTTAGAAATTGAAAGTATCTACCGTAATACTTTTATATAATTCCCTCACAAGTATTTTTTAGATTATTGCTGTGTTTAATGTTTAATGCACTTTGTATAAAACAAAATCATTTTGTTATCTACACATCAAACTAATGTTATCAGTTGTAACTTACAGTAATACCAACTTGAACCAATATTGCATTTCTACATTAAGCCAATATAGTAAACTGTTTCGTTTAAACATTGGTGGAATATTAAAACACTTGATCTGGCAATTAATAACATTTGTTAAACCAACTTTTATTTAAAAATATTGTTAAAACTGTAAACATTCGACCATTCAAAATTGTAATTATTATAATTACCTCATACTTAATAAATCCATTAATTAATCCAAGAATTTTAAAATAAGTTACTGTAAAGACAAAAGTAATTTTTTTAAATAATTTTAGTTTTTGATTTACAAATGCGAAGCAGCAAACTTTAGAAAAAAGGGTCAAAAATTTAAAGAATTCCTAAAATGTCTACATTATACGTAAGATTGAGAGTAATGTGGCTGTTTTAAAACCCCTTTTTTCACGTTTTCCTACGACGATGCACAAAAATATCTGCTTGAAAACTAGCCGGTCAACAGGTAGTTTATCCATATGTAAACACAACATCTAAAAAACTACTAGTTTAATTTTATGACACTTGACACGTAGGTATTCTAAGACCGCACATCATTAAATTTTGTACATAATCCGTCAAGCCAAAAAAAGGTTCTTCACCTACACTGATTTAAAAATTTTTAAAATATTTACAAAAATGTTCATTTTACCTATTTTGTTGTTTGTAATTTAATTATACATATTTTGTTTAAATTATTTTTTGATTCGATTAGTAATTACTCAGGTATGACAATTACGAACAACCCAATTGTTTTAACAGTATAAACTTCTTGGTAATTTTTTTTCCTAAACCACAATTTTCTTTTTTTCTTTTTCGAGCAAAATATTACTCTTAAAACGTGTTCAGGGGAGGGAGTGCTTCGTCTCGAGGAAACGAGTAAAAAAACCGGTTCATATGACTTAACCTCGCCTTAAAAGTAATGCTTTGTTAAACAGATGAGTTTATTTACACGTTTACTGTTTTCAACGGCTTAAGTTTATTCTTACTGTGTTTTTACTTTATGTACTTCCCGATTTTTAAGTTCATCATCTCAGAAAAACAGAAAACTGGTAAAAAAACTGGTTCATACGGCTTAACCCCTCCATAAAAGGTATGACTAGTTGAACAGGTAGGTATATTTACACGTTTGATTTTTTCCAACGGCTTAAGTTTATTGTCACTATGTCTTTATTTTAAATCCAGAATTTTAAGCTCAATAATAAACTATTTAACAACTTATAAAAATAGTTATTTGATTGTTTTGTTGCTACAAGAAACTGATTTATTTTTTTCACTTTTTTTATCAAAATTTTTATAGTCACGGCGCACTCTACATACGCTCTTGTTGTTCAAAAAATTGATTTAAATTTTATTTATTCTTAAATCGGTACGAAATAAAATAAAATTTGACATTTTCCGTGTTACTATCCATGTAGTAGTAGTCTTGCAACACACTTCTTGGGTCGATAATAACAAATTAATTTTGTATTTTTATTTGAATTAAATCATTGAAATTAATACAAATTAAAAAGGTACTTAATTTAAAAGTACATATTTTGGAAACTTATTCATTATTTTTATTCAAATATTGCTCTCTTTGCAACGAGTTAATGATTAACGTAAAATCGGATTTTGCAAAATAATTTTTTTCCAAATAAACTTCAAATATACTTATTATAAATTGTAATTGACTTCAATTAAGCAAATTTCATTGACTTGAATAATAAACAAAAAAAAAACAAAATTAGTTTGATCACAGCTACATAATTTAAGGACAGCAAAATTTTGAATTCTTTAAAACTGACTAAATTACGAATTTAATTTTTATTTTTATTTTGCAAGCCATTTTCAATAGAAATTTTGTATACGCTTGCTTAGACATAATTAATGCTACATGTAAACTGAAAAATATTTAGGTTCACAAATGAAAAAAAGCATGTGAATGTTTTATTGGAATGCAAAAATGTTTTAGTATCTTTTTTGTTAATAAAATTTTGAAATCAAAATGATATATATTTCAGATTATTTTAAAATAATAAATGTAAATGTCGGGGTTTATTTATTTTTTATACTGCCTTGGGGGTAATGATTTCTATTTTTATTAATTACTATCAATACGAAACCGATCTTTCTTATGTGTGTTAAGAAATCGTAATAGGACAATAACTTGAAACTTCTAAGCTTGTTGAAATATTATATACCGGGTTATTCACGGTATACGACACGGAATATTACAGTCAAACTATTCAATGAATTAAAAAAATATATTTGGGATAGATAGAGACCTATCCGAGGAATATTTTAAAATTATTTTCAAAATATACAGGTGTTCCAAAATACACAGAACGTATCAAAGTTGTGTTTTTTCTTATGAAATGTCCTGCATATTATTACATTTTCAGTTTCTACGAACAAAATAAGAATGGATTTTATAGAGGTTTGTCTTACTTAAACCTAAAAGTTTTTGAGATATTTTGTATTTTACGAAAAAGTCGTCACAATTTTACCGATTCATATCTCAGCAACTAATACCTTTTTCCAAACTAAATTCGCACTGAAGTCTATCAATTGATCACATTTTATGTACAACTTGTGAAAAATCCATTATCATATACATGATGTGTACAAAATAAGATTAAATAATGACATGTTTTGAACCGCAATAACTTGCTTAATTTAAATGGAACACCCTGTATTGTATGTTAACAACAAATGTAAAATGTAATTACTTATCAAACAATATTATGGTGTACATCTAAATGTTCAGGTTGTCATGAAAAATGGAAATTTTCATAATAAAGACTGATTTGTAACAATTTTAATATTTATCACTTTGACAGATGAATATTATGTATTTGTAAGAAGTCCGTTGATTGACGGGCAAATTTTAATGCATGAATTTAATAATGCTAGACTCCGCGTGCATGTGGGTTGATCCTATTGTTCTCTGAATAATGTTAAACCTATGGCGGACAAAGACCCCTTGGCCCCGCCCTTGTATGAAAATTTCCGGTTTTCGGATTTTTACCGTTGGTTTGAAGGCAAGACCCATCGGCATGCCGAATTTCAAGTCTCTACGACGTCTGGAAGTACCCGTTTAATTTCGGAGACAGAGATGAAAAAAATAGGCGCTTTATTTTAAGCAAATGTTTTTTGTATTTTACCAGTATGTTTTACAATATTGTAAACAGCTTAGGAATTGATTCGTGGAGCAGATAATTTATTAGAAGAGATATTATTGTGAAGTAAATTTGTACGTTTATTAAATTCTTGTAAATTCTATACACATTTATTTCTCTCAAAATTTAATACAGTTGATGAAATGTACACAATGCAAACCTTCACTTTCTTACAAATACATAATATTCACCTGTCAAAGTTGTATAGCTTACTTGATAAATATTAAAATTGTTACAATAGAGTCTTCATTATGAAAATTTGCATTTTTCATGACAACCTGAACATACAGCTATAGGATACTATAGTATTATTTGATAAGTAAATACATTTTACATTTGTTGTTAATATAAAATACAGGGTGTTCTATTTAAATTGAGCAAGTTATTGCGGTTCAAAACATGTCATTATTTAATCTTATTTTGTACACATCATGAATATGATAATTAATTTTTCACAAGTTCTACATAAAATCTAATCAACTCATAGACTCCAGTGCGAATTTAGTTTGGAAAAAGATATTAGTTGCTGAGATATGAATCGGTAAAATTGTGACGTAAAATACAAAATATCTCAAAAACTTTTAGGTTTAAGGTAAATTGAAAATGTATTAATATACAGGGCATTTCATAAGAAAAAACACAACTTTGATACGTTCTGTGTATTTTGGGACACCTGTATATTTCGAAAGTAATGTTAAATATTCCTCCTATAGGTTTCTATCAATCCCAGATATATTTTTCCTATTATATTAAATAGTTTGGCTGTAATATACCGTGTCGTATACAGTGAATAACCCTGCATATTTTTTCGAAATGATTTGACCTTACCAACTTAATAAAGTTGTTGCTTGATGGTTTGGGTATTTATTGATGGTTTTATTAAAAAAAAAATTAAAATAGTAATTTAGTAAATTTATTTTTCTGATAAATATGTCATAATCACAGTAGGTGCCGAAAAGTTATACCTTCTGTCACTAATTATTAACAGTAAAATTTTTGTTATTTGTCAAAATAGTTACATGGTAAACAATTAGAACAATCATCTAATCGTGTAGCAACAAAATTATCACATTGGATACAAAAAATCATATTTATTACATAAATAGTTGTTATTTATTTGCATTGGTTTTAATTTATAGTGACCTTTTATTATTTTAATTAATTTAATACAGAATTGAATTGAGAAAAATTCTTGGAAAATTTATAAAACTTTGGTTGTGAACTTTGTGAATGTAAATCCTACTTATTTAACGACAACAATTATGTATTAGTTAATAAAAGTGTTAAAATATAAACCAGAAGTCGAATTAATTTAGGGGATGAGATACAGTTTGCAACAGACAATTTTTGTTAACCTTCAATAAATATTCTAGTAAAATAAAGCTATATGTAAGTTCAAAGCTCTGAAAAATGAGTATAACTAATGTTTGTTTATCCTACATATTTTAGTACAAGTTAATCGATATGTCATGCTGAGGTGAGTGTATTTAGTTTTAAAGCACGTTTAATAGCAACGTTGAGTTTAGTAGTAGGTATCTAAAATAATAGTAAATAAAACTGTTTACTTTTGATGTCATTTTTTTCTCTGCAAATAATGCAAGACGAGGGAGGACGTTATTCTTGCCTTCCACTTAAAGCGCGTGATATTAATTTAAGAATAAGAACTTACACAAATTAATTTCATTATTCCGAAGGCAAATATAAGGTTCAGTTTTTTTAAGTGTTAAAAGTCTGTAGGTAGATATCACTGATTCAAGACCAGTTTTACATTTTGCAAAAAATATTTAAAAAATCCCAAATTGATTACACTTGAGTTTTTTAGTAGTATTTTTATTTGACCTCAAACAAAGTGTGTTTCTAGAATGTAAAATAAATATTTAAAAATTATTAATTTTTTAAAAATTAAAATACTTTCAAAAACAAGCAAGTAGTGTATTTTTTATTAATTAAAAGTGAATGTAAATTACCCAGAAGACGTTTCATAAACAATTGCACAATTTTTTTAAGTGCAAATATAAACTTAAATTTAAAAAAATAGTTTTTACTTAATTGAAGAACAGATGAAGACAAGAACTTTTGCAAACCTCTTGTTTTGCATAATTTACAAATTATTCTTACAACTTAATAGATATCTTAAAAAGTTAATATCAATAGTAGTTATCACAAATGATTTATTAAAATTTTATTTGAATATTTCATCTAATATTTTTACTATTAAGTATTAATTTAAAAAAAAAACATTAAACATACCCTGGACATTGAATAACTGTCATGGAAAACTTCGTTCAAGCATTCGAAAATTAACTAAAATATTTGGAATTTTTTTTAGTCATGTTTGATTTTGTGAAATAAAAGATCTTTCAAGAAAATCTTATGACTTGTGCGAGCACACACGTACTCTCGAGTCATTTTACGAATTCCATGTACTCTGCATTTATATGATGACTGTTGAATGTTAATGTAAGTGCTGAGGCCAATTATTGTTCATGCGTAGCATGCTGGGTATGCTAGTTTAAATATATGAACTGATTGAATTTCTAATATATTAAATTTTAAAACTAGAGTCAATACGGGCAAAGTTGTTTAACTGTTTAATAAGGTCCGTTTCAAATATTTCTATTGTTCAAGTTTTTAACAATTAAAAATTTTAAAAGTTTTTGCGAGTTTTTCAGATACGTAGAAACGGTCTGATAATGCAGTAACTCGAAGTCATTTTAAAATAAAGCTTGAGAAGTTTCGATATGAGTAAAATTTCGGAGAATAACAACAATAATAACAAGATATACAAAGTTATAATCCAAGGTCCGGCAAAAAAGGCTGATTAAATCATTTCTTTTATTAAAAAATAATCCGTAAAGGAATCTCTGTGCAATTTTCGGACATGGAAGAGAAGGCTTGGTAAATTTTTATTTGTAATCTTATAATTGCCAAAAATTAGGCGTTCGTGGACACAACACAAAGTTTCCTGCGTTGAAGAATTTGCTGAACTAAAATTAGGAATGGTAACCTTCCCTGATCTGCAAGTTCACCTTATATAGCTATTCCGGACTTCTTTCTCTGGGGTTATTTAAAAAGTAATGTGTATGTGAATGAGCCAAAAAACTTAGAAAACCTGAAAACAAACATAAGAAACTAAATAAACTCCATTTCAGGTCAGATTCTAAACGCCTTTATGATCAATTCCATCACGCCGATAGAAGAGTGTATTGTCGAGAATGGCGGTCATCTACCCGGCACTATTTTTATAGTATAAGTTTGTCATACTTTTAGTACATAAATCCGTGTTCAGTTGTTCTGCAATTTGAGTTAATAATTTTTTATAAAAGAATCTCATTGATCAGTCTTTTTGCCGAACCTTGTATAACAAAAAATAGAAATAAACATACCGTGTGTCTCTAGCAAGACGCAACATAGGAATTTCACTATAGAAAAAAATTGAATTGATCAACTAAGGCCATAAAATTCTCGTAATGACGTATACTTATTTTATGACGTATACGTTACAATTAATTGTTATTGCATATTCCTTATTGTAATATTCTCTAATTTAATTTTTGAAAATGAGTGTGTATTGAATTCCTGAGAAAGTTTAAATGATTGAGTGGGTATACAGAGGTGAAAGCTATAGAAACACTTCTGCTATGTTTGCTGCACTTTTTCCGGATCGGCAGTGTACACAAACGTCCGAAGCAGGTTCAACAAAACCAGAACATGGACAACGATGAAGAAATCGATGTACTAAGTGGTGTGCAACTTAAACCTAATATTAGTATTTGACAACTAAGTATCGACTGTGGTGTAAATAGGTGTCGAGTTTATAAAATTTTAAAAAGCATAAACCGATGCTGACAAAAGGCAAGAATTTTGTGAAACATTAATGGAGATATGCCATAATGATATAAATTTTGTTAAGAATATTTGCTTCGCCGATGAATGTTCGTTCAATCTCAATGTAGTTTGTGGTATCAGCTTGATGGGTGTGCATATAATGCAAATGAAATAAAACAACTTTTAAATGAGGCACTTTCTAGAACCTGAATTGGAAAAGGTGAGAAGTTACTTGATTACCAAGATCACCATGCTTGTCCCTCAACGACTTCTTTTTATGGCGTGAAATATCTTCGAAGAATATCTTTGAAGGTTTACACCGACAGGCCCGACGACACAATTGAATCTTTAAAAGATAAAATTGTGAAGTTTGCTTTAAGTTTGCTTCAATATACCAGCAAATATGATTGCAAATGTGCAAGAAAACTTCTATGACCGATTGGGGCACTGTTTATCAGTAAATGGACAGCATTTTGAACAGTTGTTATAACCCAAGCACTTCGCATATTATACCTATTAGCTTTCACTTCTGTATATCCACAAACAAATCGGTCCTTTTCAGGACCACTAACACGTGTATAAAAAAGAATTTTTAATACGATGCAATTAAAACTTAAAACGACAATCACTTTTAATAAAAATCCGTATTTAAAATTACAACATTTCTTACAATGAATCTTAGATGGTTTTAAAATAACAAAAATCTTTATGAATCCCATGAGTTTCAAATAAATGTTTACGTTCAAGAAGCTAAAAATGTATAACACCGTCCAATTCTGGTTTATACTTTACTTTACTGATTCCAAATAAAGTCCTTAGAATATCAACTTTTGTTTATCTGTAAAGACCTGTGGTAAAGACAAACTACTTGATTCATACTAATCGAAATATCTGTCTTATCTATAGTAATAATAATGTATTGACTTAAAATAAACTTTTAGCTTTAGAATACCTGCATATTCTTGCAAGATGCAAGTATTATGTCTAATAGTGTACACACAGGTCTACATAACAAGAAAACAAACGACTCATTTAATCTAAAATTCTATAACAACAGGTTTTCCGCAAAAGTATTTTATTATGTTTACTTCAATAGCTATATTAAAATATGAAAGCAACTGAACATTGATCAGAATTGATCAGAATTAAAATCACAAAATACTAAATACTTATTTTTTTCAAACTCAAAGAACAATATTTACATTTGAAGGAAGATTAGACATTCCACACTTGTTCTCTCTTTCTAACTTCAACAAAATGCCGTAACGTATTGAGTACCTATATAAAAATCCAAAATTTTCATAGCAATAGTAGATCAAATCAAATTTTTTCTATAGTAAAATTTCTATGTTGCATCTTGCCAGAGACACACGGTATATTATGAAATTTAGAAAAACACATTTAAGCAGTGATTGCTCTTACTAGTTTATTAACTGAGCAAATATAGATGTCATAATTCAAGCAGTAATCATTAAAAAGTCTAAACATTATTTGAATTGGAGCTCTTAACAGCAAATTAGATTTAGGCGTTTTATTATAAAAAGTAAAAACACGAACGAGATGAGTAAGTTGGTATTGCAAAACTTTATTATAAATAATATTAAAAAACAATTTGATAGCACTACAAACTCTTCTAGTTTTAAAGTTCTTAACCTTCTAATAGTTAATAACTTTAAAATTAGAAAGTTAATTGGAGGTAAAAAAATACACTCAACTGTAAAGTCTTCTAGATTTAAGAGAAGAAGTTTCAAATCGTTGCAAAACAAAATTTTTTAAAAACTCAATTGTCTTTTGAGAGGAAATTCATTAGACATAACTTTAAATGTATCTTCGGTGATTCTTTAATTTTAAATTCTTGTCTCTATGTTTTGCCATCTTCAAATTTGAATATTCTATTGGAAAACAATACTTTTTGCATCAGCATTGGAATACGAAACCGAAGGAAGATTCTAATCAAAACTAAAAATGCAACGGAAAACCACATCTCTAATACAATAAAAGATGTAATTGTTATCCTGTCATATAGGATTTATTGCTAAGTTACACCAAATAAATGTACCTAGCACTTCATGGAACGGCATATGGAGAGAAAGCTATAATGTAACTTTTCTTCCTTTAAATAAGGTTTTCTTCTGTGAAGGAACATCAAAAACATTAAGACCGTTTTTTAAGCAAAAATTTTATTATTTCAGATCTGATCTGTTTAATTCAATGATTTAGTCGTTTTTGGTGCTCCTCCTCAAAGCAGAAAGAATTTTTGGCATTTTTCAAACGTCAGAAACTCGTCATGTAGAAGAATGAGCACTAGTTTGTGTAGAACAAAGTTTAAAATGTTTTTTCTTGAAATTTAACTTGAAAACTCAAACTTATAATAACTGTGGTTTCCGTCACTTCCTTGATTGGACCGTGTCGAAATGGTAACCGAAGTTGCCAACGTTTAACCGTAGTTACCAACGTTTCGCCCAATATCGGGCTTTGTTAGACGAGAAACTTAATACTAATAAACGAGAGTTCAAAGTAAACGACTAAAAGTTAGGTAATCAACTTATCAGCTAAAACAAGTCTGATTAATTAAGTAATTACATACGCATATAACATATAGAAGAAGAATCGTCACGGGTTGTTACTTTTGTTGTTAACTTTGAAACCAGGGTGACGATTAAAGTTGGGATGCTTGATCAAATCTACACCCTCTCTAATTTCCATATTGAAAAAAGAAAGAAGATTTGGCAATCAAAATTTATATTGTGGCTAGTGCCAAAATGAGTCTATTATAAGACTCGAAGGACTTATTCTAAGACACAAATTACGTTATTTATTTGCTAGAATGTTACATTCAAATTGTATAATATTGCTTTAACGAGAAAATATTCGAATATAAACATTACTTTAATTAGTTTACATGTAATGTGTTTCAAGCCTAAAATATCTAAAAAAAACATTTGTTTATTATATTTTTAACAACTTTAGTTTATAACTTTGTTGTAATAAAATTATTTAAAATTTTCGAAAGTATTTCCGCACTTGTGCGGTAACTTATATTTACCGGTAGACTAGACTTGTTTTTTCCTAGATTCAGAATTTTTTGACATTTTTCAAACGTACATAAACTCGTCATGTAGAAGAATAAGCACTAGTTTGTGTAGAACAAAATTTGACTGTTTAAAATGTTTTTTCTCTTGAAATTTAACTTAAAAAACTCAAACTTATAATAACTGAGGTTTCCGTTACTTCCTTGATTGGACCGTGTCAAAATGGTAACCGTAGTTGCCAACGTTTCGCCCAATATCGGGCTTTGTTAGGACGAGAAACTTAAAACTAATAAACGAGAGTTCAAAGTAAACGACTAAAAGTTAGGTAATTAACTTATCAGCTAAAACAAGTCTGATTAATTAAGTAATTACCTGCGCATATAACATATAGAAGAAGAATCGTCACGGGTTGTTACTTTTGTTGTTAACTTTGAAACCAGGGTGACGATTAAAGTGGTTGGGATGCTTGATTAAATCTACATCCTCTCTAATTTTCATATTGAAAAAAGAAAGAAGATTTGGCAATCAAAATTTATATTGTGGCTAGTGCCAAAGTGAGTCTATTGTAAGACTCGAAGGACTTATTTTAAGACACAAATTACGTTATTTATTTGCTAGAATGTTACATTCAAATTGTATAATATTGCTTTAAGGAAATATTCGAATATAAACATTACTTTAATTAGTTTACATGTATTGCGTTTCAAGCCTAAAATATCTAAAAAAAAACATTTGTTTATTATATTTTTAACAACTTTAGTTTATAACTTTGTTGTAATAAATTTATTTAAAAGTTTTCGAAAGTATTTTTCGCACTTATGCTGTAACTTATATTTACCGGTAGACTAGACTTGTTTTTCTTAGATTCATAAGTTTATTTGAGTGTTTTTAAATCATTGGCTAAGCACACATTTGATTTTAGATGGATGAACATAACGAAATCGTAACATCAACGTAAATTGTTTGAATAGAAACATATGACATCAAACAAAATTGATTTTATTTAGTGCAATTGCAAGAAGCTAAATTGTTTTTATTAACATTACAAATAATGGTTTTAAATCATAGAAAAATTGCTTGTATTCACAAACACCATTGTAATGTATTAATTGTTATGCAACTGAAACAGAAGAAAACTATCACCCCTAATAACTGCAAGGATAAAGTTATATCTGTCCTATTGATAACTTCAAACATCAAAACCTAAAGATAGAAGAAGCAGAACTTAGAAATGTGCATGCAAATAAAATATTACAACTTTCTCGGTCGAATTTTCAATAAACTCTCGTGCTGTATCCAACCTTGGGGGTTCATCTTTCAGTGTAATGAAACATTTTTCACCTCGGCTGTAATGTATTATTGCGGATACTGATCGTAACTGGCAGAAGACACTTTCGTAAAGTTCTCTAAAAAAATTAAAACAATTATTCATGTTCCTAGGTATCATCATTCCTATCACAAAATTCACAAAGTTTGCAGTTAGAGAACGGCTTACATGGATTTCGTCAAATTATTAACAAACCTTTCATGTTCTTTAATTTTCTCTGAACTTTAGCAGTGTTACACTTTTTAGATTTAGTTCCCTGCCAATTCAATTGAAGTTATTTGTTCTTTAGTGTCTGAACGTGATGAAGTTTTATTTTCCATATGGAAAGCAACTACTTCTTTCTTTTCAATTAGTTGCTTCTGCAGATTTTAGGCTTATCTACAAATATTATCTTTTTTTAAAGCTGTACATCCATCTTTCCTCTAAACATTTTGGTTAACTTATCAGTAACTACATTGTTTTCATTGTTATAAAATTTATTGGAAGTTTAGGCTTTAACACATTAATTTAAATGAGTATTGAATTTTCTTGCTTCGGTGAATTTACATCTAATAAACTAGTCTATGCAGGTTTGTTTCGTAAACAGATCATAGAATTATTTTTTGTCTTAGTATAAACATGGCTCGAAGACAGTTATCGGAAGGTCAAAATTGGGACTGATTTTGTAGAAATTGAAATTAATTGAAGTGTTTATCAACTTTTTAATGAAATTCGATAAATTTGCAAAAATGTCAATCTTCAATTTGAACCTTTACGTGCATTCTTATTCAAAAAATTACATGAACATTGTTTATTAAGTATATACCTACCTAGTAATTAAATATATTAAAATAACAAAACAAAATAATCAAAATATATGATTGCATTAGCATAAATAATATGTAATCATTAATAAAATTCTCTTAAGTTTATACATTAATTTTCAGAAACGTCGACAGTTATGTAATTAGAAGTATCTTGTAATGAAAAAAATAGAATATTTTGATCAGTATCACATTCAACTACCCAGTAATTTTGTTAACTTGAATGATTGCTACCTTAATTCAAATTTTATAAATTCAAACTACACGTAAACAACATTTTTTTTTCTAAAAACTTATCGTTTTATTTCATGACTTAGTAACTGTATTTTGTTACAGCGTACCTGCAATTATATACGCTTGCTCTTGGAACAACCTCTTTCTCAGCGAAATTATAACAGTAATTAGTACGATTTGCTTGTGTGACAATTGTGAAAAAAAATTGCTACATTGTTTTAAACATGGTTTCATTACGTGGGAAATTAAAAGATGGTACCTACACAATGAGTACAAAAATTCAAAATCTTCCTAACTATAAAATCTCATGTATCAAACTGTACTTTCGACGCAATTTCATTGTCACATCCAAGTAATTATCCTGTTTTTGTACTAAATATAGTTGCGGGAATGTGCACAAAAGTTGAAATTATCAGATCTGTTGTAAAAAACTTGGGTTTTTGTATAAGGCAAATTAATTTAGATTAAATCAAATTTCGTGGAAAAGTAAAGATTCTTATTTCCTGTAATACTATTGTTTCACATAATTAGGAACCAAAACCACAAAAAATTAGTTAATTTTGCGAACACTGCATTTATTATAAATTATTTTATTTATTTCCAAAACAATTTTAATTTGTTATTATTTTTATCGTAAACATAATAAAAAAGTTTTTTAACCGTAATACTGTGATTACAATTGTATTAATTTGATCACCTACAGCAATAAGAAAGTATTTTCTGTTCAAGCATATCAAATTTCGAGCTAGCAACATATAGATAAGTATATAATTGTATCAAATGTATAAAACTTTTACAAATTCTTAAACGATAATAGGAAATCTTCAAAATCTAAAATTTCGTATGAAAATATGTAACTAGGACGCCATGAAATTGAATTGTATTAATTCTTTTACAGTGTACAAAATAGAGCAAAATAAGGCGTGGTGATGTGATATGAAACGATTGTGTCCTTGAGTTCTAACCTAAACTTTGTATCAGCTGACCACTTTGTTATAAAAATTATCAAATATCATAAACAATTCTAAGACCAGTTTTTTTATTATAACAACTAGTTAGTTTCGTAATCATTTAGTTTCTAGAAAAATCTTTTCTGAATAAACGAAGTTTTAAATTTTATTCTTTGTCGCAAAGACATGTAAAAAAAAATGCATAATAATTTTATTGCGTTTAAACATAAACTCCTAACAATTTTGAGAAACAGAAAAAAATAAATACAGAATTACTTTTAATTTTTAATTTAAAAGGAATAAGTTTTAATGTTTGTTAAAAATGGTAACGTAAACAACAAATATGATTTGGAGAAAATTTTTATTTAATCTAATAATAAAACAATTTAATTAAAAATATAATTATTTTATCATATAGTTTTACTGTGAAACTTATACGTTATAACTGAATATTTCAATATCTACATGTTTTAAAATAATACGATAATTTGTATCGTAAAATTAACAAATAGGTTGATAACATTCTCAGAAAGCAATCAACGGTTAATTTAATAAAAAAGTTAAACTGTTTCATCACTAAAATCAGTTGTTTATAAACACATGCTACATGTATCTATAACATTCTTAAAAAAAATGTATAAAAAAATGTTTGAAATTACTGGTAACTTTTTTACAAGACTATCCGTAATTATACAGTATACGAAAGACATCGACGCGCATCCAATCACAACTCACCAAAATACTACTTAAATATATACATCAACAGCAACCATCTTGCTTTGTAAAATTAACTTCATTCCCAAACGTTGTCCGTCACCAACTACTTTTATAACTCTAATTACAGGCACTTTATTTTAATTTCATAGAAAAATAAAATTATCTACTACATCAAAATGTGCAGGTACATATTGTAAACAAAATTGCTAGTTTTATTGCAATACATTAATAAAAAAAATTTGGCGGTATTAACAATGAAGATTGTTGACAGGTACACATGCTGCCACATTTAACGTTATCTTTACTAATGACAGCTTGAATTACGTAGATTTTATGTTACTTTATGTGACTATTATTTGTTAGAATAATCTATTTTGGTACGTAGAATCATTCCATAGAATAAATAACTTTTATCAAGATACACATTCCTCAAACTTCAAAATTCAACTCCGTTATTCTTTTAACATTTTTAAATGACTTAAACCTTACTTGTATTTTGCGGACACCCTGTATCCCAAAAAGTATTTTCGCTAAAAGTACACAAATTGTTATTTTTAATTGATGGAATATATAGTAACAACGAAAGTATAATAATTTCATTATCTTATAAAAATCCTCCTTTAACTTTGTACAATGATATCATGTAAGTTGTATAATTTAATTTGCATGTAGATGGTACTAGATTTTAGTCTAGAGTATACCGCTGTAGATTTATGGTGTACATCATTGATGAAGAAGACTAGGATTTATTAGATTTATTTGGAAGTATTTATAGTTTATGGGTGTATTTAGATATAAATGGATATATTTGAAATTTATTGCAGCTTCTTCGAATTATTTAGATTAACATTAAAATGTTTGACAAAATCTTTTACTGCAGAAAAATAGTGCAGAATAACTATTTTAGAATTTTCTAGTGAAAAAAAGCAGTGTCAAGAAACAGTTATTCGCAGTAGGTGTCAAGAATAATATAAACAGTAGAAATGGTATCAAGCAGAATACAAGCATTCTGATTCTGCATCTTATGTACAAGGTATTGTACAGATCACCACTCGGATCACCACAAAGTTCGTACTAGATTATAAATCATAAAGCTGATATTCAAGAATATTCAAGACTATTCATGAATATTCAAAAATATTTAAGAATATATAGCTATTCATAAAATGATCAGCAAGGTATTGATATTACCCGAAGAAAAAAAATTAAACAAAATAATGATCTATGAAAAACGTGCGTTTGTAGAAGTAAATTTTAGTAGGTAATAAAGAAATCTTCTTTGCGTTGGTTGTTTAAACAAGGTTTTCAAAGAATTAGTACTGATTATCTACAACTATTTACATTGAAAAACTCATTAAATAAAAAAATTTTGAAGAACCAAAATGAATCACAAATAATAAACATATGGGCGAACCCTCAGAAACACAAAACGTAAGCATTTTAAAACTGTATCAATGAACTTTTAATTTGCTTTCTGAAGATCAGAGAAAGACACGAGACTGATACGCAAGAAAATATTGTAATAATTGTTATACGGTTTTTACGAAGAATGGTAGTTTGTTTAGAATTTTACAAGTAACCACATTTTTTAATTAAACAAAAACTTTCTCCAAAAGTGTTACTGCACAATTACAGTTTGAAATTCAAAAATTAAAAAAAATTATTGCCAGTTGTAGTAACACAACCTAACTTAAGCAAAGTCTGATTATGCAGGGTGTTTCCAAACTTATAGGAAAAAAATTAGGACGTGATTCCTCATCGAAAATTAAGTAGAAACTTTGCTATAATTTTGTTTCCTAAACTCACACCATGCTGAGTTACGTTTCAGACAAAAAACAAAGGACCATTTTCGCCCAAAATAAATGTGAATTTCAAAATTAATCTTTACTGTAACACAAAATAGTGGCGTTCCATTTGTTCAGAAATGTTTATAACATACATTACATTTCAAGGGATTTTTTTTACTTGAATACCTTTAATTTTTGAAAAAATTAAAGTTTTTTCTTTCAGAGGCGCCAAATCAATTTTGGGCACATTTTTTCTACAGCCGAAAAAGTCATATTTGTTTGCTCAGTAATTTTATATAAAAGTGTTGTTTAATTCAATTAGAATATATTTTGAAAAATACTGTTATCGTGAGCGAACTGATATGCGCTCTAGGGCACGAAATATTTCGCGCACGTTGCCGACAATGTTTCATTTTTCAAACGCATACTAATCAAAAAAAGTCAACATTTTTTGTCGATGGAAAAAAAATTATTAAAGTGGGGATAATGTAAACAAATATCTAAAATATTGGCTTTTGTGGGTGTATGTCATATATAAAATTTCACGTCTCTATCTTAACCTATTTTCAAGAAAAAAATTAAGAACCCATTTTTAATCACCTAACCAAGATGTGAGTTTAGGAAAAAGTTTACAAAAAAGAACCCTCTTCATTTTCGATGAGAAATCACTTTCTAAATTTTTTTGGGATAAGTTTGGAAACACCCTGTATTTCGTTTTTACATTTACATGTATTTAAAAGTATTAGATATTAGAACATTATTTAGAATAATTTGGAGTTATCTAAAGTGGAATTTTGAGGTATATTTTTTAACAGCGGTTAACCTCATCATTATAGGATTATGTATATTATAGTTAAAGCAAATTAACAAATAAATTGATTTTTGTATAGTTGCCTCGGCGAGCGTGGTATAAGCATGTGTGATGTTTACGTGATAGTTTTTAGTAACGTTATGTAATTACCGTGTGAATGGGTAATAAAAATTGTAGTAACTTAATAGGCACTTACGATGAAATGTTTTGATGTATAATTAATCCGTTGCTGCCCATTTAATCTAAACATTATACGTTTTTATTGTTTAATATTGAATTTCACTTATTTATTTTAATTAAAACCGATAACGTTACTAAATAAATAAGAAGAAAGTAAAAAAAAAATTAACAAATGTACCAGCGTTACTAAGCGGTTTTTAGTCCAATACTTGAAAAGTCAACTCCGTTATTTTCAAACATTTATTAATTATTATTTTTATATTTTATGTAATAGAATTAAACATGTGCTCATCTTCCGAGGTTACTCTGTATGCTAAAAGTACATCAATTTATATTAAAATCAGATTTTTTCTTTTGAATTTAGTGAATTTTAGAAAGATTTGCGACGAAGTTACAAAAACCCGGAAGCTGCTTTGTACAAGTACAAAGGTAACATTAAAATAAATAAATTAATTTTTTAATCCGGTACACAAAAAGATTAATATTATATTATTTTAGAAGAAATAAAATCAAGTCTGTAAGTTTCACTTTGTTTGTCCGGTAATTTCAGACGAGTAATATACAAAACAAAGAAAAGTTGCATAAATTGTTTAATATCAACACGAGCTAACGTAAAAATACTTTTGTTATTTTTTGCTTATCAACTTATTTTTACGTCGACTGAGAGCGGCAGGAAAAGTACTTTTATCTCCGCTGCTAATAGCAACCGGTTGTGTACAAAAAGAGCAACTTTAGCGTCAAAAAATAGTGGGTAAAAGTAAGTTTACTAACGTTTGAAGAAAAAATTATTTAATTTTTGTCGTAGAATAAGTTGTAGTAAAATTAGTCATAAAAATCTCTTTAATGAACTAACTTATTATTGTTGTAATCTTCAGAAACTATTAATAACGTTCAATTATTTACAAAAATCAAAAGAAAAAATTAAAAATACTATTAAAATTTGTTAGTAACAGAATTCAGTGGCGTCACAACAAAGTTTTTATTATCAGTAATTACAATAAAAATGATCGCTCTTATATATTTGTACAAAATAGTTGACAGCATTAAAGCAAAACGTGTTGCCACTACCGTAAACGGCAAAAACGGCAAATCCAGTAATGTCTTTTCAGTGTGTTTTTTTTTTAATTTAAAAATTAATTATTTTTGTAATGAATTGTTAGTGGCGTAGAATTTTTCAATACATTTACTAATGGATTAAACGTCCTACGGGATATATTAATTACATTCCATGTAATTGAATAAAATTAAGTAGATACATTAATATACTTGCTAGAATATTACTTATTCTTATATTATTTGAAATACAGCAATAACAAGTTAAATATTTTAGACAAGGAAGGTTGTTTTTTTATATGTACAGATATAAAATTGTAACAGGACTCTGTTGAAAAAAATTTTCTCGTGAGTTTGGGACAACAAAACAAGAAAACATAATACATGTATTTTATCAAAATCAAATTTTCTTAGTTTGAGTACCATTTTTCCAAGGTTGTTGAAGGAACTGTTACAAATAATTCATTGCAATTAATTTGATCTATACAATACGTTAAATAACATCTAATTTTGTGTAATAAGGAAATGTACGTCGTCTGCAAAAAACTTCTTTGCATTCTTTTTGATAACGGATGCATGGTGTCTCAATGACCTTCAAATTAAAAAAAAATAGAGAACAGTCAGATTTAAGTAATTGATAAACAAAAGTAATTTATCTAACATTTATTTATCCGTGTTCATTAAATTATAACTACATTACTGGTATTTAAGACATTTTGATGCAATAAATGAAGAAACAAATCAGAATCGGTTGGAATGTAATGAAACGTTCCTAAGAATGGTTTAACAGTTAGGGTTAGAATATTCAAAATCTTGTGTTTTAGATGGTTTCAAAATTAAACGAAAAATAATTAAGAATTTTATAATGATTAACTAATTTATTTCAAGATCTCAATGACCTCAAGAAAACTGATTATTGCGGATGCTTAAAGATTTTAATCGATTTGATCAGCGACACTCAAACAATTTCTAAATAAAATTTGAAAGCTTTTTAATATTTTTAGATCATTTATTCACATAAATGTTTCTATTCATTACATTTTGCCGAAACTAACGTTCACATTTTGAGTACAATACGAAACCATTTTTTTATATCGCAAAGAAGACATTGTACTAAACTTACACACTTAAAATCATTAGGTACTTGTAATTCTACAAACGTGATTTTTTTTTTCATATGCATTAGATATGTCACTGTTAATTATATATTCAGATGAAGATACATGCATTTTCTATTCGATTGTGTATTAAAAAATAGTTATTTATGTACCAAGGACAAAAAGGTGCACTTTTATGTACGAGACTGAATTTGCTGGCCGAGGCGTTAGCCGAGGCAAGCAAACAGGCGAGGTTATTAAAAGCACTTTTTCCGAGGTACATATTAATTTTTCCGTTGACCTTAAATTAATTAATTTTCTATTGATTACCGTTTACTGAAAACAAAATGTTACTAATTTTAAACAAAAATTTTACGTTTGTTCTGATTTTACTGTACCTAATATTCACTTCACCGTTCAGTATTGTAACATTTGTGTCAAAATTTATTAAAGGAAATAAAAGCTTTCCGCGTTCGAATATTGTACCGATAAAGCATTTGTTTACAACAATCACATAATTTTTATAAGAGCACTTGATTATGATAGGTAATAGGTAAAACATGTACTTTTTTATAATTTATTAAAATAATAAAAATTACATTTAGGTAGTGTTATTTTGAAGTATATTTAAAAATGTAGTTATAGTTGGAAGCCTACCCTCAAAATTAATGCATTTCTTTAATTGTTTATGATCAAAGATGTAATGAAGTTTCTCCTATTAAATACATTAAAGTCGATTCTTACTAATTGGACATATAATAGTTATAAGACTGAGTTTGTACCGTGGTCAGACTTATAATCATTTTATATTCAATAAAAATATTGCCTGACCGTAAGAAAGTATGCAAACGTAGTTTTTGATTCACTCGAAAATGTTTCAAAAATGTAATAATCTTCTTTCAGCTTATTGAAAACTGTGAAATTCACCTTGTTTTTGTGTACGAATAAATCTTGAACCCAGTAATGTTTATGGCTTATATGATTCTATTTTTGTTTTTCCTGCGACAGAATCAATATTCAAATGATTTTTCACAAGTAATTACTGTTCTTGTGTTTTCCATTAGCATTATTACTTATTTACATCAATCAAATACAGTAATAGAAAGGTACCCATAATTAACTCACTTCTACTGTAAGTTTTTGTATTTTATGATCGTGAAAATTTTGTATCGGAACTCCGCTTCTGTATCAAAATGTTACCTAATAAAATTGTCTAAAGCAATCTCAAGTCGTATGAATTCTGTCTTACCTTATAAATGAATAACTTTAAAGAAGTTAAAGTGTTACATATTGAAAACAATGTATCGAGTATTGTGAGATTACAACCAGGCTCTTCTATATGCTTCGCACATTGTAGAAACTATAAACAATTTATTAATATCATTTCAAAGCACTTAAAATCATTTACTTGTAATTTTAACAACAAATTGTTTTTGTTCAAAGTTGTGTGGGATTGAGAAATTGAGGTTATAAATGGAAGTAAACAAACAATATTCTGCAGTATCTAAAATGTTTCAGTATGTACCTAAAGTACTGTAATATCCTATGTAGTCACTAAATTCATCCTTTCTTAAAAATGGGTTTTCATACTGGTTACTTCGGCTTTATTTAATTTGAGATAAAATTATAATTGACATTGACAGATGTTTGCGGACGAAAAGTGTTTGCGGACGAAAAGTGTTTGCGGACGAAAAGTATTACAGTTAAAAAGTGTTACTTTATGATTATTCAGGGAGTACGTAAAACTCAATTTTATAATAAGGTCGACGGAAAAAATATTTACCATTAAATAACTTAACCATGCACGCAATATAATATATTGAAAATTCCAATTAAAAAGGAAATTGTTTTTCAAATACATGAATATCAATGTACCTAAATAGACGCTTTTTTTATTGCAAAATACCAAGAAAACAGTTTTAATGTAATCTTGAGCATGACATAAATAGCTATAATTTCAAAGATAAATACCGTAATTCTCAACATTGTTTTTCATACAAATCCAACCGCAAGCAAAACTAAATATTAGATAACATGTATTTATGTGATCTTTTTTTTTCAAAATTCTGGCATCTCATAATTTTAATAACAATAGCTTTTGTATAGATAGTAAGTAATTACACGTTACTACAATTACACATAATTTTTCCACAATAAAACTAATAACTTTTTAGATTTTTCGACCTGACTTTTATTCAATCAAAGTTAATTATTTATTAAACAAACCAATGTCATTCAAATAAACTTTATGTTTTCGAGGATGTACAAATTTTACCTAATCCTTGTAGTTTTACTTTAAGCTTAGCATTGTAAAGGTGGATTATTTTTGGGTTGCTCTTGTGAGGTAATGAAGAAAGATAGAGGAGATATATAGGAACAACGACAGCCAATGAGTAGTTGGAGAAGGGATTGCAGAAGAGTTATCTCTAATTTGAGACGGATTTAGTGTCCTGCGAATCCTCTAAATTGGATTTTGTTCGCATGTGCACCAGATTTGTTTCCTTAAAAATACGACAGTTACATTTTTGGTAGATCGAAGTTTAAATACTTTAAAGCGTTTTTCTTATATTGCTTTCACTTTTTGAATGTACGATTTAGAATTATTTTTAACTATTAATACAAATATAATAAATGATAAATTGTAATTGAATAGACACGGAATTAAAAAGTTATTGCTTAAGCAAGATTAATTGATTGTATTCACTTGTTCTGAAAATAATTAATCGAATGTTTAATGCCTTTTATAAAACATGTAACATCTTGCATTATTCGCTGTGGTCACAAGTAATGCTTTATTTAATTACAAAGAGATGTATTTAATCTTCATAAAATAATCTAAATTCCATTTTAATAACTTGGTTTAATATGTGCGCTAAGTCAGATTAATTCAAAAACTGACTGTGTGTGTTTTTAATCTACTAATCAATAAGTATTCACTCATTATTGTTTAACAATGTTAAATTAAAAATGTATTTTCTCTGTTTAACAAATAATAAATTTGTGATTATCTTGTCTAGTTTTTCCTAAAACAAACATACAGTAGTAGTGCAATTTTTTGCGAAACTAGTAGCAGAGCAGATGGTGCACCTATATTTTTTAATCAAACTAATGGTATTTATTATTTAGCAATTTTAAACTAAACAACTATTTAATAATTCTTGACGTAAAAACCAAAACACTAAAACATTTGATTAATTATGAAGGAAAGAGATGAGTCATGTACATTCTACTGTGTTCCAAAGAAGTTGGGCGTTTTCAGGATTAGTTATATAATGACAGCCCCAGTGGCTGTATGTATTGGTGTGCTTAAAATGTCAATAATATAAAAACTACAATTGTATAAAATTATATAAGAATTAAAAATATGATTATAAGGTTCCTAATACTTTCAGTCAAGGTTGTGTACTCAATTAACTAAAATACGTTTGAAAGTTGCAATACATAATCATAATAATCATATAGATTTAAATTAATTCACACGTAACGTCTGTGAATGCAGATTATAATTTCACTTTAATGCTTTAAATGTGATTGCGAAATTAATTGTGTCTAGACACTTTGCTTACATTAGTATTTCGTTTGATATACGTTTATTTATTTTTTGATACCTAAAATTCTTAACAAAGTTAAACATCGCTTTTTTGTTGTAAATGTAGGAAAAATTATCAAATCTTTGACATGTATGGACTCACCCTCTACTACAATTTGGTTGTATTCCGTTTTTGTGATTTCGGCTATTACAGAAATGGTATATACAATTGTCTAAATGCATTATTAGTGACATAATTTTAATTTCTATAATAAAAATTTTGATAATTTTTTTGTGTATGTAATAATATGTATTTTTTACATTACTGGAGAAATTAAAGGTTTCTTATGGCATACAGATTACGAGTTACAAATAACTTTAAATTAAATAAATATGTTCTAAGTATGATTTTTACTAGGTAACTGTTATAGATAATTTTAACTAAGTGTAATATTCTAAGGTAAAATTATTTATTTACAAAAAATACTAACTTTTTTATTTACGGTCTTATATGTAATTGTATGCTTTATTGTTGTATCTGGCAAAACCAATGTATGCGACAATGCGTACAGACAATTTTTTTTCTAACGTAATGATCGGTATATAATACGTCTACATTATTGAAATCTGATTTATACCAACTAAACATGCAAATAAATTCTTTTGTAAAATTATATGAGAATAAAATAGAAATTATTGATATTCATCATTGATTAAATGTCTTCATATAGAAAGGCAGAGTTAAAGACAATCTTATTTTTTTAATGCTTAAAATAATTATTTTATTTATATTCAAAAAAAATTAATATAATCATACACCAAGCGATGCCAGTTTTCTCACCATTTTTGAAATGAAACTGAGTTTCACGGCAAGACGTAAAACAAATTAAAAATTCATATCTAAACCAATACGTTTTGCAAAAAAAATTAAGTAAAAGATGTACACAACCTATTGCCGATGCAAGTGTCTTAATAGCAATTATTACATGCTAGTTGTATAGTATAATTTTTTGAAATTAACAAAATCAATCTAAATTCAAATACGTAGGTATTACCAAAATGTTTACAATATATTTCATATACTTTTGAAGAAGTTAAATAAAATTTAATATTGCTTGAGTAACTTGTAAGTAGAAATTTTGTGTACAAAGTTATGAAGAAGTTCAATTATTGTAGGTATTCTCGCCGACGAAAATAAAGCCCGGGGTTTAAGGAATTTTTAAACAGTGTAAACAATTTATATTTCTTAATTGCGAATACTGAATCATTGTTTACAAGTAAATGTAAATATAACCGGAGCTCAATAATTTTATCGAAATCAGTTCATTTTCTTTGAATCCAGTTAAATTTGATTGTGATTGTTTTACTGATTATTGTAGAACGACACTTGAATATAAATGATTGATGTTAAATAACTTCGAATGTCACAGCATGCCCCTGACTGTTTGAAAAAAACATGGAAAAATAGCATTTTCATTTAGCGTTTGAAGTCTATGGTTTGATAATTTTTGAATGTAGTTTGTAATACGTAAAATACTAGGATTATAAAAAGATAACATATCAATAAATTTATCCCAAGAAAGTGTTTTATGTGGTAAGGATGTCTAAGCTCTACACTTTTCTATAAAATATTTCTTGGGACGGTGCTTTATTTTTGTCACCGGGCGTACAATAATTAGTTTTTAATACGTTTAAAATTGCGATTTTTTAACTTCATAAAAGATTTGTTATTGTATGAATGCTAAATAAAATTAATTTAAAACATTATTTTAAAAACTTAAAGAATAGAAAATATTTCTAGCGACTCAAACATAAGAGTGGGTTTTAAGTAAAATTAATTTTCAATTATATACATGACAACCCTTAGCGTGTCTAGGTGACGGTATTTAACATGTGTTAAATGCTCTTTACAATATGATTTGATAGATCTCTAAGTTTACTTTACATACTCTTTGTTGCAGTCTTTACAAATTATTTTATGGATTCCAGATTGCCTATTTAATTCTAAAACTTTAATTCCTAATAATAAAAAATCAAACATGTAATCAGTCGGTTATTTATAAAATAAATTGTAAATATTGCTACTAAGTGTGTATAGGGCAAACCAACATATCTATCAAAAGGCGTTTTAAAAAGCATTTAGCTTATGTCAAGTACTCTATAATCAGTCAGTCAAGTCCAGTGTGCATATACTGACACAAAATAAACATAGACATAAGAAAAAAAATATATAGCATATAAATTATGACGATAATTGTCAATCTAGTTTTTCAGAATTAGTCAAGAGGTAAGAAGCAAAAGAATATAAGTGACATGTTTAACATTCTAAGTAATAAGCTTTCAAAGTTGTAGCTCTACCATATCATCTGATATATTAATTTTATTTGGGCTATTTTACTAAAAAACATAACTGAATTTTTTTCAGAATTCACTCATAAGGTAAAATTTAAAAATCTCACTTAGGCTCTTTTGCTTCTAAGTCCGTCATATAAAAATCTCAATGATCATAATATGTAGTTTAGTCATATAAAAATCTCGATGATCATAATATGTAGTTTAGTTATTAAAACATTTGTTACAGTTATTCTTTATTTTCATTTATTAAGTGGCACATATTTTTGAGTTTGACTATTCATGATAGAAACAGACATTAATAGACATATGAATGATTATTTACCGCAAAAAACAAGAAAAAATTTACGCTGTAGAAAAAAATTGTTCCAGTAAAAGGTGTAGAAAATAAAATTATTAGAACTAATACAAAAAAATGTATTTCATACACCAATTATAAGCATATAATTAAAAAAAGAATAAAACATATTACTGAACCATTTAATCTAAATCGTACACATTGCAAAAATGTTATCCTAAAGTTATAAATCTCAAAAATACTAATTTAACAACAATCAAATGAAATCATTGGAGCTAAATAATATGAGGTTATAGCAGATAATTAGTATAAATTGAATAGTAGTCTGGAGACATGGTGCATACAAAATTTTATCGTCAACCCTAAAATATGTCTTCTATTATTTGTTATAAATAATTGACAGCGACAATTATTTAATATAATATTGTCAAAGTTATGTTAAATTGCCGCATAAAGTGCCGGTTGGCGATAAAATCACTTAATACATTTTGCATGATTAATCATAAGTTTACCAAAATTATTAATAATTGTTGTTTATTATTTATACCGTGTGTCCACGAAAAAGTTGACATAGGCATTTGCAATGTTAAATTGAAAATTAACGTTTTTTTTTCTGGCACAATTCGAACACAATAGAACAACATATTATGTTAAATAGATAGATAAAATAAACCAATTGATGTGATAATAATAAATTATTTTTGTGAATTTCTATTTATTATTTAATTTGATTTTCATTTATTAAATGGCGTTCGTGGACGAATTGGTTGATTTGTCACCGTAATGTTTTGCTCTTTCTAACCCAGGGTTCGATTCCGACTGAAATATTTTTTTTATTAACTTTCTTATTATTTTATTCTAAATTTGTAAAGTGAATGTTTTGTTAAAGAATTGAAAATATTAAATTTATTTTACAAAAATTGTATTAATAATAACATCCATAATTTAAAAAATCAAACTCGCAATTTTTGGGGTAAATTATTATAAAAATGATAGTATTTTTTTATTAAAATACGTTTTAAACACATTTACTACATAAATTTGTTGTTATTTATCTATCTAATAAAATATGTTGCTACATTGTGCACAAATGGTGCCAGAAAAAGATAATTTTCAATTTAACGTGAAAACGTTTATGCCAACTTTTCGTGGGACACACGGTATGTAATTTATTTTCAATTACAACACTTCAATAAAATTAATTTAATACAATTATTATAAAACAAACTATAAAATAACTAATGGAATTACATACACTGATGGTAGATGTTTTGCTATGCTGTGAAAAAATAACAATTTTATCGTCACTATTTTAATGTTTTTTTACACTAAAACATGAAGTTGCTTTGTAATTTTTTTCCATAACGTCCAGAAAATGTGTAAAATGAAATTATATTGATTAATTGTTATCAAAAATATAAAAAATTATCCGTTTGTGTAAACGTAAGTAACTAGAGGTTTACTAATTAGAATTTATTTAATCCGTTTTAGAGATGACTTCTTCTAAATTTGTACAAATGAATAAGTAACTCTGAAAGTATGTTGTGTTTTTAATAACTAGAATAATGAGTGTTCAAATAAGAAACTGGGCTGGGCAGGCCATAGATTTGATTGGTTTAATTATTTTTACAGTGTACACAAAAGTACCACAATATAACACGGATATGAGGTAAATATAACCTAAAAATGAAGACAATAGAATGTTGTAAAAATAACAAAACAAAATTAGGAATAATAGCTCGATATCAGCTGGCTACTTGTTATTAAAATGACCGAATGTCAAAGAAAATTCCAAGACCTACCCATCCCTGTTTTTATTTAAACACTCGTTATAACAAAATATAATTTCAAGCGTACAAAAATCATTGTATTTGGGAACAATGAAATTGTAGTTTTAAATGTGTACAACATGTGTTAAGTAGTAATACGTTAAGTAATTAACAATTAATAAAAGAAGATATTTTTTGTTGCAAAGTATTTAAATTTTTAAAATAATTTTAAAATTATGGTTTTAAATAAATATGGTTTAAATATGGCAAAAATATGGTTTTGAGTGAAACGGTCTATAGCATAAAAAAATGATTTTTTTGTTGGTTTTCTACTTAAATTATTTTCAAATTATTTTGCATTAGTAGCATTATTGAAAATATCTAATAGTGTTAGTTATACATTATAAAATCTGTCCGATTTATTACTTTTAGAAGAATCAACATCAACTTTGTTGGAATTGATTTTTGTGGTTTTGTGCAACACACTAATGATTTTGTTTCAGGTACTTTTTATTAATTATTTACCACGTAAATTCTTATTGGGCGTTTTTTGGTTCATAAAGGTACAAATTTGTATCTGAAAAGACAAGGAACGCGGACTCAAAGAAATAATAAAAGTATTAGTATTTTTTCTATTAACCTATAAAAACTTTTGCAATTAATTATAACCTTAATTTTCATGAAATTAGAATAAAATAAATTTTGCTCTTTGCATCAAGCTTAAACTTCTTTGTTTGTTCTTTTTATAGCTTGATGCAAAAAGAACAATAAATTGTTTTTTAAAAACAATAAATAGGAAAAGAATAAGTTAGTTTTATTATTTATATTTTGATATGCTTACTTAGATCACATTTTTGACGATTTTTATTATTCTTGTTGGAAACTGTAGATTTTATTGGATTATTAAAGTATTAATGTTAAAATTATGTTTGTTATTAAATTTTCAGGATACAAATCAGGCGATCATTATAACGTGAATGCTGATAATTTTTAAAAACGGGCAGAAAATTAGTTGTTATCTAACATTGAAAATTAAGATGTGGTCTTTTTCATTGACAACATTAAATAAGACAATTTTTAATTGAATTTTGTTGTTGCAGTAAATAACGTTTATTGTAAACGTATTGTAAATGTATTTCATTTAAGCGCATACAAATGGTGCCTTAATAAACGCATTTTACATCTTCACGATGCATATTAAAATTTAGAATGTGATTCGCTAGTAAGGATGAAATTTTTGTTAAAATAACAAGTTTTACGTTCGGTTTTCGACTTCTCGACTAGTTAGTAGCTGACATCCAGCTCTAGTCGAAACAAAAAGTTGCACGTGACAAATTTTACAACATTTTGTAAGTTAGCAAAGTGTTAATCAAATAATTTGTTTTACATTTTTCTTGCACAAAGTAACGTCAATATAGTGAAACGTTGTATAACTCAATTTTATGTGTTAGGAACTAATGCATTCTACTGCACTCAAATTGTCTACTTTTGATATCAACCGGTATGTCTTTTTAAATACAGCACAAAATCTTCAAATAGCAAAGATTCATACGATTAGACCCAAGGAATTAATTTATAGATCATTCTAGTTGCATGAAGTGCACCATAAATTACTACCATTGGTAAAAACATTTCTAAATTTATGTGACAAAGAACAGTGTTTTTCTACAGTGACTACAAGTTGGTAATCAATTTAAATTTATAGAAGTTAGTGTCATTTTTTAAAATAGATGTTGCTGAACAATATAAAAAATGTTATTTGTGTAAAAAATAGGTACACTTTCATATCCAATGGTGATGTATAGCACAAGAAACTTTGGTTTTTCTTCGGCAATAATTCAAATTAACCACTACTTAGTGAAGTGATGAAATACCAACAAAAAATATGAGATGAACTGCAAAATTGATATCATCACATGAAAAGAACGATTCTGCCTTTATTTTACTACTTTAATTTCTTCCAATTAACTAAAAACAAGTCTCTACAAAACCAATGATGATTTATTTGTTTAAATAAGTTTATGAAAATAAAATTTGATAAAAGCTTTTGCAAAATTCTCAAGCTAAAGATCATATTTAAATTTAAATTTTGAAAAAAGTCATAACGAACGTTTTCGGTTTTCCTTAGTGAAAATTAAATTTTAAGTTTAGTAACAATTTAGCCAAATTTTCTTTTAATTGTACTTAATAGAATAAGAGATGATCAAATATTTTTTAAGCGCATAAATCTCAAAATACAAATTACCTACGCATTTTTCAAAATAAAGTTTTAGTTACAAAATAAAGCTTTAAAATTTTTGAAGTAATTGATGCTACACAATAGGTACACAAAAACTATGTAGTATGAAGAAATAACAAGTGTACAAATAAAAAACTTGGCTGGGCAGGCCAAGCAATTAAATTGATTTAATTATTTTTACATGTACACAAAAATGTAGTAAAATATACATGGTGGCGTGGATAAACAACCTAAAAATTAACAGAAATGAATGTTTCCTTACATATCCCAAATATCAACTAACTACTTTTTTTTAAATTTGCCAAATTTCAAAGAAAATTCAAAACCTATCTAACCTAGTATCCTATTCGAATAGTTATAGTATCTACAAAACAGTGAAATATATTTTATAAGACTTTTCTCCTTGGTTTTATAATACAAATTCATACCTAAGTGAAAATTAATTGAATATATGAATAAAACTATTTTTAAGTAGAAAATATATTTACACAGTTTTTTTTTTCATTAAAACTGCAGAAATCATCGTCACAAACTTTTAGAACTATTTATTAAATTTATGCTCATAGTTAAAATTTCTGAACAGTTTATAGTTTAATTTGTTTGTCAATTTTTTCATAATAATTTTTTTTATGAAAATAACTCTACAAAACCAAAGATAAAGTCCAGCAGAATAAATGTTTTCGGATTTTCTTTGCTTTTATAAAGAATGAAGTTATATGATAATAATCAAAATTAATACACTTTTAGATTATTCACAATAGAATAAAACACATAAGTAATGGGTTTTTAGAAATAAATTTTGACAATGTTTTTAGTTACAAAAGTAAACGTCTTAAATAATTGCATTGGAAAAATGTACAATGATTCTCAAGAAAAGGTTTTTGAAGAAAACGAATTAAGATACGTAGATTTGATATAGTTAGTTTTTAATTCAAGATAAATTGCAAAATTCATAAGTTTATGAAAATACAATTCCTGAAAATAATTACTTTATGCACTATTTGTTTTAAAGAAAAATCCGATTGTTTTTCCTTGCTTAGTAAGAAATTAAATTCCGGTTTTTTTATTCTTGAGCAGATTTGGTTTAGAGAAAAAATTGTTGGTTTAATAACAGTTTTTCGATCATTCTTAATTGAATTAGACTTATTTACGCAGGCGGATGTATTTACACCTGATGAAGGAATCCTTTTAATTAATTAATGGAAATAGGAAGCGTTTTTTTATCAAATTTCCGTTCAATTATTTCCCGGAGAAAATTTGCTAGTGGGAACGCCTGGAAAAAGAAAATTTTGAAGATTTTGAAGGTAGTGGAATAAAGGTTCGCTGATCAATTGGAATTATATGGAGTATGTACTTTAAAAGCAGTTTATCAAAATTCAGAACTTTTGATACTGTATGACCTGGTTAAGAAGGCAATTTTAATTATTAATATAAACACTTTCCCTTCAGTTGTGGCTTTAACATATACACGGTGGCTATGTTAGTGTGCAAAAATGTTAATGAACAATAGGTCATGATAAAACAAAACTATTTACTTAATATTGCCTTAAATTGAGCCTAAAGAATTGTGGTAGAGGTTTCTATGAAAAAGTTTTAAAGCCAATGAAGTGATGAAAAATGAATAAGAAAAAGTCAAGAAATCTGTATTCATTTATGAGCAGATATGATCTCTTGATTTTTTTTTCGGCGCAAGGTTTCATCTAAAAAATAAAATCCATTTATTTGCATGGTGATATTTATTGTTATGATTATGCAGAAAGCGGTTTTTAATTTTTAAGCAAAACTGTGCATCGGATTGAAAAAAATCAAGGGATCAAATTTACTTAAAAATGATTGGGAATTTGAAGAATAATTATTATTTTAAGAGAAATTAGTGGCGTACCATCAATGTCTGCCATAATAGGCAGGTCATATTCCAAACGACCCTCTGATGGAAAAATGTGCTACTTTAAAAATGTCTCTTAATTTCACTAAATAAGTATCTAAAATGTTAAGTTAAGTTAAGACGTTTGGGACATACGTTCATATGAAGTTTTCTTCTTAAAATGGACGCTTCATTAAATATTTTCATATTTTTATCACAGTCACCCTGTATAGAACAATCATAATAAATTACAAAATAGATGTCAAAGATTTCCAAAACTAATCTGTATACCACAGTTAAAGTGAACTTAAATATTTGATTCTTCTTTGAGTAGAGACACCAAAAAAACACAAAATTTGGTTGTTTTTGTGCTATCCTTTAACAAGAATCAATTATTTAAATAAAATTTATGTTTTTTGTTTCTAGATTCAAAGTTTTGTATTAAACAACGTTTTTACAAAATCAATGACAGTGTACTGTAACTTAACGTATGAAAAGTTTTTAGTTTTTTCCTATTTTTTTAATAAATAATTGATATCAGTAAAAAACCAATCATATAACTTAATTTAAGTGATGTAGTTTAACCAAACTGAGTTTAGTCTGTCTTTCCGGTTAGCGAATTCATAGTAACGAATCCAAGTTTAGTTAAACCACCGTTGAATTGCTTTATAGAACTGAATTATTTCATAAGTCCTAAATACAGTTTTAATTAACATTTAACCACTGATTACACAGTATGTATGCCAAAACTCTGAAATGAATTAATGAATATGAAACATTATTACAATTTTAAAGACTGATAGACTTTAAAATTTACATTCTGTTCTGTTGTTCTTGAAATTAACAGTTTGACAACTAAAATGTTCATCTCATAGGTAATAAAATACTTGATAAAAGAATATCTACCAATTTCAGATGCATCTATATGTTGATTCAAAAGTTTTCTTTTCAAAATGAAACTATGTTCAGATTTTTGTTTTCTAATAAACATCTTTATTGATCTATGGTATTTCGTAGCAATTTCTTAAATAATTATTGGAAGGGTGCACAAAAAGCGTTACAATTAAATTGTATCGTTTAATCTAAAGGGATTTGACAAATCAAATGAATGTGTGAATCCACAGGTTCTCGCTGATATCTATATAGCTGCAACGTATAACAAGACTAAACATCGCTACGGGACCACAGGGTCTACCCAGCGGGAAATGTTCGTACCAGCAGGGAGGCCCGTTAACAAACGGCGTCCCGACGGCATGAGTTATGGCCAGCGCTCGACATCCGACACTCCATTTACAGATCATTCTGGCGAGCCACTGCCCGGTTAGCCACTTCATCTTCCGCCACATTGTAAGTACATCGTTAATGCCTGTCAATTGCCTCTTGTTAAACGTCTTGATAACAAACGATTTGTTAAAGCGGGGTTTATTGGTTTATTTATAGGTTTCATCCTTTCGAAAAACTTATTAAGTATTTATCTTTTTTTCCCCTCCGCGTCGAAATTTTCGTACGTGACTACCTATTTAAAAGGTTTCTTTAAATATGTTTTTGACGGATGTAAAAAAGTTTATGATGTGCGTTTTCAAAAGCATCAGCAAAGCTGCGTGCGGATTTGTCAACGCCCACAAGAGCATCGCATGTCAAATAGCAATATATTCTTAATGCTCCCTTGTAATGTAATGCCGTTACAAATTACAAGCAAACCATCAATACTATTTTAAAATAATAGTTTGAAAACTTTCAAGAATTATTTATATCGCAACGCGTTCACAAACCTTCTTTCTATACATTTACTTATAATATTCTTTTGTATTATACCTACCTAAGTCTAATGCAGCATAATAAAATGGTACAACAAAAATTGATGTATCGATTTGTATATTTTACAAAATCAGGAAGTTTCCCTCTCTTATGTTTATTTTTGTCAAAAATTACGGCAAATTGTTAAATTGCAATCCGTTACTTTGTCGGTCTTGTTTTTAAAGATAAATTTGTCGTTAAATAATTAGAACGTGATACTTTTTGAAACTCACGAAGGCGCTTAATGTTGCAAACCGTAACACAGTCGGTACAATACAAAATAAAATATTTTTTTTGTAACTGGGGGAAAATTGTAACAATTCGATGGTTGTTTAACACCACCTGTTGCAATTTTAATTTTTTAAAATAAATTTTGAAGTACGAAGCTGAAAAAAATTGATGTCGGAAAAATGTTACTTATGCGACTGAGATGGTATCAAAAAAGTGGGACATTTAATAAAATTTATTTTATGCAGCTATTTTTACGTTGTAAAAGTCTTCAAATCCATAAAATATTTTACATAAAGAATAAAATTTATAGCCGCCATTTTATAGTTGTTTACGTCCGCCCATCAATGTTGAAACAAATATAATAAAAAAAAATTGTTTGCCATTGCAGATCACGTAATTAAAAGAGTACCTTACCCTGCTGACTGTTTTTTCTGGTAGTCTTCTTTTCTTTCATCCACGGATATTCAGGCACATTAACACCGGGTGATCCCAATCCATGTGAAACGTCCATAGAATAAGGTCCACTAGGTGGTGTATGTTGTGGACTAAGCGGCGTCCCATGTGTCATTTCTCCAGAAAGATGTGGCAAAGCTGTCATAAATTCTGCCATTGATGGCTGACTGTTAATAAACCCTGTCTCGTTACATCCTTCAAGTGGAACTCCGGCGTGAGTCGCCCCCGAGGCAGCGGATACTGCGGCTAACCAAAAGCCGCCGGTCCCGGATCCCTCGGGGGTCGTAGGTCGCGTTTTTACTGCCACGTATTCACCTTCTTCCAGGTGTCCAGTCGGCATCCGGTAATGATGTTTAATTCTCATTGATCTACGAACTTCTAATTATGAATAAATCCGCACTAGTCACTAAAGATTCATCACTTTAATTTTGCGCAAATACGTCACTATATCATACCGACTATAAGAACCGAAGAATGTAATTGAAAATTTAACACACTTCTTTTGCTAGATTATATGCGTGAAGATCGCGTTATTCACATTGCAGCTTAACCGCAAGAGGGTAAAGTTACGCGTGAGGCCGCGAAAATTTACCAATCCTTCGTGAAACCAGAAATAGGAAACGATTGTTACGTGTATGTTCATAGTTACTGTTTAGTGACGGTTGTTTTTGTTTCTTTTCCCATTCAGGAGGATGATGGCCGGTCACGTGAGGATTTAAAGAGCCAATGACAAGAGTGCTTTCTAACCCTCTCTGGAAGAGGCGGTGGGCAGGCACGGATTTCGAAGGCGGGTTTCTGTTTGCGTGACGAGTTGTGGGCAATTATATACTACAACAAAAATTTTTGTAAAATACAAAAAAAATGTAGTAGCGGCTAAGAATATTCGAGGACAATTTTATTAAAATGCGACGACGAATTTTTATTCTGCAATTAGAAGTAAAGCTTTTTTTTTCGGAGTAGATGGTTGCACCGAGGTACCGTATAGTTTTAAGTTTTACTGTATTTGTCTTGAACGCATAACGTTGCGAGACGCATGCAGAAATTGTATGCACCGCGTGGCCGACGATGCGCTGTTAAATAGCAAAGAACGTCGACGAAAGCGTCGAGACGACTATTGACGACGCGCGCCACTTGTGTCTGCCTGGAGGGGTGTAAGCATCCCTTATTGCTTTATATAGGTTTAGATTTAATACCTAACATTTTGTTAGTACAGTGAAAAGACTTTTAAAAAATTTTCGTGGTACCATTTAAATAATAAAACCGCTGACGTAATTTCCATCGACATAAGCACGCGATTACGTCGATGACTGGTTAATTGCAAATTATAATTTAGGAATGTGAACACAGCGCGACTATTAGTTCAGTGTGATCTAAAGAAGGAATTACTATAATTACGTAATAGTAATAACTATTTTACAATGAGCCCGTTAATTGAGGCAATCATTTTCAATGACTCGAAAATATCAAACATTTTCTGCTTTTTACCTAAAATTGTTATGAGCCGAACCAACAGTCTATAGTAATTAATTGTAGTTACTTTTCACCAAATGTCTGCAACTGCTACTATTGAACGATTTTACACCACTAGGTGATATTCATTATAATTTATGCTGTCGGCAATTGTTCTTGACCGTGGACAGGTCATACATCTTGGAAACGTACAAAGTCCACTGCCTAAGGCGCTCAACGAAAGCAAGCAATTATACTAAAATTCATAAATTCTTATTTATTTTGTAGGTACCTATCTGTATTTATTTATTAAATGCAAATCTCGTTATCGAATTTCATTTAACATTATCTATAATAAAACAATGCGATAAAGTTTAACAAAAGAACGAATGTATGCGTAACAAGAAAGGTTAAGGATGCCGAATACAACCATGTGTCTTGAGACGGCCACCGCACTGTCCAAGTAAGTATGTAAAGTGCTTGGTGTGGCGAGTGAAGGGCTAAAGGGTTGACTCATTTCCTGACCAGAACTTGATTAATGATGCCTAATAACAAGGCCGGGGGCAGTGTTCAGATTATGGATGTTCAAACCGTATTAGTATCTACTTGAAGGGGATACTGCTTTTGACGGTTTTCATTATAAATCTGTATATACATAATTTTTATGTTAAACATCAACTTCAGGATTTTTCATAATTAATGGGGTTATTTTAAATTTTAATTTCATTTGAGCTTTTTTCTTTGATAAGATACACCCACTTGTTATTTTACGCGGTAAGAAATCGTTAATGTTTTTTTTTTTATTACAGTATGTTGTGAAACTTCAAAACGTACTGAAAATTCACAAATAAATATTTGTCAATGACTGCATGTATTCTAATTGTGAAATGTGTTTACGTACGATGATTTCAACGCTTGAATTATCGCAAAACCAAATTGACTATTATTTCACTGTAGATAATTTTGCGGTTATTTTTGCCTTATGGCGTTTTTGTCAAATATCGATTGACAAACACTTTGAAATTATCAATATTCTTGTTGGAATTACTGACATATTTTCATTTTAAAACAATCAATTTTTTTCTATTTGATTATTTAAATGTTTTTCAAAATTTGCAGTTTTGTGGATTTCTTCTTTTCCTAAGCAAGAAGAAACAAACATCAATTACCAAACATATTACCGGGAGATCATTTAATAATGTCCAAAAGAACTACTTTTATTCGCAAATTTATCTATATTTGCTACCATTTTCTATAAAATTCCTACAGCAGTTAGGTGCCCAACCTCAAAATTATTTATAACTTGATTTAAGGTTAATTTAAAATTACAAATTCTAAAAAATTTTATTAAATAGAACTTGTAAGGATACATAACATACAAAGTTTAATTATAGCATCACATGCTCAATATGACCACAGTTATTATTTGCCCATGTATCAATTCTTTTCTTCACATTCTCATAACCATTTTATAATTGCTGGGGAGTTATGTTATGTAAAGCATCGGTGATTGGTCGTGTTTTTGTACACAGTATTCTTCAAATACCCAAATAGAAAATAATCGAGAGATGTAAGGTCGGGTGAACGAGGGGGCCATAGTCCTATACTAATAAATCCAATCTCCATAGAACTCTTATACATATTGTCGTGATCTAACTGCCGTGAGTGCAGTAGCATTGTCGTGCCTCTTCTTATTTCAGCACCGTCAAATTGATTTATGATGATTTTCAAAAATTTAGCTGCACAGTATTTTCAAAAAACACAGGTTCAATTATTCGTCATCTGGACATTGCAATGTAAACGTCAACTTTTACAGGATGTAATGGAGCTTCTATACTTTCACCTGGTGCTTCCGTAGACCATATTCTATAATTTCTGATTCCTGATTAGGAAATTAGCAAACAACTTCATCGATACACAATGCAACAGAATACGTCCACTCTGCATCACGGTTGCGTTAACCATTTCGAAAGTAAGTTTCCAAATAAATTGGTTTTCTTCTAACGAATAAGGCATTACACAGTACCTAACCTATACATTTTAATTTAATTAAGAACAGTAATGTTTTATCAATATTGTCGAGTAAAAGTAGTATCGTACTGACATAATTTAATGACCCCAGTGTACCTTGCAATTATCTAAATTATTAAATTTTAAATTCGAATGAGTGACCTGTGCAAAAGTAACCATGGTAAGAAAAATTTGTCAAATAATTAAAAAAAAATTAAAGTCACTAATGTATAACTTGTTAAGTAAAGTGATATTTACATTGAACAGTTTCATTTCATTTCATTTTTGGCGTCCCAATAACGTGGGGAAGTTCGAGTGGGTAGAGAACTATATTCGTACATAGTACTATTTATAAAATGGGTACAGGACACTTCGTCCACTGGATACAACGCCTAACTGCAGTTGCTGGACATAACGCCCAACTTGGACGTATCGCCAACTTTTTTATTTGGACACAACACCCAACTTGGACACATTGCCCACTTCGATAGTTGGACGCAACGCTCAGCTTGAACACATCGCTTACTTTGTTTCTTGGACACAATGCCCAACTTGAACATATTGCCCACCGACGCTTAAACGTCTGATTACGAAAGTACGCTGTTACAGTATCTAACATGGACTCATCGCCCACATTGATTATTGGACACAACGCTCAACTTGGACACATCGCCCAATTCGCTTTATGAACACAACGCCCAACTTGGACACATCGCCCAATTCGGTTTATATTTTTAATATATTATACCTTATACCACACTGATTCGTTGTTTTGTAAAATTCGTAAACTCGGCGGACAATACTTATTTAAATATTGTTAACAAAGTACATAATCCTAAGACGGGATTAAGTATGAAACACTGAGTACCTGCTCGGTCAGTGCTCGATCTTTTATTTTACCGTAAAAAGTGAAACATTTGCATCTTGAATGCAAGTTTCACAGTACTGCATAGACTGGTGTAATTTTTTAAGGTGACATTAATTGGTTTAACAATATCTCAACCAAATTCAATTTTGAAAAATTATGAAGGAAAAGTTGTTGGAAATTTTATTGTCTATAACTTTTGTTTGAATTTTTTTTTCTAAGAATGGTAGTAGTTAGAAGGTAGCGTTTGTATTAATGACTTACCATTTGGATACATTTAACAATTGTTTACCGTTATTGAAATGTATAATTCGATTTTAACATTGCTTCGCGGTGCACTTTTTTTTCTTAAACGTTGATTCTTTTTCTTGCAACGAATCGGTTTTTTTCACTTATTCTATCAAAATTATTAAGTTCAGAGTTGCGACGTTGTTAGACGTTTATTTTATTTCGATACTCTTTTACACGTTTGTTAGTATCAGAACGATGTCGAGTTCCACACAAGAGGCTTGTTTACTCTACATCTTATACATAAGATGTATGTATTATGCTTAAAAACCGAAAATTTTAACATCCAATTTTTTTCAAAAATAATTAACTGTTCGGAGGCCGGCCGGCCGGCCGTCTGTCTATTTGTTATCTTATGAAAACGAAGATATCTTAAGAACAGCAGGTCTGGTTTTGCTGAAACTTGACACATAGTAGTCATTTATAAATGTGGTGATCTGATTGGTTTTTGATGATAATTGAAAGCAAAAACGACACGTCGCAGAAAAATTTTGTCAATTTTGTTAATTGTTTTTATAGCTAGTAAAACAACTTAAAACCCGTGTTGTCTTTAAGATTTTCTGTAATAGTAATACTAGATAAAATATTTTAATAGTTTGATAATTATTATGATACTTATGAAGCACGTAGAGCTGCTTTATACTGTGGTAATAGTTATAAATTATGATTTAAATAATGAGAAGTATATTTCATTTTTATAAGATAGACAATTTTAAAGGCAACCTAAGCTTAAATGTATACCATAGAAAGAATATAAATATTAGTGTTGGAATAAACTATTTTTATACAAATTTTTTTATTAAATTACATTACATTACAAATTACAATAACCTTTTTATAATGTTTACTAACAAACGTTGGTTTCGTCAATTAACCCAAAATTAAAAATCTTTTTAAGTATTCAATTACATTAATTAACATAAAAATTATGAACCAAAAATTTTTAAAAGCATATTTTCTATAACTTTTACTCAAACTATTTGTTTCTAAAAAAGGTTCTGCGACACATTGCTTTTTCTACCTACATTCTAATTTTGCAACACTATGTAATTCGACTCCCACCAAAAATTTTCTCAAATATGATGTCACTTTTGTGATATCCACTTATAATAGATACTTTAAAAACTTATTTGGTATAAATTGAAACAATATTCATTTTATTTTATTACCGAAAACCTTTTTCACATAGTAAAACTTACTCGTGATTTGTGGTATACCTTGCCGGAACAAATTACGCAGCATTAATTTTTTGTTTGTTAACCATTTGTTCCATTTGTGAAGATTCAAAACTAAAAATTTAATAAGGCTGTTGTGGGAGAGTAAAATATTTCCTTTTTCTTATTTATATTTATTAAAGGCAATGTCTTCTATTAAGAGAAAATAATTTTCTTTAGTATTTATTTATTTTGGAAATAAGCTTAAGACTTACAACGTTACAGGTTCTTCCCCATTTTATAAGTTTGGCGGTACATTGAAAAACAATCCAATGTAAATCAAACTGTCCTTATTCTCCAAACATACTTGAAAAATTTGCGAAGATTAATAGACTAAAAGCTTTGGTTTATTATATATAAGCATATTTAACTTGTTTTAGTATTTATTACGTGCTGTATACTACAGTTCTGTAACTTTTGATTAGGTAGATTATTATAATTTGAGAACATAATAATGGCTACTTTTCGAATTTCAATTATTCCATTGCTCCCTTCAGCTTTTAATTACCCAAGTTCCAATGCTAAGTATATGTTTTATTATACAAAACAAAGTAGGCGATGTGTCCAAGTTGGGCGTTGGGCTCATAAAGCGAATTGGGTGATGTGTCCAAGTTGGGCGTTGTGTTCATAAAGCAAATTCGGCGATATGTCCAAGTTGGGCGTTGTGTCCAATAATCAATGTAGATGATGTGTCTATGTAGGGCGTTACGTCCAAACGTTTAAGTGGGCGATGTGTCCATGTTAGATACTGTAACAGCGTACTTCCGTAATCAGACGCTTAAGCGTCGCTGGGCGATGTGTCCAAGTTGAGCATTGTGTCCAAGTTGGGCATTGTGTCCAAGTAACAAAGTAGGGATGTGTCCAAGTTGGTCGTTGCGTCCAACTACTAAAGTGGGCAGTTTGTCAAAGTTGGGCGTTGTGTCCAAATAAAAAAGTGGGTGATACGTCTAAGTTGGGCGTTGTGTCCAACAACTCCAGTTGGGCGTTGTGTCCAAGATAGCAACCGCTACAGCAAAAAATTGGGCATTGTGTCCATTGGGTCTAGTGGGCGAAGCGTCCAGACCCCTATAAAATAATGGAACCCATAAAGAAAACATAAATTCAAGAGAAACAAGAAGAAGGAAGGCAGAAAAAAAACCAAAAAGAAGGGAAATGATACAAAAACAACAAACAAGGTCAGAAAAAATGGCAGAAATTCAACAGATGTTTAAAATCATAATAGAGACAAATCAAGTTATGATGGAAAAGTTAGAAGCATATAATGAAAATATGGAAGATATGAGAAAGGAATTAGAAGGGACAAAAGATACATAGTAATTGAAGGTATAAATAAACGATGAAAGAAGCAAAATTAGTAATAATGGAACAAGTGACTCATAGAACAATAGATGAGGAACATATCAAGTTGAATATAGAAAAGAATTACAAAGAGATGGCGAAAGAAAATCAAGGAAAAAAGAGATTGTAGAAGAGAAACATCAAACTGCGCAATTAGAATTGAAGACTGCTAAAAAAATAGCACAACATATGGAAAATATTTAAAAAATTGAGAATTTACAGGTTTGAACAAATAAACAAAGCAAAAGGTGTCAAATGGAGTAAAATATACAGGGTGATTCAGCTAACCCATTCATTAGAAGTTTATGGACTTTCCTTTGAAATATTTGTTTAAAAATTTAGAATAGGGGATTGCTCAAAAAGTTCTATTTAATTAAAATATTTCAGCTCTTCTAGCGCTTCCGGTTACACCGGAAGTGGCTACCAACTTTTTATTTTAATTAAAAGGTTATATTTTTTTGTATATTTGGATTCTACGCTACAATCTGAGTTACTTTTATGTAGCACAACCTATATGAAAAATTAATAGTTTTTGAGATATTCTCATTTTTTGAGAAATATTGGTTTTGTAGTATTGTTTTCAAACGCTTGTCAATGATTGAAATAGAAAGTTATAGTAACAAAATTTGGGCTATACTTAGGAAAACTGTTAAGTTATTAAATAATGTGTAATTTGACATCTCATTATTTACAGGGTGTTCAAAATGTCTTCAACTGCCCAAAAGTCAATTTTTTTAAATGTAACACCTTCCTTATACCAATCTGTTACCATTTTCCTGCTATCGATGTATTTAGATTCGACACACAATATTTCTCTATTTTATTTTATAATTTCTGACTAGTGGCCAGTGGAAATTAAAACAATGTGCCTTATTTATCAAACTTGTAAACGTCGACGTGACACATTATACACGATATGGAAATCCACCAAGAATATTCAAATGAAGACATACTAAATTTATTTTTTATTTATGGAGAATGTTACAAGATTATTGAAAGAATTTGCCGTTTGCTTAACGAGAGATATCTACATTTATGGCTTCTAAATAAAATTAGATTGCAAAAAATAGAAGCAAATTGATTTAATTATTAATTTAGCAACTGTTCGATATGCCGTCCGTGGTTTTCTAAGCACAATAAAACTCTTCTGTTAACTTCAGTTATGTGGATTTTTGAACCATTTGCACATCTACTTCATAAAGGCAGTTTGAACCCGATGTAATAAGTTATCTCTGTTATGGACTGGCCTTGAATAGACTTTAGTCTTGACAAACCCCCTTAAAAAAATCCAGGGGTGTTAGGTCAGGTGATCTGGGAAGCCATATAGATGGACCATTGCGTCCAAACCAACGATCTTCAAACATCTTTGAAACCACTCCTCTAAGCATTTCTAAATATTTGCGAGAATTTAAATTTTTGTCATACACTACAAAACAAACACGATTACCCATAATTAAACAAAAAACATTAAAACTAAATGTGTCATGAAAGTTACCTTCGTGCACCATCCGAGGATTTTGTTCTGCCCAATAATGCCAATTTTTCCTATTAATGATTCCTTCTTTACTAAATTTTGACTCATCGGTCCAAATAATTTTTTCAAAAATTTGGGTCTTCCTGCGTTTTTAATAAAATGCTTTCACAAAACGCTACACGACGTATTTCGTCACCTAGGCGGAAAGCTTGTAGTTTTATAATAGAAAAAGCATGCATTTTTTGTTGTGCAAAAATTCTCTGTATGGACGAGTAGGACAGTCCCAAATCTTCAGACGCAGTTCTGATGGATGCATGTGGATTTGCATTAAAATATGCCAATACATTTATTTCGTTGTCTTCATCACCGGTGACTACCTTGGGGTGTGTTCTAGTACATTGAATTTCAAATTGTTTAAAATTTGTTTCTATTCTCTTAAACGTAGTTTTATTTAGAGGTCGCAAGTGTAGATATCTCTCGTTAAACAAACGGCAAGTTCTTTCAATAATTTTGTAACATTCTCCATGAATAAAAAATAAATTTAGTATGTCTTTATTCGAATATTCTTGGTATGTGTATAATGTGTCACCTCGACGTTTACAAGTTTGATCAATAAGGCACATTGTTTTAATTTCCACAGGTCACTAGTCAGAAATTATTTAATGAAATAGAGAAATGTGTCTCGAATGTAAATACATCGATAGCAGGAAAATGGTAACAGATAGGTATAGGGAACCCTTATAAAGATTGAAAGAACACTTAATTCTCCATCACATAGAGCAACAAGATATAGGGTGTTCTATTTAAAAAAATTGACTTTTGGGCAGTTGAAATTAGTCAGATTTAGCCAAACATTTTGAACACCCTGTAAATAATGAGATGTCAAATTACACCTCATTTAAAAACTTAACAGTCCTCCTAACTATTGCCCAAATTTAGCGTAGAATCCAAATATACAAAAAAAATATATCATTCCCTTTAAAATAACAAAGTTGGTAGTCACTTCCGGTGTAACCGGAAGTGCTAGAAGAGCTGAAATATTTTAATTAAATAGAACTTTTTGAGCAATCCCCTATTCCAAATTTTTAAACAAATATTTCAACGGAAAGTCCATAAACTTCTAATGAACGGGTTAGCTGAATCACCCTGTATATGATGAATCAATACATTACGTACATAATGAGCATTAAAAAAAGGCAACATTAACATTAATAATGCGCTATGGTGTGAAAAAAAATAAAAAAATTTAAAGAAACATGGATGTATACAATACCTAAAAATTTAAGAACGATGCTGACATTCTTGGATTGATGTCGTACTATACCGGAGTATGCTAAGGAAACAATAGTATTAATTAAATTATTAAAGAAAGGGGTGAAATAGAAATGGAAAAAAAGAATGAATGACGAATGAAAGATGATTTATTTTAAAATTTTAAACTTGGATGAGTGACCTGTGCAAATGTAACCATAATATGGCGCTTCCAAAGTAACATACAGGTAACTTAAAAACGTGCAAATTTTAAAAACAATTTAGCTGTTAATAATAAATTTAGTTTAAATAAAAATTTTAAGTCATTATTTTATTAAAACTAAATTTCTTTTAAAGTTTAAAGTTTGTTAATTTATTTTATAGCAATTTTAACATTTTATTTTTAAATCGAGTTAACGCCAATTCTTTTATTTTACGGTCTACATTTCTTATGTACAATATAAAATAATACAATTTTCTGATAAATATAAATGTCAGCGTATGATCTAGAAAATTAAAATTTAAATGTACAAATTTACAATTTTTTTTAAGGATTTTCTGAATATTACTATCCATATTTCAGGTAAAAATGTATGATTTATCTCAATGTATTGAAAAGCTGCGTTAAAACAAGAATGGGATAAATGCCAACTTACCAATTTAGAATGATATTGCTAAAAGACTTAATTCTCAATGTCCTGTATGGTTGCAAAACTACTTAACTACTGCTTTTTCTGAAGTTGAAGAGTGGAAAAAATATGATCTGGAGTTGATGTTTTTAATAAACATCCCATTGATGATCCAACAATAGAAATCCTGGGTTTTGATTAAAAAGAAAAAATTGGTTAAAACTAAGTCGCACAAGAGCAGGCCATTCAAAGTGCAACACTAAGTTGTTTAAATGGGATGCGATGTGTAATACAAATTATGACTGTGGAAACGAACCAAAGACAAAATTTACATAATTTAACGGACGAAGCTCTATTATGGCTTACTAATCTGAAGGACATGTAAAGTTGAGAAATATTATGTATTTTTTGTCTTGATTATCTGTTTTTCTATTATTTTGTTTGCTATTTCTTTAACCTACCATTTTTTTTGTCATTGTCGCGACTGGCGCTTGAACCGGTCTATTATATGTCATCGTGCAATAGCAGTGCTGTTATATTTTATGTTCTTATTTAGTTTCTATAATGTTTACACACTTAATTAATATTATTACATATGAATACTAAAGTGGGTAAGGGTTGGCAGTTTTGGTTTTTTGGTTTTTTTAAAAAATAAAAAAAAATTTTTTTCAAAAAAAAAAAAAACAAAAAAAAAAATTGTTTTGTTAACCAACCAAATATATTTATTTTTTTTTTTCGGGGGGACATAATAAAAAATTTACTAAAAAAAAAAATATAAAAATTTAACAAAAAAAAAAAATTAAAAAAAAAAAATTTTTTTTTTCTAGTTTGTTCCATAATTATATAAAACCTTGTATAGTAGTTTCAGGATCTCCTGGCGGTTGACCTTCATAAAGATTCGCGGCGGAATTTTAAACAATTTGAAAAGTAGGCACGAACGAATATATCGGGAAGCGTCGGTAGCTAAAGTGCCATCCTAAATATGTTGACTACATAATAATACACGTTTAATTATTTAAAGCATTTTAAGTTAATATTATAATTATTGAAAGTAAAATTAATAATTGACACTTAGGTATGTATTGATTATCGACTGAACACTTTTATTTAAAAATTCTTTTTAGTTACAAACTCTGTTGTAAACATAACCTAGCCTGTACATCAGCTGTTTTGAATAAGGAGAACAAAATTAATTATATTTACTCAGTGGTTATAATTTCATTACTACAAATTACACCAACTCCAACGGATAGATAGAAAATGAAGAAGTGATAATGTATCTTTAATCTGGGCTATTATCAGATCGGTAAATTTGAATACCTTCTTGATCTTAAATCTAACTCGTCTTATTAAGAATAGATGAAAGAAATCAAACACACGGATTAAAGACCACTGCAGTTCCATCCCAAAATTTGCCAGTGAAAAGTTTTACAAAATTCTCAACCACTTTAGTAATTCTACATCGTTATCTATGAACACTAACACATACAATATTAGGAGATGACAAATTTATGACGTGAACTTATTACTAGTTTATAAATGATTGCCATTACGTTGTGCAGTTAATAAGAGGTGTTGAATCTGTGTTTGGTTTTTTATGTGGATTTTAGTGGACTTGTATATGTACAGAGTTCGATGTAACTTGTGTTGTTATTGTTACTTTTATGGTTATACATTACATTATAATTTAGTCACTGTACTGTGATGTGACTGTTATGGTGCCCCAAAAGAGCAGAATAACCCTTACAACGTATTAACTACCACGTTAAGATCATAATACTTTATTTTCTTTTTCTTCTGTACAAATAACATGAATCATTTTGTTATTATATTTAGAGTGAAACTTTAAAATTAAATTTTGTATAAAATCTTTATCGTATTGCACTTTAACATTAATAAAACTATTATCTTTAGATGCATATATAAATAAATCGCATTCTGTTAAATTGTCCTTTTATTTTATGTCGTTTATCTTGAAAAGCACTGGTTTTTAGGCACAACACACATATTTCGGAGGTTCTCTTCAAAATGCCACAAGTGATAACATGCTGTGAATTCGCAATTGCTTCACCTTCCAAATAACCAAAAAGAGTAATTAACGATAAGCTATATCACTGTATGTAACTGATTATTATATAGATTCCGAATCACTACTAGTAAATTCTTCCTCACTTTCACCGGTATTAACTGTAAATATCATATCTTCTACTTCATCGATAAAACCTTCTCTTTTTAAATATTCCTCTTCAACCTTTTGTGTGTGTTTGCATACAGCTTCCCATTCTTCACGACCAATTGATTTAAATTTATTCTCTGCTAATTTCCACACATCTTCAAATTTAAAAGTAACATTATGATTTGCTACATAATTTTTAATTTGGGCCCAAATTAATTCTATTGGATTCAACTCCGGATGATAAGGGGGCAGTCTGATTACTGAATGATTATGTTCAGCCATTAGTTTGTCGATTAAATAATTTTTCTGAAGTGGTCGATTAATTTTAATTTTGTCAAAGAGTTCTGGTTTTGTTTCACAGTTTTGAAATATAATCCCACGATCACTTAACCAGTTTTGCAAATCTGCTTTCTTCCAGGCACATGTTGGATTAGGCTCGGTAAGTATGTTGTGGTAGGACGCATTGTCGATTACTAACACAGAGTTAGGTTCAATATTTGGAATTAGTTTTTCAGTTAACCATTTAATATAGTTTTTAGAGTTCATGTCATCATGATAATCACCTGACTTCGATCCTGATTTAAACATTAGCAATGCGTTAGGTACGAATCCTCTTTTCCCCCACAGTGTAACATTATCAGGCGCTGTCCTTTTGAAACAGGAGCTTTTGCTCCCTTGCCACTGTCATCGTACCATCCATGTGAACTTGAATGCGAACTGTGCAGATAAGATTCATCACTATAAACAATGTTTCTGTCTTCTTCACGGAACTTTTTCATTTTTCTTAGGAACGTGGTGCGTTTCGATCTTATTGCGGAAGTTTCCACCAAGACCTTCCTGTTGTCTATGGTCTTCTGCCATTTAAATCCCATCTTCTTTATAATACAACGAAACATACTTAATTTTCCTGTTACATGGACACCTTCTTCTTGAACAGCTGCAAACACCTTTTCCATTGTTGGCTTTTGCTTTTGAATGTACACAAAATTGTGAATTATTCGTCTCACAACTTCTTCATCACACTTGTCGATGGTAGATTTAGGTGCTGGCTTGTTAATCGTTTTCCGAGGTGACTCAAACTTGCTACCTTCAGGTTTCGATGTACCTTCCTTAGCGATGCGTTGAATTGTTCTGGTGGAAATGCCTGTTGCTTCTGCTACTCTTTCAAACACACGATCCACAGGAATAATGAAATCTTTCGATTCCTTTTCACGCTTCATAAATTGAAATATTTTGTAAATGATTTCACGAGCTTGACTGTGAATAACAACTCCACTCATGTTTATTTTTAAACAATCTAGTGCGGACACGACGAAATAATAAAATGTGTCTTGAAAAAGACAATTTTATATATATATATATATATATATATATATATATATATATATATATATATATATATATATATAACAGAAGGAAAAGCTCAAAATTAGAATAATCACAACGGAAAGCAAAAAAGCAAATGGCTACTGTGATGACTACATTTGTGAGTTGAATAGTAGCGTTTTTTCCGAATGTGCAGCACGAATTTAAGTTTTCTGCGCATGGAGGGGCAACCGCCAGGAGATCCTGAAACTACTATACTGCCACTGTTCTGTTGTGGTGTTGTGGGGGGGGGGGTTTCTGGCCAGGGGAGAGCAAAAATTAGTTTGTTTTTTTTTTATAAAATAAACCTTTATTCCAAAATGGTATGGGGGAGATAAATTTGATAACTCATACATGTTCTTTGTTAGTGTTCCTCTATTAACGTTGTCAAATAATATATTAAGAAACAATTAAGAATCTGCGGTATTTACTACCGAATCTGGCATATATCTACTTCTTGTAACACTTATTTATGGTTATTTATTTAAAACAATCATTCTTTTCACCTTCCATGTCTATGCGACGTCTTTGTTTGGTTTTTCAAGTTGGAACAGCATGTAAATAACATCGTTATTACAATACGAAATATAATCACATAATGACATAACATGCTACACGATGACATTTCAAAATAAAAATATAAAATAAGCGGGTGCGATGAAAGTGTAGACTTACGTTTCATTAGCTTGCTTTCTGTTTGTTCCAAAATCTTAGAGAAATACAATTAAAAAGTGTAAGATATTCCCGAAGACACAATCAGGTTTCAGAGAACATTACAGTCCCGAATAAGCGCCTATGAATATCTCAAGCACTAGATGAAAATGTATTAACTGTATACTTGTGCTTTTAGACTATTTGAAATTCTTTAATACGGTTAATATACGATCTCTTGTTACCCGTTTTAAAATTTATACGACTACATGACCTTGCAATTAATTTATTTAATTAGTATTTTAAAAACAGATTTTAAAACAAACAAATAGAAAATAATTTATCTCATCCAATTACTATCTGCGGTACCCTAGGGTTCGAGTCTCTGTCCTTCCCTATATGGCATTTTACACATTACGCTTTCCTTCTGTTATTATATATTGTTCATACCACAGACAAATGACATAAGTCTACAGAAACATAGTTTTTTTTCTAAATCTGTTAAAAACCTAGGTGTTGTAGTTGACAGAGAGCTCAAGTTTAATCAAGATGTAAACAATTGTTTGCAAAAAGCTTACTATTGTTTAAAATTAATGATTTGTGAGTCGTTGGTTCCTTGTTACTTTAAAAGTTAAGTATAAACAACAGGAAAATTTTATGTTTTATAGTGGATTAATTAATTGAGTTTAAGTTTTGAATTCAAGAAAAAATCGCACTGATTTGAGAGCATTCTCAGGGGTTCATATAATAACATATAATAAGTAATATGGTGGCTACTAAAACAAATAAAATTAGTGGATGGAACAACCATAAAAATTAAGATTACGTATTATTTGTTTCATTAGATTAAAAAGTTTCAACAAAACACTACTTGAATTACATCACTGACTCTATATGATTTCACTAGATCCATTGGTTTCCGGAAATGACTGTGTTTATTATTTTTTGTTTTGTTTTTTAATGGGAGAATAGCACATACTGTCAATGCATTTTTCCAGCCACATGGCGTTACAAACACTTGTTTTAACCTTGTAGATTCATGGTCAATTATATGATCGAACAGATTTCTTATTATCAACAGATATAGTGGCTACACATTTTTTCAAATTTGTTTTATTGGCGATTCATCAAGACAAGTCGATCAGTGTTGTGCACACAACAATTCGGTGAAAAGAACAAATATGGAACAACTCCAAACATATCAAATGTTTTCGCGATCGTTATTTTGTATTCTATTTGTTTTTCATTATTTTGTTTGCTTTTTCTTTAAAATACTACTTTTTTTTTGTGATTGTCGGGACTTGCGCTTGGAGCCCTCCATTATATGCCGGCATGCAACGGTTCTTCTTATTTATCTTCTGTAATGTGTACACACTCAATCAATATTATTACATATGAATATTAAGGTGGATAAGAGTTAGCATGTTTAAATTTTAGTAATTTTTCTAAACCTTGAAGCAAATGCTTTGCCCAGAAGAACCAATTCACAATTGCACACGATTTCGTCACAACACTATACAGATTTATACTAATGGGCACCATGTATAACATTTGCCTCACAATACAATAATGAAAGTGTACCATACAAATAAATGAATAAAACAAAGGCAGATAATACTTATTTACGTACCAAGTCAGTAAATTTGTGACCGATGCTATTAGTACGAGCCTAGGTTTATCCGTCGATTGAGCGGAACGACTGAAGTCAAAATTTTATTGCCAAATTAAAAACAAGTACTATTTAATATCTACACCGTTTAATAAAAACAGATAATATCATTCATCATTGTAGTAGATTTAATTACAACAAAAACCAATGTATTCTGTAATGATTGGGTATTATGATTGAAAAACCGTAATTATGTAAAACCGGTTGATCGATTAAACATTAGATAATAACTTGATTAAAAAGTCTATTTGTTGAACCTGTTTCAATGACTATTCGAGCAATCGACTTTATACATTCTAATAATTAAAGTAACTTAAAAAATCTGGTTTGGCAACAAAACAATTTTCATTCAATGTTATTTGTTGTTAGTTTTTTCAGGCATTTTAGATAATTATGTATTATATGTAACTTAAGAAGAATACCTACTAGCAGTGCGCTACTGCTAAATCATCCACTATAAGTAAGCATTTTAATGCGTCGAATGTCCTTGAAGTACCTATAAAATTGGCTCAAATTTTTTGGTTATCAGCAATGTTTTGATCGAAATTAGAAGATATAAGAAGGAACTTTGTCGGAGTTGTAGTAGAATTTTGATTTTGAATTTATTTCTATTAACATCGTGGTGTTAAGTAAGCTATAAAATGTACAAATTTTAGCATAAAAAAACAAAAACTAAGCATTTTAAAAAAAGTAATACTACAGTAACAAAGCTCAAGTTTTGTCTTTCATAAAACAATAAGTTTTACTTCAAACACTTAAAATTAAAAGCTATTTTAATGGTACTTGTAGTGCATGGTTTAACAATGGCGCACTGCTAGTACTCTTAATAAATATAAATTAGTCAACTCAAATAATATTGTTGTTAGTAAGTAAACAACTGAAAATACCATTATTGTAGGTTTTTACAGTGCAGAAAAGAGTGACCTTTACAACGCGATGAGTGGCGAATAGTAATATATTTTACTATAAGAAATAACAGTTTTTTTTGAAGCAACAATTTGGTCACAAGTGATAGTGAGTGATCAATTTCTCGAACGAAGAAAACAAAATTCATCTCGATTAGTACATACTGTTTTGCAAAATGACAATAAAATAATAAAAACAATTCAAATATGTTGAGATATTAATTTGTTTTAGGATAATATAAGTGAAAATAGCGTAAGTAAGTTGGTAGTACAGAGTTTCGTCAATTTTAATCCAACGATCTGAATGTTGAGAGGAAAATGGCACTGGCATACCATAACAACAAAAAGATCTTATAATAACTGGCGAGTTGATTAAGACGTCGTGATTCCCTCGACAAACCATGGGTTTGGTTCCGACTATCATTAACTTTTAGTTATGATTAAAAATTAAAAATTCTAATTTAATGTGCTACAGTATCAACAACATAGTTAATTAACAAAAAAATAAATAAATTAAGGCAGTCGGAATTGAACCCAGAGTTTGCCGGGCGAATCATGGCGTCTTAATCAACTTGATTACAAAGTTGTTTATACAAACTGCTTCATTTTTGTAAATAAATTCATAAATACAATTTATTTATTAAAATACGCATTAATCGTCTTATTATATTTATATTCTGCCCGAATTCTGCCGATTAGATCATGTGGGCTAATTTTGAATTTAACACTGTAAAACGTCATTTCTATAAGACACACTGTCCACACTATACTAAAATTTAATGAAAATCTAGTATAGGAAATATTTTTTAAAAATTGAATGTGCAATAAAATTTCTAATAATATTTAAAAATCTATAGTAAAATTACGACAAGATTATGCTAATGGCAACATTTGAGTAATCACCGTATTAAATTAAATTATGACGTGCCGATATGATTGGTTGAAAGTTACTAGGTCACCTACTAAATACGAGTACAGACGTTGCTACCGGTTCCACCGTTTTTGTTTCATTGTGTCTAGAACATCAGTTTTAATCCCTACAAAATTTATAATTTTTTTGTTCCTGACATTGTTAATTTTATTTAGTCAAAAACTTCGTAACCAGAGTTCCATATTGATAAGTTTCAGATTCCTTAGTGGCTTTTTATTTATCTCCCACCCAATCCCATAAATAATAATAATATGAACTTCATAAGTAATATACATGCTATGTTACTGAAAGTAACTGTTAAATTGTCACTTTCTTTGTGCTTAACGTCGTTAACGCTTCCTCTTTTACTGAATAGTAGCAACCCTAAGTACTTAGGACTTCCCATTTCTAAGTATACTATTCCTGTTTTTCCTCCAAAAACCAAAGATATGATGTTTTCTTTAAAGAGTTAAAGTATAAAATGAGGATGACTTGAAGCGATTACTTAACATATTTAATAATACTGGTAAACTATAAAATATGAAAGAATCACCCGAAAAGACTAAATGCTTGACGACCTCAGCTGAACACTCAAATGCAAACTTGAACTAGATGGAAGAATAATCCAAGAAGTGATGAAATTCAGATATCTGGGAATATAATTATCCGGATATGGAAACATCAAGGACGAAATTAGACAACAAACTAACACACCCAACAAGACAACAGGGAGTCTAAATAATACTGCATGGCGCCTTCAAATACAAACGAAAGCGAAAATTTATAAAGCCACAATCAGGCCAATTATAACGTATACGTCCGAAAAAGACCCGCAACATCTGCTACACTAAGAATTCTAGAAACGGAAATGAAAATATTAAGAAGAATAACCGGAAAAACTTTACTAGATCGAGAACTAAATGAAATTACAAGAACGGAATGTGAAGTGAAAAATATTAATGGTTGGGTAACAGAAGGAAAGTAGAATGGAATGAACATATTACAAGATGCATAAAGATAGAATTGTAAAGGTCGTTAGAGATAAGTCACCTGTGGGTAGAAAAAGTATTGTCAGGTTAAGGAAAAGATGATGTGATAACTTAGCTGTATAATAGTAGGTTCAACCAAAGAAAGAACAGGTTAGAAAGCCTATTAAAAAAGAATGAAGAAGAAGAAGAAATTTGGGTTGTTTAACGAAAATTTGTTGCCTAGTAATTTGCCGAGAAAAATTGTTAACTATTAAAAACGCGACACCAATGCAATATTGGGGATCAAGATAGTAAGTATTTAGTTAAATAACTTTTATATAGAATTTTTTTCAATTATATTTAATAAATTGGAAAACAAATATCTTAAAATTTACCGATTCTATTAATAAAGCTTTGCAACTTAATTTCAACATATTACAAATTATCAAACTTTACAATAGTAATTTGTGGTGTACGTTAGACCAGGGACAAAAATAAAGTCCAGTTTCGAGATACATTGTTAGAAAGCTTATAGTTTGGACATCCCTACAACATAAAACACTGTTTGCGGGTAAACTTTTTCTTATCTTAAAGCCTTTTTATAATCTGATTTATGCAAAGAACAAATGTTTTGCATTCTCCTGAAATACCTACTTTAAAAAGAATATTCAAATACAAAGTTAATACCTTAGTATTGAGTTAAATAAGATGGCATACAAATTTAATTGAAAAGAATATATTATTTTTAAGCTCTTCTAAGTCTTATTAAGTTTTTCTTATATCGACGCCCTGTTTTATTAATGTTATTATAGAATTTGATTTTCTTTCAGTAGGTGTTGCAATAATTGACACGAATTAAATTTAATTTATTTGTAGTGATACATTTCGAAAATGAACTCCTTGGTAGGATGCTTTAAGATTACCTACCGACAAAGCAATTATGACCCTTACACGGTCAGATATCCGACGCTTGTATTAAAATTAACTTAAATTAACTTTGCCGTTTATAATCCGATCTACATAGCATATAATTACGTCGTGCTTTAAGTGCTAATGTTGTGTAGAAATAACCAATAATAAGTGGTGTTTTAGGATAATTTGTATGCGCTAGGAAATATGTCTTCGTCGGTTAATGCAGTATGCAGTTTTTGGTGTTGCAGTTGTTATTCGCTAGATTAACTACCTAGAAAGTTAGACTTACATCAACACACAAGCACATTAGTGAAGCGGGAGGATAATTCGTTTAAAAGGGTTTCTAAATTAGCAGTTGATGATGGCACTGGCATTAGTAGAGTCAGTCGTTCTTCGACATTCATTCCGCAGTGTAACGTTTAAATTATACATAATTCGTGAACAAATAAGGTGTTTATAACAGTTTCTGTTACTCTACGCAGTTTAAATCAATAACATCAAAGTTGGCACCGTTTCTCACAATCGATCAAGCAAATTTGAACTAAATGTCATATTTAAGTTCGTAGAAAAAAATGTTATACAATGTATATCAATAGATCTTGTACGTGTTTCTCATGTTTTAACGCATGTACATTTAGGGACGATCTCTTTGCCATGAGGACGTTTTTGATGGATTGTTTGTTACTCACAGAGAGGCGCTCGGATTCTCTTTCCTTCAACGTGTAATGATAGCAGGTAAATGTAACCGATTGTTGTTCAAATGCCCGTTATTTTATTTATATTATATAAAATTGATATCGTGTAACTACAGCACACCTAAATTTTCAAGTAAAAAAATTTGAGAATCGCAGAAAAATTATAGGCTCACACGCAAGCTTTTCGCCGCGGCGCGTATATATTAATATTCAAACATATAAAAATTTAGTCTGTAATTACAGTTATAATTGTGTACTTTAATATGTAAATTAAGATTGCCATTATAGTTTTTGAAAACTAACAAAATTTTAAGAAACTGAACTACAAAAATAAAATGTTAATTTTCTTTTAAAAGTCTCTTCATCCATATTTAATAATTCTGAATGACTGTATTGCAAACAAAAATTTGATCTAAAATTAATGTAAAAATTAAGATGTATGATTTTTGTCTATTTTTAAAGTAGATGAAATTAGTAGATTTATGTAAATTAAGTTTAATAAATTGTTTAGCAATTAAACATCTTTTTATTGAAAATAATAAAAATATTTAAGTTAAAAACACATTGATAGTATAAAGTACGATACTATTTAAAAATATTTACCACTTTCTATTCACTGATTCATTTATAAGTATTAAATCAATTTTTTTTTGTTCCAATCTTGTATTACTGCTCACTAACCCTGCCCTTAGAAAACATTACGATTTAAATTTGATTTGTATTTTGAAAGATCAAATAATTTTAATTTAATAATAACAACAAATTATAGCAGTTTCTGAATCTTAAGTAACAATCGATACATTTTAGAAAAAAGTCGGATTTTTTAATTAGTACGATTGAGAAACATTTAATTACTGCAACGGTCAAAAATTGTTAAATGGTTTTGTACAAAATCTAATCTAATTTCTGGTATTTAATAAAATTAATAAATACCTAGTTTTGTGAAATACGTATAAATCTTTCAACAGTTCAAAAATTTTAATTTCAAATAAACTGTAATTTATGACATCCGCCCGTTTATTCAAAATGAATTTCATACTATTAATGATATTGATAAGTAAAAGTCAGAGTGATACCGTAGGTACCTTTATCAAAAAAATATTTAAACAAAATTAAAAAATGGGTACAAACAATATTTTAAAAAATTCGTTCAATTTCAGACTTAAATGGGTTTTTTCAAAAGTGTTCAGGTACTAATTTGTTTTGTTGCTGCGATTACAGTTTTCAAAAATTGTTTAAGTACAATTTGATTAATTGGAACAATTTTTGCTTTTAACAAATATCTATGTCTACAAGAAATAAATTTTAAGTGTAAAGTTTTAAAGCGTCTTAACTTCACCGATTCTGCTCAAAATCCACTAGCAGTAATTCGTCAAGAAAGTGAAATATTAGTAAATCCAAACCCATAAAATAAGTTAATAGTAGTGGTACTAAAGTTGGCCCTTGGAGGTAAGGTAAGTAATGTTTTAAGTTCATTACTGATTAGATAATTAATGAAAAGAAGTGTAGGTTAAATACATAAACTTTAACCTTGCTCTTGATTTACTATAATCCATAGTTACTGTAGTGAATCTCTTTTGCATAATTACACTAACAAATTATAGGTTTAAGTTGTATGGCAGTATGTACAAGAAAGTCGCACTCTCTGTTACAAAAAAATTAACAATAATAAATGGATTGGTTATAAGAAATATACGTAATTTAAATTGAATCATTATTGGAAAAAAAACAGACACAACAATTGCTTGGGAAATTATCAGAAAAATAGTATATTAAAGTCATATTAAACATTTCATTTAGTAGATAAATGGGATCATGTCAAAAGTGATACTTTTCTATTTTAAATGCAAATAAACTGCTTAAATGCAAAACACCGTTCCTAAAATAAAATACCTTTAATTACTTAAGGTTTTTATCGCCAACTGTCATTAAAGTGATGCATTTCTACACCCATTTCCGGTAGTAAAGAATCACTTTATTAAACTGAAAAATAAAGCACTTTACTTGCATCAAAATTTTATCAACGAATTCATAACTGATATGATATGGAACCTATGCTAATATGTTATTATTAGCATTTTGTTCTTATGTATAGTAAAATTTTTGTAGGACTACGGTTTAAAATTTGTTTAAAAAATTATTTAAAATAGTTTATGTACTTCATATAGCGCCGAAAATTTTATTAATTTTAACAATGAATAAATGTCTAAAAACCAAAAGAATATAAAATGATGCAACATGAATTTAAAAAATGTAATAACGATACTTATTTACATATAAAATTTGCTTTAAAAAGATGTATGTGTATAAAACTAACAGTCATGCTGAATGGAGGGTATTCTTAAGCATTTTGAATAAACCCGACGTTAATGAGAATTAATAAAATTCTTATATGCTAATTCAATGAACTTTACTACAATAAAATTGTTTTAGTTGTAATTTAAAAATAGTTATTTTCCTAACAAGTGTCGAAAGTAGCAAATATCGTGCGGCTGATGATAACTAAACGAGTGCGAAGCGTAGCGTAGTACGAGTGGTTCTAAATACGAGCACAGATATTTGCATTTTCGTACGAGTCACGAACACTATTTTTAGACGACTATCATACAAAATTACTCATTAACGGTTAAGAAAAACAACTGCATACCTTCTATTTGCAGTTCTAACATGTGTGCAGAAAAAATGTAATAGGTTGACAAAATTGAACCATTGTCACAACTGAAAAAATTTAGTTTTTATTTTACCATGGTTCAAATAAATAATAACATGTCAAATTCGGTAGATGTTCATCTACTTGATTTTTTGAATCAAGTGGTAAAAAATTGATGCGAAGGTCGTTGCTAACCGTATAACTAAGACGATATGAGTGTAAACTATTAACTTTTGTCACAACAGTTTTGGAAGCGTTATGATATTTTGAATTTTTGAACACAACTTTGTGTTGTGATATGGTTACTTTTAAGAATAGTCGCCTAAAAAAATAATTTTTGATTGTCACGAGAGAAACTTTTTAATTGACAAGTTTTTTAGATATCGTATTTACGTACGGACGGACTATTAATGTTAGTAATAAAATTAATTTTAGGTATAAATCAGGTTAGTTGTGATTTCATCGACTAAAATGATAAAGGTAATCAAATTTTTAACAATACAAAATAATAAGCTTAAATTAATGTATTTATCTAAATTTAGTAAATGGATTATAAATAAACAAAAATTTAAGTCTTGTTTTTGCATAGACGTAGATCGTAAACAATTTTTATTAAATTTTGTTTCAGTTTTTGAGATCGAAGAATAGCTTAAGAGGTTGCGTTAATGTTAATTAAATAATTGTAACAACTTTAATAATAATGCCGAACTGGTAAAGCATTAAAATGAAAAACAGAAATGAGCGCTGGTAACCAAATTATTGCAGATTCTACGTTTTTTAAATTCTGTTTATCAATTACGGTCAACTTTTTATAGTAGTTAGTTAGACTATTTTAAAAAATGGTGTTATAACCAAAGTCGTAATTTAAACATTTTATGTACAAATAATAATAATAATAACATGTTTAAGTCTAATAGACAAAACATTTGTATAGGAAAAGTCATCTTTCAGCAATCTTTTAAGTTTTACTAAATATTTACAGGTCTTCTTGGTGTTTTATGGAAGTTTGTTAAATGCTATTAGACGCAAACTGTTTGGAGCTTTGTTACGACCTATTTATTGATAGGAACGTGAAAGTTCTACAGAGTAAAACAAGTTAGGTATTAAAAAAAAACTGTTGTTATTTGATCGTTCATTACAAAAGGTTTATTTTTCAACAAACTAGTAAATTAAGAAGAAAACCAAAATACAATTAAAACTAAAAACAATATATCACTTTAAGTATGTCATACAATTTAATATTAAATGTTAAAAATAAAAAAAAATAAACAAAAAACGTTTTGAAGGGCGATGTTAATTTATGTACAAGGAAACATAAAAAAAGAAATATTTGTCTTATACACAATTCAATTGTCCTTTAAATAATAAATGTAGTTTTGTACTTATTATTATTATTATTTTATTTCAATTATGTACACAATTGGAATTAAAATGAAATACATACTTTTAATTCTGAATTAACTTTATCACTAAATTCTAGGGAGTCTTACTTTCCTGCACTCAAATGTGTTATGATTCATCATGAGGTGCCCACAAAACCAAACCCTTAGTTCCAAATGATAATATTAAAATTATGTAGATAATAGAAATGCAACTAACATTTTTATTCAATAATTAAAATTATACAATGGATATTTGAACAATTTTCATTGAACTAATTACAATTATGTAGATAATTGCAATTATTTAAATAATAACAATATGCGTTTTTTTTACATTCAGCTCAAATTTAACTGCAAATTATTTTTGTAAGTAAAAATTAAGCACAACAATCATTTAAATAAAATTATGGATTGTAACATTTTATTTTCAACATATAGATTTTGAGTAATTAAAACCAAAACGTCGTTCAATTTGTAAAATAGTTGTTAGTTTTTGTTAAAAATTTATGAATTAATTTGAACTATTAGATTAAAGTCACACACACTCATTTTTACTTAATACCATCATCGCTCATAAAAAATCAGCTCTCTGTTTTTGGTTAAAATTACGGCCACGCCTGAATTCGAACACTAGGTGGTTTCATATGTTTACATTAAATGTAATGCAAGTAATTTCCTTCTGTTAATTTAATTATTTAAATTAAATTAATATGTTTGATTAATTCAATTTAAGATAAGTTTGCAGAGTAAGCATACAGCTTACTTCTTTTATTCAACACATTTGATCATCTTTGTTGCAAAATATTGTTGTCTCATTTGTTTGTTTTAGAGGAATTAAGATTAACTGTAACGGTATCGGTTTTTGTGGTTTTTTCTCAATGTATGTTTTTGTAATGCAATCAACCTCTAAAGACAGTAAACAATATCCTGCAAGTCAAATAAATATGGTTACGTTCAACAATTTTTAAGTGCCAACCCATAAATTTTTTTTAATTGTTTAGCATAAAAAAATTATGTAATTCGAAGAAAAGAAAAGTATAACTGTAACATGAACAATAATAAATAACTAGAATATTTTTTTTATAATTTATAATTTTATTATTGTTCCAAAATATAGACTTACACGCCTGCTTTCAAACCTTAAAGGTTTTCGCACCTCCAATATATTCTGCAGGAATTGCTGATCTTACTGCCTGCATCTAACTATTTTAAGCACGACAATAAAAAAATATTGTCAAAAATGAAAATATAATATATTAGTAAATTAAAAGTCCTTAAAATTTATTGGATTTTTAGGCATTTTTTGGTCTTAAAAAATGACTTTATACTTCTTCCAAACCGAGTTGAAGTCAAAATGCACAGACTCTATTGTCTATTCACTAAAAAAGCCCAAACTTTATTGCTTCGATGTGAATACTTCCTCGGGCTATTGTTTATTGAAAATTAAAAAACACTTCAGTAATAAAGATAGAATAAACATTTTATAAACAAAGAACAAAGACTAGAAGGTTCATACAAGTAATTTTAATATCACTGAATAGAGTTGCTCCAATAAGTTTTAGAAAACGGACTAATTATACGAGTATGTGACCACTAAACAACATCCATGTATAAAATACCGCTTTATCACTATTTTACAAAGTATTTTACTTTGTTATTCAACACATAGAAGATCAAAAATTCTCAAAAATCCCAATTATTGTTACCTACTATTTTTTCTGATTCAAAAGTTATGATTTGTTGTTATGAACAAATACTATATCTGATAACAACCAAATTGGAAGCAATCTAACTGGGTGAGGCTCCTCGGTTACATAAAGTACCAGATTAGGTACACCATTTAAGTAAGTGACAGAAACCCAAACCATAAATTTAATATCTTTTTTCTTATTTAAAGTTTGTTTTGTTTCTAATGTATGTGTGAGTTTTAAGAAAAATAACTAGTAATATGTTCATTCAAAATTTCAAAATTCTAAGTACATTTATTTTTTAAGCGCAACTTGTGATCATAACTACGCTTTTTGATACTCTTTTAAGTTTATAGTACAAAAATTACAAATTAATTAAATTTAAGAAATAATTGCCTAATTTATGTGGTAGAACTTAATTTACGTTAAACTTCTAAATTTGCCTAGAACATCTGAGCATTAACTTACATTAAAACAATTCTACATTTACAAATGATAGTAAAGCAAATTACAAAATAAATATGATTATTTCAAGCAGGAAACACCTGTAAGGTAAATACTAGCTAGGTGATAATGATTTTAAAGTATAGTGTTAACGTTTGTTGCTGCCTACATTAATATTTCTAATAATGGTAACTCGCATTATTTTTTTGTAGATGCATATTTTAATATTAATAAAAATTTATATTCAAAAATGTACGTATGTATTTAAATAAACAAAGCAAAATAATATAAATTATTTAAAAATTAAGTATTGGAGTATAAGTTTTTTAGTTTCACTATACCTTAACCATATATTAATTATTCTGTGTCTTAACGACTAAGCCTATAGTTTCTTACAAGTTAAGGTATAGTTTTCATATTTAAAACAAAATACATTTATTATACACTTGATTTAGTTTAAAAAAAAAACAAAGCCGTAAGTTTTACATCTTTTAGGACTAGGCACTTATTTATACGTATTTTTTAAATAATTTAAGTATAGTTTTTGCAATTAGGACTTCAGTTTTATTAAACCTTTATGATTTTTTAACAACATAGAAAATCATTTAAAAGAATTTCATTTAATTTATCTAAAGCAACATACTTTTTTTCAGAAAAATGTGGAAAAACCGAGTACAATATAAACAATTTAAGATGATCCAGTAGGTATAAAATTTGAATATAGTATTGTCAAAAAAATATGAAAGTACCAAGTACTTAGATTTGGTTTTTAACAATTAAATGATCATTTTGTTAAAAAAAAATTTTATTAGGTATATTATATATTTTACCGGACAAACCCGATTTTAGGAAATACTAGAATTTCCTAGCCAGAACTAGAACGTCCTAATGCTTGTAGGACGTTCTAGTATTTCTAGGCCATACACGAAATGCCGAGTAGAACTAAATTAGGTACCGGAATTTCTAGTTTTGCCTAGGACAAACCAGAAACAGGAAACAACAAATTCTAAGGCATAGGGCAAACCCAAAGAGTGAATTTGATAAGTTACAATACTTTTATGGCAAGTAAATGTTTGTATTTTTAGGCAAATAAAAGGTTAAAAATTAAAAACACCATTACGAACATATTGATTTTATTAATACAGAGGAAATGTCACCAATAAAAACTAAGACAACACAAAAGCTAAACTAACTATAACTTATTATTGGCTAAAAATATTTTAACATTTGATTGGTTCAAGTCCTAAAAGCTGATAAATTGTAGTAAACTGAATAACAAAGCTATGGTTAGTAGGTAATTGATATTATTTTTTAATTATTAATCAAACGTACCTCAACATTTTTAATTATAATTATTTATTTTTGCAAGGAAGGCTTTTGTGGCACTTCGAATTACATAAAATATTATTCTTTTACACAAGCATAATTTAGACGCACAGTGCTTTGTACACTGACAGCGAGTATAACCCTGTGTACTTCCACTAGCGCCAGTAGCAGCTGTTCTTAGCGAAATTTTTTTCTTTGGGAATATCGTCTATCGAAAGAAACTTCTGCTGACAGATATCGAACTCTGAACGAGAATATAAAGTTTGCAAAATGCCATTTTTGTACCTAGCTGGTACAAGTTGTCTTGGTTAATGCTCAACACGACCGCCATAATATTTCGGAGACTTCCTCTTGCTCGATCGACGTCAGGTATGGCTACTGTTACATTGTCACCAATTATTGCTGCTGGGTGGCTCCTATCACTAATTTGCTTCATTCTATTTGCTTGTGTTTGCAAGGACATAGCAGCAGATGTTCTCAATTTCTCAAATTTTTTCCCCAAAATGTTGCTGTTGTCTTCTGGAAACTCGTGATTTTCCTCTGTCTCAACGGTATCTGGATTTTCATATACCTCAGCGTCTATCTCTGTGTTTTCGCCAACAACAGTAAACCTTTCCTCCATATCTTCCTCAGAAACAACATTGGCGCTGTTTAAAGACAATCCGACCCTAGGTTCGATTCCGAACATTGCCTTGTAGGGTGACATTTTAATCCCCGCATGGAGTGCACGATTTTTCATAAACTGTACAAATTTGATCCCCTCGGACCATTGTTGGGTGTCATTATCCTTAAGCCAAGTAGCGAGCATATTTTCCACATCCTGATTTGCTCTTTCAACTGAGCCTTGACTTTGACTGTGGCGTGGTCGGCCATGAACCAGTTTTAGTTCAGGCCAAAGCAACTTCAATTCCTCAATGACTCTGTTAGCAAATTCTCTTCCATTATCTGACTGAAGAATGCAAGGTGCTCCAAAGGTAGTAAAAATATCAAGCATATGATATGAAACTTCTTCGGCAGTTTTACTTTTTAAAGCACGCAAAAGGCAAAATTTTGTTAGGTGGTCTTGGTAGACCAAAATAAACTTAAAATCGCGATCAGATTGGCTTTGCATGTCTATTAAATCAACTTGTGCACGACTGTTTAATTGAGAATGTAAAATCGGTTTCGAAACGTATCCTTTCTTCTTTTGGACTTTTTTAGTTGACAGTTTTCACATAGCGATAAATACAAGTTAATCATCGACTTAGTGATATTGGCGTATTTTTTGCTGTTTCAAATAACATTCTGTCTCTGCCACCATGACCAACAGCACGATGAGCATCATCAAGAGCATCAAAAACTTCATCAATAGGCAGGTAATATCGAACGTCACCTTCGGATTTACCAGATATTAGTTTTTTAAACCATGAACCTCGATGACATCAAAACGCTTAATTCTGCGGTATTGCAAAGGTGTTTTTCGAGTACTTGCTTTGGCAACCATCACCTAGAAATAGAAACCGTTCAAAAGTGAAACTAAATTAAATAAAACAGTAGCTGTAGAGTCTTAAAAGTTACATTTTACTAAACTAACACAAGAATCTTCACGCTCAAAACTGACCAACAGTGTTATTAGTTAGAAAACAGCTGAACGTATTGAACTCCAATTTGGTACCTACACTTTAGAAACGACGCCAGCGCGACGTGCAATATTAAAATGACAATATCTTAATATATGATAGTCGAACAAGTAACCTTTTTTGTTTCAAAATAATGAAATTTTTATTATTTACCATTAAAATGTAAATAAAGACAGGGAAATAAAATTACTTGAAATTTAAACTGTGTAACTAGCGCCCTTTAGGTGTATCATAGAAAATTATGATATTCGTGTTTATCACCCTTAAAAACTAAACCGTACCAAGTTTGAGATCAATACGTTCAGCTGTTTTCTAACTACTACAGATTTTCAAAAATAAAATGTCAACTTTAACGCCCTGTATCTCGTTTGCTGTTAACATTTTACTAGGACATGTTGAGGTTAAACAACCTATTTTACACTTCCTTCTTCATTTGCCGTATTGTCTATTGATTATAGGACATTAAGTTTTGGTATTGTTCTTGCGATACGACGTGAAAATGCGATTCCTTCGCATCCACCTTCTCAATCTCGCCGAGAAATTTTTCTTTCTTGGATGCATTCATATTATTAACAATGTTGTTACGTTATCTAAACAAAGTCACACTAAGAACTGAAAGCGAATCAAAGCGTACATCGGTTTTGTATACAAGTCTTGACAGGCAGAAGACACCTGCAAGGATGTCGTCGGTACTGCTAACACGAATTTGTTTCCTGTTTCGGGTTCGTCCTAGGCAAAACTGGAAATTCCGGAAACCGATTTATTTGTACTCGGCATTTCGCGTATGGCCTAGGAAATATTAGAACGTTCTACAAGCATTAGGACGTTCTAGTTCTGGCTAAGAAATTCTAGTATTTCCTAAATTCGGGTTTGTCCGGTAACATATACATTAAAAATATTATAAAACAACAATTTTTGTCATAAATTTTATTTTCTACAACTTTTACTAAAATATATACTTTTTTTCTAAAATGTACCAGTTACGATGTTGATTTCTGTAGCGCATCATTTAAAGTAAATAAAGTAATTAAATAATTGGAAGTATCGCTTGTTTATCTTAAAGAAGTTATACACAGGGTGGACAAGATAAAATTGACAGCATTTGGATTCATGAGGGAAAGGTACCTACATTTAAATTATCGATGTAAGAATTAAATATTATTTATTACTTTATTTTTAATTAAATATTTGGTTTACATTATTTTGTATAGACACAAAATCACAAAGAATTAGTACCAAAATCAATCTATGCCAAATAAATATAGTGTGACTTCGAAATTACAAGCGTTTTTATTCAGAATGGAGACAATATTATCGTGGACTGTTACCAAGCAGCAATTTCACCCATAAAATTATATACAGTTCTTTTATGTACGTCTAAGCACGTACAGAAAAGAAATAAACATTTCTTGTTCATAAGAAAAAAAGTTACCAAAGTCCTGGTTGTGACCAACAGCTTATGCAGTAATACAATATTCCTTTAAGAAGTAGCCTAATGGAAGTTCTGTAATGATACTAAAAGAAAATATCTTTCTATGCAAATTAAAATAGAAATAAAAATAAGCCAGACGAAGCAAAATTGTCCCTTATCACTGATGAAATTTTAAAAGCTATTTTGTTGGATTGCAATTTGTCACTTAACGCCGTAAAAAATTTGGAAACTAGAGCTGCTTCTAAGTTACTTTACAAAACTATTGAAAAATCTGGGAGTATTAAAAGCTTTACAAACTTGTATACTAATGCAATATTTTTTATCAATTAAAAGATATCATTTAAAAAAAATACATTTCTCTGTTTTCTGCTTTTGGTAAAGTTGTGTGGTTTTGTTTTGGAAACAGTTTGGATGTGAATGTCCAAAAATGTGTTTGTTAACAGCGCTCTAATCAGGGAAAAATATCTGGACTTATTTACCTAATAAATTTGTTCAACCATAACCGCTGGATCTTAAAACAATGAAGAGGTTATTTTTTTTTACTTAGATGGAGCTCTTGAATATTATTACAGATCAGTGCAAGGTATTTTAATTTTATATATTTTTCTGAGAATGTTTTCGGGTTAAAATTATTGGTGGCTGTGGCTGTAGGTAATAAGGATGGTGTGGATTCTAAGGCCGCACACGTCATTAAAATGTTTTGGTGGTTTGCCTGGAATCAGTGGGCATCCTGTGCACGAGATTAGGTCAGGATTGGTGATGATAGTAATTTTTGAGTGAGTGAACGGGGTTTGCGGAAGTGTTTTTCGTCTTTACTTGAGATGATAAACTTGATAAATTGGTCCGATGATATGTTAGCGCAGGAACCATGTCAGGCAGCCATTACAAAAAACCATTTCCACATAATTCTTGATCGTGGTCATTTTTAAATTTTGATAATATTTTGACTTTCAATATTGTGGAAAATTTCAAAATCTAAAACATTTTACTAGAAATAATCACATACCATTTTGTAGCCCTTAATGTTGAAACTTTTGGTTCATTTTGCGTTGTCGCTATCTCGTCCATTGTTGACCTTGGAAAATTGTTAGTGAATACGTCTGCATAACCTCGTGACAATAATTATCTCACACAACGTTGTGGGTACTTGATTTAAAGCAACGTCGATTGTAAAAAAAACACACAGGAGTTTTGTCAATATTTCTTTTGATCTCTTTAATTTGCTGCTTGTCGAGGTTAAAAAAAACAATACTCTAAGAAAGAGATTAAAAAAAATTCTTATTGAAGGTTTATGAATTTAAAGCTAGTAGTTTATGTCTAATTTCACTTTATTGTAGAATATTTCTTATTTTGACTTCCGTAAATTTATTTCTTTGGCATGTTAACAGCAATAAATATCATTTCTTATTTTCTTATCTACCGATGGTTTACCTTTCAGTAGACGGGTTATGAACAAAATCTACTGAGTGTATTTGCACGACCTTTATTGCTTTCTGAGCCTGTTGATGGATGAAGGGTGATAGCTGTATTTCTTGAAGGCGCTGGATGAAGGTGTAGGGTGGGATACCTGATGTGGACATTATCAGTGGTCTTATTCTTATTTCTTTTTGTTTCTATATTTATTTGATTTTGATAACAAGGGGCGAGTTGTCCTGTTTGTAGCCACTTATATGTGTGTTGTTTACTGACATGATCCTGTTTAGTTACATGGGGGTGTTCACCATGAAGTTTTTTCTGTTTCCATTGCTCTATTTTTAGTTGTTCGGCTCTTGTGGGATCATGGTCATTTGAAATGGATTGTGAGGAGAAGTTTAAGGAGTGTTTTGTATTTGATTTTACCATTGCTGTATGAAATGGTTTAGCTTTTAATTAAAAATACATATTGTCTTAGAGAGTATATTTGGTTTTCATGCAGAACATGGATGTAAATCATCCCACTATCTCTATTTTGCCTTTTATTATATTAATACTAATATTATTATTTATGTATTTATTTTTAATTCATTTAAAGTGTATCAACAGCAAAGGTTATTAGCACTTTAGTATTGTGGTGTCTTTGCTCGTCTATTATGTGCTCACGGTTTAGATCTCATCTAATAGATCACTGTCATTTAAGAATCTGATAAGGCGTTTGGCAGTAAGCACGTCATACTTCAAGATGTCACGAATTTCTACATCTTGCAAATAGTATTTGTTTCTTAAGTGATGGATTTCGAAAATTCCGCTAGAATGTGTCGCACGGTCAAGATAACTTGACATCTCTCACACTTAGAGGTACGATGATGTAATTCTCATATGACCTAAACGAAACCTCGTAATTAGTACCTACTCCTTACCCGTCAACTGCCCAGTTTCGCTGGGTTATTTCCTTTAAAAATCTGCCACTTTGTGCCCATTCACCTTTACATTTTTCGAGGAGCTTAAATTTTATGGTGAATCAAAGAAAAGGAACACTAACTGCATTCTGTTTTTCTGTTGTTTATGGTGGATATTTGCACAATTGTTTGTTTATTTTTAATGATTTTATGCTCTCGATGATCTCCATTTTCCACGGCCGGTTATGGGGAATATTAGTCCTATCTTGGACCGACAAAACTAGAGATAACTCTCGCGCTGTAGCGTGAACCTCGTAGATGTAGAGAGTGTATCTGGCATGGGTGGAAAGATTGGTATCTCTTGTTTTTTTGCATTTTTAAGCTACTTTCAGCTATACAGGGTGTAAACCGTCCACCTTGACAGAGCCCTGCCGTATCGTCATAAATTATGACGGTAATATCAATGTAAGGAAATTTGATACGACAGTGGTTCCTTGGCCCACTGGAGAGCTTGGGACCCCGGGTTTGTTAAGCTCGTACCTGCTGACTAGCAGGCCTCTAGAGAAATTATTAATATTATTATTGTTATTATTATTATTATTATTAATATTATTATTGTTTTTATTATTTAGATAAGTATTCCTCTAGTGTGGTCTTTTAGGACCACATCTTTGAGGAGGTAGGAAGGACAAACAACTCAAAATACAGTGACTGCCGACGTTTCGCCTGTCAACGTGAGGGTTTCTTCAAGGCTGTAATTTATTAAGAAAAACAACAAACAATTAAAAAAATACATGAATTCTGGACGTGTGTCACACGACAAATATTTAAAATAAATTTTTGTGTAAATTTTTGACACTAAAGAATTGTTTTTGGGGTTGGTATTAGCCGAATTTGTTTTCTAATTTAAATTCAAAAATTAAGAAGTTACTATTGACTTTTTATAATTGCTTTTAATTTCTATTAAAAAAATTAATGGAAGATACAAATTCATCGGTACACTTAACGATGTAGCACGCAATGTGGTTGAAAGTAATAACGAATCGGTTTTGTTGGCATATTCAAAAAGTTATAAGTAAATCACCTAATAAAGATTACCTTTTCTGTATCCAAATAATTTAAATAATTTAAACTATCCTAAACTAACTTAACGTAGGAGTGAAACTTAAGTATCTTAAACTAACTGAACCTACAATATAAATAACCCCGAGTACATATTCAAAAGTTCCAAATCCATGGATTTCCTGCAGAACAAAACTATAACAGCTTATTATCATTAAAATTTGTTGTGGTAAGAAGGGGGCTGATTAATTCGATATTGGGATTGGAAAACCAAGTAGTTGCAAACAATATTATGCAAGATTCTGTAGGTGGTATAATAAAATTGATAATTAATTAGAAAGTTAACCAGCTCTCTCTTAATACAACAAGTTCATTCCCTTTATTTATGTTCAAAATTTTCAACGCTTTTCACAAATATTTATCAAATTTGTTAATGTCGTGTAATCAATTACATAAACATTCACCGCACATTATTAATACTTTTATTCATTGTAACTTATTCTACAGTGTAGCATCATAGTATGGCAGCCAAAGTGCTTTCCGGATCAAATGGTACCGTAGTGATATTTGTATCTATACATGAAGCAAAGAAATCTTTACACGACAAAAGTGAAACTTTGAAGCAAGGTAGCGGAGCCACAAATTCAAGGATGTTTGTCTTTCCGTGGGAATCTACAAATGAAATTAAATGATGGGACCAACTAGAATCTTAGTTGAACAGATGCATTGAACTTAGAGACCAATCAAGTTATGTGAAAGTTGACACTTAACAATAGTAAAAATGTTACTACCTGACAATTGTCGAGTCCATTAAGGATTGCTTGCAATCGCACTAGTGTGTTTGACAAGGAAACCAATTCTAGTCAACGATTTCTTATGCGACTTTATTTTAAGATGAACGAATCTATTTGGACAGATTTTAATTTGCAGATTGGATTTAGATTTAATAAGTTACAGAACGTATGTGCGATTTGTGATTAAGTGCAAACCTTTAAATTCTTGTTTCTGGTTAAATTTGATTCAAAATCTTACATGAAATCAGCTTTAAAGGATGATTATCAACAAATGTGGTTATCATTTGACACATTCCGGCGGATCGATCTGCCATCTAGCATTAACAATCTTTACTAAACTTTCACCGGCCTAGGCCGGTAATCAACGATTTTCCGGCCGATTTTGACGAATGTAAAGTTAGTGTTTCTGGACGGAGGCTTAAAAAATAATATATACATCTCGAAAGTCAGTGTTTTTTCTTTCAATGCTTTATAAAGCTCTCGGACAACAAACGCACTTCGGGAAAAAAGCATGTACTTTATTCTGTCAGTATATAACCTCGCTCGTTGACTTTCAACAATTTGAAATATGCCTGGAGGATGTGATAAACCCCAACAATAACACGTAACTCGACTCGACAAATAAGTTAACCTAATTTTTAAATAATTTTTTGTACACGTGATTGTTATTCAGAACTTCTATAATTATAATTCCATGTATGTTCAAAACCGGGATTAATTAGTATTTAGTATTTAGCGTCAGTAGTGATTAGCGAGGGATCTAACGACAAATTGATTGATTTTTTTAATTATTCGTATGGTAAATTTACATTTTAATTATCGTATTGTGTCGTGAGTGTTATGTATGGTGCCCCAAAGATCAGTATAAACCTGTATAGTGTGGTGACGACAAATTGATTGTACGTTTGTACATTTATGAAAATAGTAATTTTTAACTATAAAATAACCAAGTTTTTTTTATTTGATTGTTTTATTAAACTAGATTTATAGTGGTTATATTATTTAACTTAAATTGGTAGTTTTGCTGTATATTATTTTTGAATAAAATGTTTGTACAGATTTGTTTATCTTATTTCAATGACTTAAACGCCTTAAAGAAACAATTTTTTCTATTTGACTTTAACCGTTTTAGCTAGCGGGATTGCTATCTTCGTTAATGCATGTCTACAAAAAGATGTTCAACAAAGTAAATATTTGGTATATAAGCTGCATACAAATCACTTAAAGAACGTCTTATCAAAAGCATTACTTAGTAGTCAATAAACTTCTATTCAATAACGAAATCGCAAGATTGTAAAAGGTAACTAAATTTATTTTATTGTACATATTGTTAAAGAAAACGACTAGTTTTTGACACATCCGACGTCTTCGATGTCTTGGCGTAATGAACACCTCTAGCTTGGTTGTTGCAAGAAATGCAAAGCAAAATTTTTGACCATATTTTATCGAGATTGGGTCTATATTTATCAACATCTTCTTTAGAGATCAACATTATTTTTATGCCCTTTGTTTTGGAAACTTGTTTTTCATCTTCAGTTTTTTTACTCACTCATACTTTTTAGACTCGATTGTCTCTTTATTTTCTCAGCAATTCTGTCCACGGCACCTTTTCCGTGTAAAGTTGCAAAGAAATTCCAATTAATTCTACAGAAAAATTTTTCAGCTACATGACTCATACCACAAAGTGTTAATTTCTGTTTGAATTAACTAAAAACGCTATCAGAATATATGTTTATATGTTTTTTAGATCAATAATGCTTCTTAAGTATTCAATAGTTTAATCTAAAAAAACGTATATTGCATGACGTTCATGATCTAGTTAGATCATCTGATATAATTGCAAATGACTGATTTTTTTTCAGCAGAAGTCGCATACCAGGTTACAGCTGTGAACACAGTAATTTGTTTATGACATCAATGTGCTTTTTTCTTAAGTGTTTGGTGTTTATTACTCATTAACTAAAACTTCAAATTAAATAAAACAATTAGTTCTGTTAATGTTTGAAATGATGAATTTCAATTAGGTTCATTCTAAATTAAAACATCTAAAATAAAAGTACAAAAATATTGCATATTAAGTAAGTGAATAAGTAAATATATGTTTATTTCAACGTTAAACAACTTGCCGGTGTTTGTAAAAGTATTAGCTGTGTTTTAATTAAAAAAATTAAACGTGAACGTGAAACAAAAATGTTGAAAATTATATACAATTATTTTAGTTAAAATTATTTTTACTTAAAATTATACTTATATATATATATATAACTATTTTCGGATACATTAAAATATTTTATTAGTGTATGTGTAAAAAAACGTTTCTCAATTTTCTAAATAATTTGTTTTTTTTTTACAAAAATGATTGTTGATAAAACCTATTAATCAGTTCAAATTTTTGCCACCATTCTAGTTACATGCAGCAATTTGGTTGGAATTATGATCCAACGCTATTCTTTATTAAAATCTTTTTCCAGTTATGCATTCAATTTTATGGCAGTTGCTTGAGTAATACCCAATTACGTCCGTACACACAGTTTTTAAATAGTTTTATGTATTATAGAAAGTTTGAAAGGATTTTTATCTATACCGAAAAAAATCTATAATATTGTCATCGTTCGGATATAAAATTATTCAATGCTGTCAATTAATTTGACGTTATTGCTGTTATTCATAAATACCAGATAAATAAATATAAAAAAACAATATTTTTTAATAATAATAATAAATAATAAACTATAATCTAGTGACAGTTGTAATGAAGGTTTCAATATGCGTTATCTTCTCTAGCGAATTAAACCTATAAGTAAACAAACGTTTCACACAGATTTCGATATTGTCCTGATACCAATATACGACAAACATTTTGGTCAAAAATTAAAACAACCTTTAATAGCGTATAGAAAAAACCGATACAACAAATACACCTAAGTGTTGCGTTTTAGAAAGTAATTCAAACAATAAACTTTTAAGAACTTTTCTACCATAAAAACTGCATGTTATAATTAATATTCTTTAAGATATTCTTAAAATAATTAGTGTTTCGTGATTAGTCATATCTCAGTAATTAAGTAACTTAATCAAAAGTTTTAAATAATTGAACTACAAATAATACAGGGTCCGGCACATCGAGCTAGCATTAAAAGTACTGGGAGATTTGCTTCCATTATCTTTAATATTTCTACTGAAGTTAGGTGCACAGCATTTTGATTATTCTAACTTTATTTAAGGTTAATTTAAAATGACAAATTATAAAAAATTTCATTAAATAGATCTTGTGAGGATATACCTACTATACCATAGAAAGTTTAATTAAAACATTTATTTGACATTTACTTTTAGCTAACTTCAGTGACAGACTAAACATTTGCTATCGACGGCGGAAAGTAGTATCGTATGGACATCATTTAATGATCGCAGTGTATATGGAAAACTAATTTGATTCATTTTCTGAAAATAATGCTGCGCCTGTTTTCAACATCACTGAACTCAGACAAAATATTTTCGTTCATACCACGCTTCCCGTTATACCGGAAGGAGCTGTCAACTTTCTTATTTTAAATAGAACATGCTATTTTTTATTTTATTTTCAGATTTTACGTAAATTTTAAGGTGTAGTTTAATTACTATACCATACCCAAAAAAATGACTGGTTTCTTAGTTATATCGATTTAAAGAAAAACAAATTAAAATCATGCTGTATTGTTATCGTTCATATCTCAAGATAATATCAATATTTTAGTTCCTAATTTATTGTGGCATTTGTCGATATGTTACAGTAACTCACATATGAATGGAAACTCAAATTGTATGTACAGGGTAATAAAAATTCTCGTGCCAATATGAACAACTTTTGACCTCAAAAACTTGCTTAATTCAAATGGGACACCCTATGTTTTTAATCATCAATCGATGTCTTTTGTTGTCCTCTTTCGATATATACTAACATGTCCTATGCTCAAATTGATGAGACACCCTGTGTTTTTAATCATCATTTATTAGTTGTTGGTGCCCCTCTTCAAAGAAAACCCAGTCATTTAAGTAAAAGTAGAAGCAACAAAAATATTCACATATCATGAATAATTAAGCATCGTATCAAATTTGTTTAGAAAGTTTTAAATTGTGGAAAAAGTTTCTGGAGCAACTTAGAACTGTTTGCTTATTTACCTCCAATCTTTGCAGATTATAATCAAGTTCATTTTGTATGATGGTAATTCTGTAGTTCCTCTCATTGTTTGATGTCAAAGTACGAATGTTCAATTAACAATTCTAGTAGGTTTTGTTTTGTTTTTTAACTGACATGCACTTTTTAAAGTTTAATAAAGAAATAATATTCTGCATTTTAGTGAACAAACCGTGTCTGATTTATGTCTATACTTTTGAGAAAATCTGTCATATTGACACAAGTAGTGGTACACGTTAGGAAGGTAAAATTTTAATTATTTAATGATTTTTTTGTTTCTTAGAAGAACTCCTTTAGGTGGAGGTGTGAAAATAAAACAACATCTAAAGTTAAAAAGGCTTAAATTGGGTCAAGAATTTATACTTTATACGATTAAAATTTTTATGAATTTATGAAATTCTTTTTTGTTAATTTGTTTTAAAATTTTAAATTGTTGACCACGCATCTAATTATGTGCTGTTCGTTTAAATCGTATAAATTCTTGACCCACACAACCTAATAAATTTAAGTCTTGGGGAAGCACACGCTTGTTGGGAGAAACGTCGGCAAAATTTAACTTTGGACGTTGTTTTATTTTCACACCTCCACCTAAAGGAGTTCTTCTAAGAAACAAAACATAATTAATTACATTTAATAAAGACTTAGCAAAATTTTAGGATTCATTATCAGTTTTTACAAAAAAACCATAAAAGGTGATTTAATTTTGAGCAATGAGAAATATTTATTCTAAAAAATGGACCCATTTTTAAAATTTGAATTTATTAAAGCTTAAATCTAATATGAACAATTTTTATAATAATAAAGAAACAATATAGTACTTACATGTTGGAACAAAGGCTCTTTACTCAAGTTATGGAAAATTCACGGGTGTTAATTTACAAACATAAACAAAATGGAACTCTACCCCATTGGCACGTAGATGTACGAGGCTTTTTGAATGAGTCCCATCCTTAACGCCTTCATTGTTATAAACATTGTTTATTTTGCATTTGTACTTTAATAAATACAATTTTTTAAAAATGGGTTCATCATTTGTGTTCGACATTTACTATCTGCGGTTTTAATAAAAATCTTACGCAATTCTAAAAGAATTATGTTTACCGTGGCAAGAGACCGCCGTTACATTCACAACACAACTTTCGATAATTGTTCACAATGTTGAACATTATATGTAACAAACATCCATAATGTAGAAGATCTGTCCTTTTTTAAAAGAAAAAAATTGAATGCAAAACTAGTTATTGGGCTTATTTATTTAAAATGCTTGTAATACGAATAAAGTGTAATATTTTTTCGCTAACATTAGAGAATTTAAACATTTTTTTTTAAATCTCTAAAAAGACCTTAGGTTTAAATGAAATTTACAACAAACATCTTACCACAAATTTTGAAACTAAATGTATTTTTAAATAGTGATAGAGTAAACTTAGTAACGATAGTTTATATTACAAAAATAACTTGATAGAAGTATTTCGTAAAATTTTAGATAACAAAAATTTTGAAAAAGATGATATCTTCTAAAAAAAGGGTCATGTTATGTGAAGAAATTCTGTTCTTCTAAAAAAGAATATAATTTGGTTTTTCAGCATGTGTTTACAATGTTTTCAGTTAGTACCTATTTGAAATAAATGTTCCAGTACATAATTTATTGCGAATTGTCGAGTGAAGAAAGACAACTTATACAAATTCTGACCTTCCCTCCACAAAAAAGGAAGCATAGGTAATTTTGATGACTATGGCGGCAACGTTAATTATAAGCGAATGAAATAAACAATGAAATAATGAATATAATAATTACTTAAATTGAAAGTAAATTTATTTTATTTTTTTTTCGAGCTTGTTTAATTTTACCATTGCCGCTAACATCTGCTTCCGTAGAAAGAAGCATTAGAACATCGAAACATTTAGTAGAAATACAATCGGCCAAATCAGAGTTAGTGAAATAATTACAGTAAACTGAAACATTTTATGAAAATGTTATAAATCACAATCACAATGCTAAAAAATCGTAGAATAAATTTGATTTGTAAAACTGTTTGAAATTAAATTTAAATATAAGTAAAATGTGTGTCTTACGACATCTCGTGTATAACAGGGATACGTGTGAATAGTATAAACTAAGAAAAATGCCAACAATTAACTGTAACGACATGTGAGTGTTAAAGTGCATAGCGCTATCTAAGCGATAACTTTAACTTGTTGGCATTTTTCTTAGTTTAAATTTAAATGTTCAAATTATTTGGTTAATGACGAGACCTAAATATGTGACTGCAACCACTTTTTTTGTTCAGGTTTAGGTCATTTAAGTTGTGCACGATTAGTTTAAAAATATCCGTTTGCTGTACATAAACCGCCATACCTACGATGTCAAAATTTAATAATTAAATAAAGGAAAGTTTACTAATATATCTATCTACAGTATTTAAATTTTATTTTATTTATTTTTAGGTACATTTTTTGAAAACACGGCAATAAGTACGCTTAAGGTCAATGAGAAAGTCTATTCCTGAGACGTGGTTAATTAAAAATAATTTTTTGTTTATTTATTGTTATAGAGACTACTTAACTCTTTATTATGCTTACATTTTATTTTGTTAAATGATTTCTAAAAAGTGTGATTAAATAAAATACTTGATTTTAAAAGAAACTTAAACAATAAACTATAAGTTTTGCGACACCTAGTGTCGACTCGTGTTAGCGATCACGTACGCAAATGCTTTGCATTATAAATAAATTTGATATTCATGAGTTCTTATAATGTAATGTACATGTTTATTATAACTGAAAAAATTAGCCATATGTTTGATTTAGATTTGAATAAAAAGAAAATCAAATTATTTAAATAAAAAATTTCAAATACAGGGTTTTTTTAATTAATATTTCTAGCTTCAAAACTGCAAAATTTTATTTCTGCTTACTATTATTAATTTCTGTATATTCTCAAAAAAAGAAAAATTCTGATTATGGTTTCAAAAATATTAAACACATTTTGATTTAATTGCTCCAAATGCGACACGGTCTAACTTTTTATTTGAAATTCATATAGCAGGAGTTTTCAGATTTTGTAAACAGTATGGCTGTGAAAATAGTCAAAAATAAATACTTGAGATTGTTTTCTCAAAAAAAAAAGACCAATATCCCACCGTAGTGACCGTAGTGACTAAACAATGTCAAATTTTTCTATTTGGGGCTACTTAAAAGAATCCGTACTTAGTCAGTCCGTCCATACCGTTCCTTATCTAAAGAGGAAAATCCGTGAAGAAATTGCTGCATTCCCCCGGATACTTTAGTGAAAGTGCGGAAAAGTTTCTCAAAACGATTAGAACTTTGCGTTAATGAAATTAATATTGTTTTTAAGAAGTAGTTATTCTCAAATCCAAATTCTTCATCTTTGAGGTGTATTAAACATTTTATTAATTTTTTGACGAATAAAAAGCCTTTTGAAACCGAAATATTAATTTGAAAAATCCCATATAAAATATTTCTAATTTTGAATAAAAATACGAGTAAAGCCAACTCACAATAGAAAATAAATAAACAATTTAAAAAAATCAACAATTGTAATAATATATCTATAATAAATTTAAAAATCATTGTCGCTCTCCAAAAGTATTAGGTAAGTTGTACCTAAAATTTTGTTGATCTAAAACTTAATGTGGTTTATTGTATAAAATCATTGAAGAAAAAAACTAAGTTTACAACAGAGTGTAACTATAATGAGCACCTACAGAAATGTGTTTCACCTTTATCTGCAACAAAGACTACATAGACAGACAAAACATTCTAAACCAATTATATTATTTTTTACAACTATTAATTTGTTTAGTTACAATTTATTTTTGGTTTATGAACAATTGTTGATACCTTATTATTATTAAATTAATTGAATGATTACAACAAAATTGAATGATTTGAGTATCGTCTTCATTATTTTAATTGATTTAGTTCTATTACACAAATCAATTGAAAACGTCCCTACTCTAAAATTATTTTTGAAGAAACTATTGTATTTCTATTTTATTTTAGTTATAGCAAACTTGTTTAACAATTTGTTGTATAGATTTTGTAGTATTAGTAGAACACATAATGTTTTAAAAAGAATAGATAAAATATATGCTAATAAACAAAACATGTCTTTCTGTGATTTCGATAAAGAATTATTTTTAATTTAAGTAACACAGTTAGTACTTATATCCAGGATAATAAAACCCATTCGTCTGTCGGTTTGTGTTTTCTCATGTGTAATCTCTAAAACCGCTGAGGTAGAGAACTGTTTAGAGAGTTGTTCTTGTTTTTGTATGTGTGTTTCTTTGTCTGGGTTACTATTTTAACGGCTGAATAAATTTGTTGTATTATAAATAGATTGACTTGAATGAGAGTCATCTAACAGTATATTATACACCAAGGTTGTGAAGTCTGTCATTATTGCCTTAGCACCAGTGCGTAGGCAATAATGGACTTCACAACCATGGTGTATATACTATTTTTTCCACTACTAGCCAAATTTAAGCCAAAAATAAAAAATAAACGTTTTTCTTGTAAAAATCAAGTAGCACAGGAATGCAAATAAATCAAAAAGCATTAAAAGCTACATACGTTGATAAACAAACTGCAACTGATTCACTAAACACTTGTGTGGTATATTCCTTCATTTTCTGAAAATTATTCGGAGTAATATGTAAATTAGTTGATTAAGGAGCCAATCGCAGCGGTTTAGATTTGTCTGACATGTAGAAATTTTTAATGTCTTTTCAAGATGCTTTTTGTTATTAAAAAGATTATATCGTATTTAATCAAGTTATTTTGCACCGACTTCAATAAATAGGGGACATCGAAAAATAATAGATTTTCTTATCGTTTACGAGAAGGTATGGTTTTTCCGGTGATACATCTATTCTTTTAATTAGGTTTCAAAAATTTTACTACTGCCCTAACATTGGCACCGCATTGTAGTTGAAGCTTTTCTATGCAGTTTAATACTATCGACTTCAATTTGTCACCTTTGCATATCGTATTTGTAAAGATGTAGCACAAGGGTTGTTTAACTTTTTATATATAACTCTAACCATGATCACGTAGCAGTTTGAGCTGGCAAAAATTTAAAACCTACTTTAAAATTAACATTTTGGGGCTCGTAAAATATAATTTTAGTAAAAATTGTTTGTATTCCTCTGTATATCTCCTGCTTCTTAGTGGTTTATTTTTTAAGTCCACTTGGGCTGTCACAATTTGTGCTCTGCTTTCGGGAAGTAATCGTTGGGAGATGTTAACTTCAATTGAAGTGCTTTCTTTTCACGTTGCAATTTAAGAATGTTCCTCCGTAATTTTCTTTACCTAAGAGTATTTGAGCTGCAAGCTTGAGTAGTTTTGGTATAGCTAGAGATGTTAACGGGCATTTATCGCTTTGCCAATATACCTTGCATTATTTGAATATTGGGTTTCAGAAATTGACACTTGTAATTCATTTAGAAATGGCAAGTGTTCGCCACATACTCGTTAAGTTTTTAGAGTCGACATTTTTATGCAACAGATCGGACCTTCCAGATTCTGTTAACCATTCAAAACACCTACAACCAAATGTTTGTAATTTACTTAAAATTCTTGATGTAACTTAACTCGCCTGGTTAAATCTCCTTTGGGAAACCTAAAAAAACTGATTCTACCATCATATTTAATAAATAAATAAATTCAGGTTATGTATTTGCGGTTATGGGATGGGGGCGCGAATTTTAAACTAATGGCATTTTTTATTCAAATAATTTTATCGTGTTAGGTAATTTTAAGCAGCAAATACGTTAAAGATAATCTCCTGGATATACAAAATTATGTTTCATTCGTTTTTGTTAAACAACTATTCTTAGATTCTCAAAACATTTGAAATTGTAGATTATTAACCTAAGTCAACAATAGAAAAAATTATTAACCACTAATAGAGAAATTCATTTTCTCAGTTGGCTAGGAGACGCAATAATTGTCCACTTCACAGCTAGTAGTGGAAAAACTATTATATTAAGCTTTTCGCAAACAAAGAACCCTAAATTCTAACGCTAAAGGAATATTCTATTTGCACACTTTTCTGACTCAAATATCAATATTTCAATGTAATTTTTATGCAACCTATAATAGGCGTTTCATGGTATATTGCTGTGTATGAATTCACAAATTAAAATATAATTTATAGATGATGATGGGAGCTATAAATTCTTCGATGACGCGATTTTAATTAATATAATACGTCGCGTTTAAATCTCCAGTTTATTCACAGTGATTTTTGTAGATTTTTGTTCATTTACCATAAATAAGACGAAATTGTATGTAGGTGCTATTCTGCCATTATTACTGGCCACTATGTTTAAATTCAATTGGCAAGATATTGACATACGTTAACTAATTACATCAACATTCTGCATTTGCTAGAATCTAAAGCTTGGTATCTCAACAATCTTTTTAATACCTACGTGTTTATTAACACACCTATTTTGTTGTATTTTGAAAAAAAGAATGTAAAGGGGTTTGTGTTTTTAGTACACTTAAGTCTTGACCTAAAAACACCTTAACTTTTACCCAATTGACAGTATCTACAAAATCAAACATTAACTAAGATTGTCGATAAGAATTGCCTCCTTCATAAATTTACTTATATTTTCATAAAGTAACAAGTTTAATTGTTTCTTCGATAGCATTATCATTTAATTCTTCAGGTAACGAAATTTTCAAACATCAATATCTTTTTTGACGTCATGACTAGTTTTTAAAATAGAAGAAACAGACCAGATTATTAATATTATTTTAGGTTTTGAAACTGGACGTTATTGCATTATTATTAAGTTTAGGTAACTCAGCACAAGTTCTTTCATATTGTGTTCTTAACTTAATCAGCCAAATCACAGTCGTTTTGGATGAATAGACCACAAATATACATCTTAGAAATATGTACAATTAAAATTCGACAAACCTCTCCGGGCGAATACCTTTATACATGTAAAACAAGATTCGTTAAATAGCTTGAAAAAAAAAATAGATATGGAAAAATGTACCATAGAAATTTCATTTCCATTTGAATGGCGTGATTGTACAGAGAAATAGCATTTGGCAATTTTTAGAAGAGTTGACATACTTGACACAGGGTATTTTCAACACCGGAAGTGTTGACATTGATAATTCGTTAAACTAATTACTTAATTTTTTAATTATTGTTTCAGATGTTCACACTACAACAAGTAACAGAGACTATATAATATCTCTAGAATACTCTTAAATTATTACAAATTAGACGTTAATGAATTACGGCAAGTGGTTTTCAAAGTTGCCAATAAGATCGGAATTCAATACCCCAAAAAGAAATATAGAGATGCTCTACACACGAAACAATTATTTGACATTAAAACATGAAAAAGTTCGACACTTTCATTAAAATTTGGCTAACGTTACATCAGAAACATTTTTAAAGCATTGTTATCTAGAACATGACCAAAATCGGATTCTTTATTGTGTAAAACACAAAGCAACAAATACAATTCATTTCACTCTTATAGTCACTATTTTTAAGTTCCAATCTGCGCAGCCTAGATCTCAAAAGAAATAAAGAGGTAAAATTGTGGCACAATGGCTATGAATAGTGTAATTTTAGTATCAACCCTAGAAATTTTGGAAGATAAACGCAAGTAGAGAAAAAAACGCTAAATCCAAGAAATCTGCTAAAAGCGTTGGGATCCAAGGACTTTTTTCTTCTTCTGATGATGAACTTGATTTTCATGTTATTTGTTTGAATACAATATTTTATGAACTTACCATAAAATGCAATGAATTTAAAAACAACCATCACACGGACAACCCTTCATTGCTCTGGCACAAATAAACGTTTAAAACCGAAAATTTATTTCAAATAATGTAAATACAACAATTTTTTGTTAATAACAATTGTTTGTATGTTTAATATTGTTGGTAAACTATTAGTGTCGCGTGATTCACATATCTCAGTAGTTACTCATTGAATTAAAAAATATTTTCAATAAAAGTATAGTATATAATTAAATTACCAACAACTTTCATGTGAAGAAAAAATGTGTAATATAAATAAGAAAATCTGTGTAGATAAGGTCTTTTGGCTTTGCGGATTATGAGAATTTTAAGTTTTAAGTTTTAAAAATTTCTGCAATACCTACACCAATGTGCCAAGTTTAACTCCAATTTGTTTAAAAAGGGAATAAAGGAAGGTGTTAAAATTTTTGGTTTGGAGACTGTCGCATCTCTCTATCTTATTTACAAAATGTTTTTGTATTTATACAAATTTCTATTATTAACTTATAAATAAGCTTTTGGATTATTTCTTTGCAAAAAATTGTTTATCATCCGCCATTAAAAACAAACACAAAAAATGGCAAATTGTAAGGATAAACATTTATTAATTTTACGTCTGTTCTTGTACAGTCTGTTGGCTGTGCTAATCTAAATGATTAAATAAATAAATATTTAAAGTGAAATTTTTCATAATCAAACTAGGTGTCAAACGATTTACTTTTCGAAGTTGAAGAAGAAAAGAAAGTCATTTCATCAATAGTTACAAAACGTAAAGCTTTCATTACTCATCAGATTTTTTTGACATTCGTTTTCAAGTTCAGTTTATTAGTATTAGTGGGAAACCATCCTTCTTTAGGTGCCTTACAACGGAGTGCCATTTTTTATTCAAAATCGTAAAAACTACTACAAATACAAACATTTCAGAAACATTTTAAGACAATAAACAAAAAATGTAAATGTAGCCCAACCCGTAAACTTTTACTCCCTAGAACCCAATGATTTAATACTCAAAACATGTTGCGACAAAAGGGTTACAAAATCACGAAATGCTACTAATGTTTAATTAGTAAACATTCTTATCATTAAAACAAATGGCAAAATGTTTTTGAACATTTTCGCAATACTAAAGGGTCTTTCAACAAGGACGGGTCGATGTTAAAATTGAATAAAACAAGATGTGTGTGAGATATTAACGAAATTTATTTTTTATTTGAAAGGCCCATTTATGCCATTATGGATGGAATATGACATCGTTCAAATGTCTGCCGCGGCTTCGTATGGTGGCACGAATCCGAGACGTCCAATTTTTAATGACTCTGCTTCATAGATCCGGCTAAATCTGAGCAATGGTCTGCGTTATGTTGGCTTTCAGGGCAACGGTCAAATGTGGTTTATAGGCATAGACCTGCGACTTCAGAAAACCTCACAAGAAAAGTCTAGCGGAGTCAAATCACACGATCTTGGTGGCCAATTCACGTCACCTCTGCGAGGGATAACCCTACCCTCAAACCGTTCATGCAGAATGTCGATTGTGTCGTTCGCTGTGTGGCAAGTAGCGCCATCTTGCTGGAACCACGGATGCAGACCCAAATCCTAAAGCAAAATTCTCCAACTTGAAGTCTGCGAAAGGCCGAGTTCTTGTGCACGGCGAGAAATCGACTGCCTCGAAGTCTCCTGAACACTCTCACGTACAGCGGCGGTGTTCTCGGCCGATCTGGCGTTCCTTTGACGTAAGGGTGTTGGTTGGTTGTTTACCGAACCGGTTGTCTCAAATTTAGTTACCAATCGTTGGAGAGTAGACTTTGAAGAGCTACCGCGTCTGCCGAAAAATGAGCGCAATGCGCGCAACGTTTGTACTAACGAACACTCATTTTGATAATAAAGTTTTATCATTTGCACATGCTGCTCAACCGTGTAACTTGCCATGGTGGTTTGGCATCAGTGACTGAATAAGAAAAAACAGATTTGACAGATGCCGCTAAAACAAAATGGCCGCCACAGATTATTAACATTGACCCGCTCTATTTGAAAGACTCTTTATATTATAATATAGTTGTTCAAACGAACCGCATTTAGATTAGATGGACATGAAGTAATTTTGAAGATGCACAATAATTTTGAGCGTTTTACGGGCTCGTGTAGAACTAAAAAATTTGTTTGCAGATTGTTTTTGAGAAGTTTGAACTGCGTTTTACTCGTTTTGACATTGATAAAAAATTTTATATTACCAAGGCAACATTAAAATACTTTGTGATTCACAACCATAAGATTTCTTTAGAAAGATTTCTTTCTCCGATTCTGTGGTGTGTGGTCTCCCTCTAAAGTGGATTTTTAAGGTTTTTTTCAAATCTTAAATGTTAAACAATTTTACTTTTTTCATCGTTCTCTATTAAAAAAACAAACATAATGCATACTACGTCTTTCTTCCAACTAAAACGAAACTCTACCTCATTTATTATAAGATATTAGAGTTGATTTTTGAACATTTTTAATCTACCACTAAAGGGATCCTGAGACACTGAGAAGCCAAAATATCCTTCACAAATTCCATGTCATTTCCACAATCATCTGAAAATTTGAACCCTGCAAAACTCGCGCCATTCAGTAGAGAGCACTCACGCGTGATATTTCTTCTCACTCCTTGTTTTTTTTTATATTAAACCTCATGTTGTAAATAAAACTAGTATTTTGAATGCTAATATCAATATTTATTATTCTCTTAAACATTTTAAGTTTTAAAACCCTTCAAATGCCCATTCAAAAAGAAAAAGTTAAAAATACATTAAAAATAAAAATACTGCAATATTAGGAGAACTTAAAACATAGAGTATTTACTACTAAACCAAAAATAATAAATTGTACCTAGTAACTAACTAAAAATAATTGCTGAAAATGCGGCAGTCAGTAAAACGTTAATCATGACGATGTTTCTTGCTTCTTCGATTTTTTCTCCTAGGACAAAAAACACAAAAACCTAAACGACTTCTTGCACAACTTCTGGCTCCTCCATGTTCAACATTTTTTGAATTCGGGCACGTAAAGTCAATGGTAAATTCTGCTTTGACGATCGATTTATCAAATGTGGTTTGATCAATTTATGGGCCAACTCTTTCAAATATAATCTAGGGTCTTGAATATTCCTGTTCAAAATTGGTTTTGTTATTCGTTTTACTACAGCACTTGCTGAGTTATCCAATTTAAATGGCCCGTCAGGCCGTTTCCCAGCATAAATTTGCATGTAAAAAACATCCTAGAATCTATTTTATTCCCATATTTTAAGCCGTATTTTGCTGGCTTATTCGCGATACATTGCCTAAATTTGCAGCGTCCACGAAAACTTTCCAGCATTTCGTCAACAGTACAGTATTCACTAACTTGATAGCTTCTTTGGCAGTTTTCTACAAATTGCTCAAATACTTACCAAATTGGTGCTAAATTGTCAGATTTACTTCTTTCCGCTCTGTCATTTATGTCATCAAATCTCAATGCACGCAATAAAAGGTAAAATCTCTTTCTAGACATTGTATGCCTAAAGCATTCTAGAGCAGTACCATCATCGCACCAGGGTTCCCCAGTATTTAGATATTAAGCTTATTCCAATCATATATAATAGACCAATAAGAGCGTATATTTCTATGTCGTGTGTTGCATGACAATCTCTAGTTTGTATATAATTTGGCGCTAGTTTGTCTAAAAATATTTGTACAATTTACAATATGTTAAACTATATCAGAAAGAAAATATAACTCCCAGCATTCCCTTACTGACTTTGCATTTTTTGCAATAGATTTGACGCCGGGTAAATATCTAACAATATTATGTCTCAGAATGCGTTTGTTTGGACGTGGAAGATGAGCCAACTAACGAGTTGTTTAATCTACACCAATATAATAATAATAATAATAATAATAATAATAATAATAATAACGTTTATTGGCTGTAGAGAAAAAAAAAGAAAAAAAAAATATATATATAAAGCAGAATAAATTAACTAACCAGCCAAAAGGTCTCGAGAGCAGACCAGCTGCACAGGGCAACCGTCTGGTTGGCTACCAAGGGAACCATACTCGACACCTATAATATAAGTTACGTAAACCCAAAATAAAAAAAAAAAATTAACATTAACAGCATAACAAAAAAAAAGAAAAATAATATTACTATACTACACCTAACCGCAACAAAAATTCTGTACCTATACAAAACGAGTAAGAAAGGAAAAAAAAAACACCAACATGTATAATTAAAACTAATCACTAACGCGTGTCAAATGTAAATAGTCTATAACAACAAAGGAAATAAATAAAAGAAAATAAATAACTCTCATATTTTCAAATCTCCTCTGAATATCAATATCTTGATTTTTTTTGAATGTAGAAGGGGAACATTTTTAAGTGACTCCGGTATAATGTTGTTATATGATATGCAAACATCATATGAAAACGACTTCTTAAACAGTTCAAGGTTAAAAGAGGGTAAGCTTAAATCATTCTTGCGTCTAATATTAATATTATGCACATCAGTCCTAAATCTAATTTTATTATACAAGTATGGCGGAGTTTGGGTAGTTAAGATTTTATGATAAAAGAAAGAGAGTGGACGACTCTACGTTGCACCATGGATAACCAGCCAGCAACCTTTAGTGTATGAGAAACATGTTGGCGTCTACGAATGTTATAAATAAACCTTAAACAACTATTTTGCAACACCTGAATTCTCCTTCTGTCCTCATAATCCAGACACTTATTATATACAACATCACAGTAATTAAAGTTGGACAAAATTAACGATTCACAAAGAAGCTTTCTTGCGGATAAGTTTAAAAGGTGTCTATTAGAATAGAGTAACTTTAGAGTTGAGTAAGCCGTACTTAGAAGTTTAGTTATGTGTTGTGTAAATTTAAGATCAGAATCCATTAAAGTCCTAAATTGCGTATTTTAGTAACAGTAGGAAGAGGTTTATTATTAATATGAATTTTAAGTGAATTTGATATCATTTCGTTGTCGTTACGTCTGCCAAACAGAATGAGCGAGCATTTATTTGGATTGATAAAAGTTGATGCTTATTTGAAAGTGTATTAAGTGTGTCAAGATCAAAATTTATTTTGAACATGGAATTTACTAAATTGCTTAATTTAAATGATGTATAAAGTTGTGTATCATCCGCATAACAATGATATTTACAATATTTAATGTGTTTATAGATATTGGAAGTATAAATAATGTAAAATAAGGGTCCCAAAATCGAGCCCTGCGGCACTCCTGATTTCATTATTAGCGGATAGGAAGATGAGCCGTTTGAACAAACAATCTGACTTCTCTCACTAAAATAACTTGACACTAGTTCAAGCGCATCCTTTCCAAGACCTATGAAATGTAAAATAGATAAGAGCAATTTGTGGTTTATGGTATCAAAAGCCTTGGAATTGTCAACTAAGACAAGAGCAAAGACATTCCCAACATCAATTGTTCGGAAGATTTCGTCAGTTACATCAAGTAATGTACCTGTGCATGAATAACCTGATCGAAAACCAGATTGATGGTCAGGAATGAAAGAACTCGCATTCAGGTAACGCAAAAGCTGCACAGAAATCAGCTTCTCAAATATTTTAGAAAACACAGATAATATGCTGATAGGCCGAATATCATCAAAATCCGCGACATTATTCTTCTTAGGAATTGGGACTATTTTTGGCAATTTTCCAAGAAGAAGGAAAATTTGAAGCAGAAATAATGGAATTAATAATATGGCGCATGTAATGTAATATATGAGGGCAGCACATTTTGATCATGTCTAGGGAAATGCAGTCTGAACCAGCTGCACCCGAAGAGAAAGAATGAATGGCCTGTACGATGTCAGATTCCGTAATGTTGATGAAATTGAATACATCTGAGACATTTTTATGAAGATTACTGCTATAGAATTTATGAAGATCCGGATCAGGTTCGTTTCCAATTTGAACTAAAGAAAAATAGCTGTTAATTAAATTGGGGTCACTGACGTGAGGTGGTAGAGAGCAGTTTCTTTTTTTGGAATAAATATTTAGTTTATTGAAAGATTTCCATACATTTCGGCGATCGGATGATGTAAAGACTGTACTTAAAAAACACTTTTTCTCTCTTCTTACAGCAGAATTAACATAATTAACATAATAATGTTCTGCATCAAATCGAGCACCGATGTCATTATCATCATCATTATCTGATTCTTCGTACTTGTATTATGATCGACTGATTCATGATGCACTAATCGATGACTGGCAGTATCACTCTCTATTTCATCTTGACTATGTGCCAAAATTTCTAGTGAGTTATCAATGGTTGGTTGAGGAGCCATCTATGTTGGTTGGGAATTTAATTCTGCACATTGTTGTCTGGCTAATTCGACTATTTTCTTACTTCTACTCATTATACTAAAAATATAACGTTTAATGTGATATGGCATTTTCGCTGACATAAAATATGTAATATGTGTTTAAATGCTAATAAACGTACCACTTACATAAAAAGAAACAGAAAAACACACCAACGCTGTAGTTCACATATTGAAAGAAACGCTCAAAAAAAACACCAACCGCAAGAACTCGCACCGTGAGAGAAATGCTCACGCGGTCTGGAAGTGATAAGCAATATCTCCCTGAAAACTGCAGGAGAAGACTAATTGTTGCTTAGGTTCCATTTATAAGTAGAGCTAGAGAGCGCCCTCCTCCAGTATCTCAAACCTGTTCAAAAGTATGAGAGAAATGCTCATAGCGCGAGTTATGCTGGGTTAAACTTAATCTTAGTTTCGTCCGGAAACAAAAATCACTTCCAATCTTTCAAATATTCAACCCGTATGATTTCTTGCAATAAAGCATCAGAAACAACATTGGTTAAAATAATCATAGAACAAATATTTTCTACAAAAATTAAGATTTATTTTGCCCCCATTCTCGTTCAGTAGTGGTTCTACGAAAACAAGTAAATAATTTAACAATCTCATCAACGTCACCGAAAGAAAATACATAATATGCCACAAATTCTTTCAATCCTTTCTCTAAGAATTTTTAGGCTGGTTAGGTAAACAAATCTGTAGCAACACGTTTCAAAAGTGTTGCTTAAGTAATAAGTCTATAAAAGACGTGGTAGAACTTGTTATGGTGGATGAAATCAGAAGTTTTTTATTAGTTTAACACACTTTACGACGACACAAAGAAGATAAAAATGTAAATACATTGTGCACCTAATGATGGCTATAGAGAAGCGAACTTTACGATTCATACAAAAATATACACACATACGTATATGCAATTGATCTTCTAATTATAATAGTTTAGCGATTAAATGATAACGGTTATAAGTGGGCTAAAAATAAATTACCTTTCATAATGAAAGCCAAAATGAAGCGCCATGAATACAATCAATCACAGGATTAGAGCTAATAAAAACATTTCGCGTTGCAGTCACTGTTGGCGCCTACCCCTTGCAATTCCATGCCATCTGTCGCACCAATGCATATTTTTCATTCTTTATTTGATTTTGTACAAGCTGTCTTTTCATACTTTAGCTTCGAATAAAGCACTTTTTATTTTACTGACTGCGTTACTCAAATTTGAAAAAGTCTTCAAGGAAGACGCACATGTCTTATTAAAAGTTGCGCTCAGACCTCATCTACTATGTAAATGGCTTTCAAGAAGTTAGCCACAGTAAGTCACCATCTGGTTGGTGATGAAGTATAAAGAAAACCAACTTTAAATGTAGAGTTTATCTTTAACTCAATGTTTAATTAAGCTTTATTGCTTTAGAATGTACTTACTTCAAAAAAAAAAAATTTGTCGTAAAAGAAAAGTTTCAAAAACTCTATCGCTGTTGTAGTTAGTAAAATTTCCATTTAATCTGCAAATATGTTAGAATTAAATTTCTAAATTTCTTGCGGCTTTATAATCCGGAAAACAATAATTAAGTAACCTTAAGCGCGGTCAAAGTAATCTTAACAAACGTATACCTTGGCGACCAACCGATATTTTTCTTTCTGACATACTTTTATATTGCGTCAATCTACCTGCCCGGCGTTTTTAAAATTAATTTTAGCGATACTCATTCCGTCTTTATTGTTTGTATGAATTTAAAAGAAGAGAGTTCAAGTAAATTCATGTGGTATAAAATTATGTTTTCGAACAACAATCGATCACTTGAAATACGAATACGCCCACGTCTCGAAAAAATATCCTCTGGTAATAGTCAATTAACAATAGCTCTGAGTTGTAATTACAACTAACCTGTAAAATTGAATTTTTCATTTATGTTATTAGATGTCTTAACCTTTTGATACGAAACGTAAAATATTATACGTTCGCTCAAGTTCAAGTTTAATCATTACGCATTTGTGGAAAAGGTTAATGAATGTTCAATTACATAATAGTATTTGACGTACTCAAAACATATTTCATTGATTGCAGTAAAAGCTACTGCTTTTTATATTTATTTTATGAATGTGACAGATTTAGAGTTGTTTTGAAAGTGTTTGATTATTATTATTATGTTACCATTTAGGAGTAACTTACTTTTTAGAATTTTGAGAACATTTGTTTATGAGACGCTTTAATTTTTAGCGTTCCAGATGTGAACATGATTCTTGGGGAGCCACAATGAAAAATAGGTTAGTAGATATTTATGGTAAACCATAAAGGTTCCTACAAGAAACAACCCTTAGAGTACGTCTCC